>VZSF01006717.1:1322884-1560496 GCA_013398295.1 Chionis minor | reverse complement strand
GGAGGGTGCTCCCACGCAGGCCCGTGGGCTGTACCCGCCGCTCCTCACCCCCAGCCGGCCTCGCACGGAGCCGCTGCTGCCGGCAGGTGGCAGGGCAGCCCCGCGCCTCGCCTGGGCCCGGCCCGGCCCGCCACAGGCCCCGGCCCGGCCCGGCCCGGCGGCTCACCCCATGTGGCAGACCTTGGGAGGCCGGCTGGCCGCGGGGGTTTCCCGGGGCGGGGAAGGAACCCTTTTTTTTCCCACCTCCCGGCAAAGCACCGGGACGCTGCCGCCTCCCCTCGCGGCCAGAGCGGTGGAGCAGAGGGGGCTGCCGGCTGCCCGGGGGACACCAGCAGGCCCCTGGCCGGGAGCGGGCCTGGTGCCGCTCGTCCCTTGCCCGCCACGGCCGCTCTAGGGTGTGATGGGCATTTTTATTATTATTAATGGCAGTCTGTTCGCACTGAGGTTAGATTACCGGCCCCATTGTGCGAGGCTCCACACAAACGCGGTCAGAGACAGTCTGTACTCCGGGGAACAGGCAGTCCAAACAGAAGAAGGCAGCAGAAAGGGCAGGCAGGAAAGACACGCAGCTCTGGGAGAGGAAGCGTTTTTATTCCCCTGGTTCATCCAGCATGCCAGTGGCAGAAAACAGGCTTTCTAGGTTGCTACGGGCCCCCTCATCCTTTGGACCGTGTGGTCCTCTTGTGTAAGTGGAATAAATAACCTGTGGCTGGCTGGTTTTTGGTGGTTCAGCATTTGTAAACGCTGCTCGTTTACCCCTTGGTTAAAGCTAAACCTGCCTCCTCTTTCCCCAGCTGTTTAACATAGATACAGGGAGCTGGGAGCCCATGCCGTCGTGCTGGGTGCTGTAAAGGTAATTATTAATCCTTGGGCTTCCTGGCCAGTCCAGCTGCCTGCCCTGCCCGGTATCAAGAGACGGGTGCCGGGGGAGCGTTGCCCACCCTGCCTGCTGGGGCTCACCCTCCCCGGCCTCTCTGAGGACCAGCTCCGCTCAAGGCAGGGTAGGCAGCCCCGCAGGCAGCGGCTCATGAGGTTGCCTGCCAGGAGGAGGGAAGGACCACTCCAAGCAGCTGAACTTTTCACTCCAGCTTACAGACAGACTTCCAGAGATGCTTCGAGAGAGGGGAGGGGGTGGGAAGCAAGATTTGTAGGGGGACCAGCCTGGGCTTTTTGAATTCAGCTGCAAAGTTAGTTAACAAAGTTACAGGTTCTCAGTCTCTTTTTCTCTTTCTTTGCCAACTCTTTTTTTTTCTTTCCCTTCCTCAATATAAATACCCTGGGGCGGTTTCTTTTCTTTTTGGTATGAATGTGATGATCTTTCGGGGCTGTGATTGGCTCCGCGGCTTGTCATCGGGGACACACCTCCTGGCGTGGGGCCACCGCCTCCCCCTCTTGTGAAAGCTTCCCGTTGTAACAAGTGAGCGTAATTACATCAGTTACTCACTAGAGCACAGACCTGCTTTAAATTTTGGCCTCTTGGAGCCAGCGAGAAGCTGAAGGACTAGAAAATGCACAGTTTCAGAAGCCTGTAACACTGTGGACCATGCAAGTCAGGCTGTGCTCTTCCCTCCCAGGAATTAAGGCTCCCAGTCACACGAAAGGAGGAATGAATATTCGTAGCAGTCATGGAAATGGCTACCTGTTAGAACAGAGCTGCCACACCAGAGGAGGATTGCCGCTTTGCCAAAGCCTGGCCCACTGAAAAAAATACACATTGGGTCTCTTTTGAATTGAGCTTTGGTGTAAATGAACCAGAAAAGGCCACACATCCAGGGGCACCAAAAAGGAAGAGAGCTCAGAGTGAGAGCTGCAGGGGCTGTGGATGATCCCTGGAAAAGAGCAGAGCCAGCTGAACAAAGGCATCTCTGTGCCAAAAGAAAACGCATTTCACCCAGCAGCAAGGGCCTACAAGACAGGGCCAGACGTGTTGGGGGAAGAGAGTGGCCCTAAAGAGCAGTGTTCGTGTTCCAGGTGGATCTTGCAGCAGCAGCTTGATGCATTTCTGACAGGTCAGGGTAGGAACGTGCAGTGCTTCTGTGGTTTTTTTCCAGAAAGGGCTGAGGACTGAGGCAGGAGCATCCTTACTGTGCTCCAGAGGCCCATATCCTCCACTGGGGTAAATCAGCATAGCGTGTAGGAAGCCAGTGCTCTCGCAGCCGAGAGCCTGCTCCACACTGGTGAGGCAGAGTTTGGCTGATAGAGGAAAGTTTCTGCACAAGAAAGAAACGAAGGAATGCTCTGACTGCAGGAGAGGGCTTGTGTCTTATCCCAGGGCATTTTGTCCTTGTAGGGATGTGACCCTGACATGTGGCATAGATGCCACTGCTGCTTGGTGAGCTGGAAGAATGCAGATGAGGTGTAGGAGAACACAAACCATCAATCTGGCTAGGAGAGCTGAAATCTCGTGTACAGACCTTCGCAGGGTGTCAGAACTGCTATTCTGACATGGGACGAACCCAGGCCTTTTCAAACATGTCTTGCAAAAATTATACAGGGAGAGACACCTTCCCCCCTGTCCCCTCCAGCAATTCTCTAGCACGCAGGTGTTTGCTCAGAGCACACAGCTGAGCAGATCCAGCCCTGATTCCGGATCAGGCAGAGCAAAACTTGAACTGGCTCTCACATTGCTTGGCCAGTGGATTGAATATGGTTGTAGCCTCTTTTCCCCATCTGTTTCCTTCAGCTTTCTGCCCTCACCCAAAAATAATAAAAAAACTCACAACTTCTGCTTTCTATCCTGCACCAGAGAAACTTTTTTCCTGGAAATGTCACAAAAACTGATATGCCCCTGTGAAAAGTGTTGGTTTTGATGATTCAGCATTTTCCCATGGAAGAAAAAGCTCCTTTGTTTCTTTGACCAGCTCTCAGCAAATGGCTCAATGGCATGCAGTCAGTGTTTCCTCCCAGGGACCTGTTTCTGGAGTTGCTGAGAAGCTTCCTAGGTCATGGCCCATTCGGTAGGTGGCAGGTCTGAATACAAGCAAAGAGCTCTCATTCCTTCTTACAGACCTGAAAAAATGAAAAATAGTGTTGGTGCTTTTTGTGGTATCAGGTGTTCTCTGATCGTATGATGTTCAGTGAGACCTGGACTCTGCCTGATTTTGGGGAGAGCTCCCAACACAAGCGTCTCTGCCCTGTCACTGAGCCAAGGTTGTAGAAAGGAAGAAGCAATGTATCACAGGAGCCAAGGAGGAGGTGTGAAAATGGACAACAGGCTTCCAGTTCTGAAGGATGAATACTGCCACTAGTCCCTTGGAATATGGGTACCCAAAACTGAAAGTATCCTCACTGAGAGGAGAGAGCTGCAGGGTGTCTGGCATCTCTGCAACAGAGGTCTTCGTGCCCTGTCTATGCCAAGGGCCAGGGAGCCGGGACAGAGCGGGTGCCATTTAAGATATGAAGCTGGGTTTCCAGCACAGGAGGAGCAGGCAGAACAGAGGGAGGTTGTGGTGCTGGGACAGGTGCATTGGCAGGCCATGGGGCATTTCCGTGTTCCCAGATGTTGTATCAGCCTTTGCACTGACTTTTGTGCTGGGGTGAGAATGTCAGCTCCCAGCTTTTGCTCTGGAGCATCCCAAAGCACATCTGCCCGTTTTCCTTGCCTGTACACAACTGCCAGCCCACCTTTCTTATGTATCTTTTCCAGGTGGATTAAGCTTTTATCCTTACCATTATTATGATCCCTAACATTCCCTGCAAGCAAAGTGGTGGCAAGTGATGAAATTCCTTACGTAGTGACTGAAATGCAGGGATCGCAGGAACAAAATAATAATGCTAGTCATAATAATAAATAACAGCCCCATTTGCTTTAATCCACAGCTCAGAAAACAACAGCCCAGTCCAAATTCTCATCTGCTGTGGAGATAAAGAGTGTGATTTACTCTGTCAGCTATGGAGAACAGACACACCACAAAGCAGTTATCTTCGGCCATAAACAAACTGGAGTGGGTTTGCTTTTTAACAGGCTCCCTTCTCCTCTCCCGTGGAGTGCTACTTTCCGCCTTATGTAACCCTCTGGGCAACTCCACTGACCTATTTTGTTTTAATAAACTTGAGCAGTTTGAGTTATGCACCCTCCACTTTTCAGACGCTGTTGCCACTCCACAGGGTTCCCTTTCTTGCCCTGCTCTGCAAGGTTGCATAGGTAGTATCTGGGAGAAGCTAAATAAACAGCTTCCAAGTTCCGACAGAGCCTATATGTGCCAAGCTTCCTTTTGAATGTTAGCCTTGGAGGTGAGAAGGAAAAACTGAGTTGACTAGGAAAACGCATAACCTTTTAGAAACAGTTTTTTATTACCTGCCTTATCACCCCTTTAAGGTCATAAAGATTATACCAAAGAAGCTATTAAGTTTTCCAGGATTGCAAAATATTTTATCAATGATAGAGATGAAGCATGCCGTTCCACTTTTCAGTTTTTTGCTTTAAATTTCCTTTTATGTTTGGGGATTTGATCTTAATCTTCCCTCCATACCTTTCTGTTTCCGTCCTCTCTGCTTGGAGGCAGTCAGACATGGTTAATGGTTTCTTCTAGCCAGAAGCCTACACTGAGTTGCAAACCGAAGACCTCTCAGGCATTAAAACAAATTAAGACAGCGAACATGGTAACTAAAAATGCGGGCACCATGGCTCTCTAACAGGCTGAGCTTCTAGCTTTCCCTCTGTCATGGTTTCCGAGATGGACATAAACTTTCTGGAGAGCAATGACTGACAGCAGTGGTTTTCCATACTGCTTCATCTGCTGGAGTTAATTTAGGAACTAGGATATATTTTTCAACTGAAAAACATCTGTGAAAACTTGATGCCAGAATGTTTCTAGTGGTTAAATACCAGGGCCTGGGCTGAAATGGTTGTGCATTGGTGTCTCCACCAGGAGGTTATCCTAGGGAGGAAACAGGGATCAAATGCCGTAGGAGGCCATCTGAGAGTGCCTTCCCCGCTCACTACAGTGGAGGAGCAGATTAGTGTCCTGTTCATAATGCATCTCCTGCAAATCCCACACTGGAGAAGGATATCCAGAGCTTTGGAGAAACTCTGCAAAGAGGCTCATGAGAGGCCCAATTCTTCACACCGAACTGGAAAGTGTTACAAATAGCCTGCAAAGCTCTACTGAATATTGAGTTAATCCAAGATTTACGTGTCATAAGCCTCCAGAAACTGGGCTGTGGTGGGCTTTAGCTAAAGCAGTGTTAGCTAACCTTTTAAGAAACCTTGTTTTTCCTTCCTGTGCAGTCTTTCCGACGGGCCCTGTTTTCCTGAAGGAACAGATCCTCAGCTGGCATAACACAGCTTCATCCTGCTGAAGCCAGTGAAGCTGGAGGTTAGGAGGATCTGACCCCAAAGCAATTTCTCTTAATGTTGACATGTTTGCTACCACCAGGCACGATGACAAGCTGAGCACTGGTGATGAAAGTGTTGTGGACAGACTACTGGCACAACGGTCCTCCATTTGCCTCTCCTGTGGCATTTACTTTAAAAAGAGGCAGAAGCAGGAAGGTGAGACACTTCACTGAAGTTGGCATGAAGAAGAGAGGAGTCTTACTCAAGCTGAGTTAGAGTGGAAAAACTTTTATCAGGGAAGTGCCAAGTGTAAATCACTAACAGAGACTCCTTGGTCGAGACGATTCAGAAAGAGGACAGTAGCGAGCTAATTAATGCCAACTGGCAGTAAAACAGAACAGCATTACGACCTTGTGGGGCAGCCTGTGTCAGCCTTTTCCACACCATACCACAGGGAGAGGTTGCCCCTTTCCCACAGGATTAGACCTCCTGCCTGGGGTGGGCAGAGGGACCAGAAGGGGGTATCTTTGAGCTATTGTTTCAGGTGCCTCACCGATCTAAGCAGGCATCTCAGCATCGATTTATGCTCTGCTCATATTTTCCAGGTTCTTTCTCCAGTTGTACAAGAGTACGGAAGGACTTCCCTGGTGATTGTAACAGGAAAAACAGGGGTGGGTGGAGGAGGATATAAAAGGAATGGGGGTACATGCCTGTTCTGACAGCTCTGTCCATCCTGAGGGGAGCTTGTAATTCCCGGCTGGAAACTTCGTCTCTGGGGCAGTGATTTGTGATGCTGAAGCCACCCACAGTCTCCTAGTGGCAGCTTAAAGTAGTCTGGTCATTGGACAGGGAAGGTAAGACCCATACTGTTCTCAACATCCATCGCAGACAGCACACGATATCAATGACAGTCTTTTAATAATTTTTAAAATTTTAAGTTGAATACATTTTCTGTCTTTTCAAATAGGGCTATTTAAAATTAAATGTGGAACAATGGCCATCTGTATTAGGAATGAAGCTTACTATATTTGATAAAAAGCTTCTTTTTGTCTCGTTTTGTTTTAAATATCAAGTTACACATGCTTCCTGCCAAAACATTTCAGAAAGTTGAACCAAACCACTGCATAAGCACCTGGAACCAAAGCTTGGTAACTGCTAAATCCACTTTTGAGAGTAATAGCTCTTCCGTGAGTAGAAGATGACTATTTTTTCCATTTCAGTTTATTCAACAACTTAGATTCAATGACTTGCTCATTCAAAGTTGAGAAACTGAATGAGGTTTGGAAAAAGCAGACAAGCTTGTTTTTCTCCTCTGGTCTATGAGGAAAATGAGGATGAGAGGACAAGATCCAGCAGATCTAAAATGTTGGGGTATATGGTGCCCTGGAACAACCTGTTTAACTCACTAGCCACTGATACAACTTCCTTTGTTTAATATTACTTTTTATTTTCTGTTTTGCAATTAAGGTGGTTTATTTCAGTAATAAACTAAGACTGTAATAAAACAGTGGGTTTAGATATTTTTAGTGGGTTCAAATGTCATTCTAAATGCAGCCGGATGTGAATCAATTCTAAAGTAAGACAGTCATCCTATAACAAATTAAAAATGTGTAACTCACCATTTTCCAGCATAGAAAAATTAAGTAATCAAGACCTGATAAAAGCATGTAAAGCTGTAAGAAAATATGTGTAGATAAAACTGTCTGCTGGTAACAGTTAGTACAAAAGTTAGCAGACAGGCTGTATGTGGTTTTAAGTCAACAGAATCTTACTGGTTACAGCTTGATGAGTATCAACCTTTCTTTAGGGAAAATTATTAAAAAGGATGAATAGAAAAGAAGCTTTGATTTAATGTTTAAAATTAAGCTCTCCTGCTTGCTAATTTAAATGATGATTTAATCTGTTCACTGAGGCTCAAATCTATCTGTTTTAGTCCAGTTTCCCTGTAGTTACCGCATGGGTGGGGTTTTATGCATCTGAAGTTTCAGTTTCCGGCTGTTCTCTGTGAAACTGAAGCCAAACCTCCCTGAACTCCATGAGATTTTCCTCATCAGTTTGCCAGGAGTCTGGAGCAAGCCTTGAGTGGCCCAGATCGGTGACTGTTCAGTCGCTAAAACCCAACACCTAGTGCAGTTCCTCGCAGGTAGCTTCTGTCACTGCCTGACACGTGTCACTAACGAGTGTGCTTGCAGCATTCTCAGCAGAGGAGCCAAGAAACGAGACGCTCTGTTGATAACACATGCTAACAGCTTGTAGTGTACCTGCCTATGCTGTACCTCTCTTTCAAACTATTGCCTGTTTACCAGATTTTCCTAGCTCAAAATTTGCTTCAGACAATGTCAGCAAAGCCTTTGGCAGTACCTGTGCAGAAGCAAAAAGCAACAGCCATGAAGCAAGTGAAACCAAGTACACGATTTGAAAAGCAAAGGCAGAGTGAGCACATCTAGTCTTAGGCTGGAGGATAATATTGTGAAAATGGTAGAATCATGCCCTTGAAGAAGAAGTAGAAATAAATAAGTTAACAATACATTGCAATACAACTAGAAGTGTTAGTCACTTGCTAGGAGTTTTTCTTGCAGTTCCCCTTCCCTTCCCTTCCCTTCCCTTCCCTTCCCTTCCTTTCCTTTTTCTCACTGCTCTGCACTGCTTGCCATGCTATGCCATGTCATGCCATACCAACCCATTCCACCCCGTCCTATCCATGTGGGTACCATAGGACCTTAAAGCTCCATTTATGTTAGGCTCTATGGGAAGACCACATGAATTAACCCATTCCTGTCTCCAGAAGTGTGCAACCTACCTGGCACGGAGGCAGCTCAGTGCACAGCTGCAGAGTCTCACTCCTTGTGTGAACTCATTTGGACCGCAGGATGTGCATCACGGAGCTCTGCTTCGCCCAGGCATCTGCTCAGGGTAAGGCACAAGGCAGGTGGTAGCGACAGACTGACTGGCAGTTTGCGATGGGGCGATGAGGCAAAAGCGGGCAGCAGGCAGAGAAACTTTGTGCTGTGTCACACATTCTCAGCTGTTTCCTTGTGCAGATAGTTCCCCTCGTGAAAGGTACACACTGTGTGTTTGCATCTCTACCTATCTGCTGATCAGCCCATCCGTGTCATGAGTCACCTTCTCCATCAGGGAGACGCCTCTGGAGAGGCATGTACCAGCTATTTAATAAATTTATTGCAGTATATTCACTCTGTTTAAGTAGTACTTGCAGAGTTCATGGGTAACTCCATTAGGGAAAACATCTTCCTGTCCCATGGCAAACACATGCACACAGTTGTCCAGTTGGGCTCCAAAATGACCCATACTTGTCATCCCTGGATCAGTTTGTTTTCCAGCCCTCCCCACCAGTCTACAGTTCCTGTTCTTGAGCTCCTTCCTCTGTAGATGCCTATCAGCATAACTGGAATTCATGGCATGACCTTTGATTCCTTCTGTCCTCTTGCCAGACTCCAGCAGGTCTCTGTTATCAAATACTAAAGCCTACTATAATGTGAAGTGCATGCACAAATTTACCCAGGCAGGTACGCTGGCATCCTTGCCTGATAGTTCCTCCTTCCCAGAGAAGCACGGGCATCTCTCAGCCTCCTTAGGGCCGCCAGGGCCTCTCTTTACGTAAGGAAAATATGTTGGCATGAAAGGCAAACGGTTACACATGCTTCTGCTATTTTCTCTTTCAAAGCGTAAACGCTCGTTCATATCCCATGATGTCATCTTTTGACACCAGACACTGATGTTGTGTCAGGCAAAGATGGCATTCTCGTCTGCCGTCTGCCTGAGCCTGCAGGAACCCTCCAACCTTAGAGCCCAAAGATTTATCCTCATTATCCTTCTTCTAACTCAAGGGAGCATCATTTCTCCAGGCAGTGTCACAGACGAGGGATGTGACTTGTCGAGCATCACCCTATGAAAGCCATGGTGGATCTGGGGACAGAAGTCAGGCCTCATGAATCCCGGTGCTATTCTTCTGGAATACCATAGCTGGTTTCATGACATACACAAGTTCTTTTAAGCAATCCTGTTGCCTGTGTAGACAGCACAGTCATTAGCAGGGCTCCCGCCTGGGCCCTTGGGCACTGCAGCAGTACACCCCACCTTGGCTTGACCTGCAGCAGAGCTCCACAAACCAGAGTACGGGGAGGTGAGGGGCTGGCTGACCTCCTCCCATCCTGGTTAGTCTGTCAAAGGTTGGGTCACATCACAGGCCCCAGTCTCTGCAGAGCTGGCCCTGGACAACACGTAACCAGAGCCAATCTGGCAGAGACAGCAGGAATACCCCAGCTCACCATGACCCCGTATATATTCCAAGACCTCTACTAGCAGCAGATGGGATGCAGAGAGCGCTCCCAGTCTGTGTGCTTCCTGAGACACCTCCTCGGACCATTTGAGGCACAAAAATTATTAGTTCCTCCAGGACCCTCGTACAGCGCCCTGAGCTGGTTCCTAATGCTGCATTCCTCTTGTGCGAGGACCCAGCTCGCCTGTCAGCTGCCTTGGCCTGCCATTAGGCTTCGGTTGCTCTGCGTGAAAACTGTCCCATCTGGTTGTTCTGGATATGCCGTGCAAAATCTCCCTGCCTCTGCCTGGCCTCGTGCATGCTGGCTGTGGCACGTATTTTGGATTTGGGCACTCTAGCTGCAGGCAAACTCTGTTCTCCTTCAGCGGCGTGCTGGGTTTGTCGGAGGGTATTAGGAAATGTTCCCGTGGTGGGTGGAAGCACGTAGTGCATCGGAGGCGGTTGCTGTGGCTGTGGGGGACAGCTCTGGCCTGGCCCACGTGGTCTCTCCTGCCCGGGTGATCCTCTGCCCTGTTTGCAGCAGTGCTGCTGGGAATGCCGCTCACCCACACTGGCCTCGCACGACCGAGCCAGTTGCCAAACTGGAGTGTCTCAGCTGATCCAAGGGAATTTTAATTGAACTACCTTCGCCCACTGCGAGTGGGTGTCAGTTTGTTAAGCCTTGGTGATGGTAGCTCGCGCCAGGGAGTGCAGTGGATTCACATGCATGTTCTGTGTGGGACTGCAGAAATGCTTCCTGCTAAATGACTACATGTATGCCTTTGGAATCATTAAAGTAGGAAGTGCCTTTTGTGTGCTTGATAACACACCATTGCAGTCATTCTGGAAGCTGCTTCTCCCTTGTCCCAGTATCTCTCAGCTCATCACAGCAGAAGCTTTGCATGTGAGAGGAGTGGGATGGGGCCAATGGCAGGCTTAGCAAATCCAGCTTCAGCCTACCAAGGGAGAAGCGAATTCCGACCCCAGGTCCATAGATGCAGGGAGCTCTGTAAAACGGCCTCCCAGACAGACTCCGTAGAGCATGGTACAGGATAAGAGACAGATTTGGTATTAATCAGATGTTAGGCAACTTTGAACAGTGCAGGTTAAAACCAAACACCTAGAAGGGAAGAATCTTAAGTTTGCCCTTGATGTGCTTGGCCCCGGAAGGGGCAGGCAGCTGCATATGGAGCTAGCTTCAACTTGAGGTCTCCAGATACAGTCCTGCAAAAGTCAATTAAGCAATGCTCTGGAGCAGCACAATGAGGCCGCCTTATGTGCTTGCTGCTTGTTCTCACACTGGTAGTGTGTGCTGTTCTCACACGCAGCTTCACACTCTGTGGTTATACATTAGCAACAACACATTCTTTAGCTCGAGTTTGAGTTGGATGTAGATTGAAGCCCGATACTACAAAGTACAGTCGGGGAGAAAGAAAACATCACTCAGGGTCAAATATTTTCTGGTCTTAGGTTAGTAGGCAGAACATGTGACAAACCACTAAGCACTGTTATTGATGAGTATTTATTGGGTACCAGTCGTGCAAGAAGAGATGTGGTCCTTGGGTCTAAAGGCCTTCTGAGACAAAGATACCAAACAGGCACTCTCAGTGCATGAGTTTTTCCCCAAGGCAGAGGGAACTTCTGGGGATGTGGGGTGGCAGGGTGCAGCCTTTGCTGAGGGGATTAGGTTCTATGGGTCCCAAGGATGGTGGTTTTCATGGAGGAGCCAGAAACTTAGCAGAGCAGGAAAGGAGGTACAGGCACAGGCAGAACAGGAACCGGCTGCTTTGGTGTGGGCTCAACAGAGGTCATAAATTGGGGGTTGAGTAAGCAAAGTCCCACACTTCCATCTTCTGGACGCACCCTCCAAATCTCTGATGTGTCCAGAAAGCACTGATCATTCAGAAAACCTGTGTTTCCCTCCCGTGGTCACAGGGGCCAAACCGTCAGTGTATGTAGCACACTTGACTGGAGACAGGGAAGCTGGGACATCGCCTATGATAAACAGCTGTTCATACCAGCCATTCCTGCTCCAAATGGAGAGTGCCTCAATTGCGTGTTTGCAAGCTGGCCTTTTGTCCAGCCCCTCTCTTCCCTAATCCACCCAATTGGAACACATTGCAGGGCATCATGCTGCTTGGAGAGAGCGCTTCAGCATGCTCCAGCTTTGGACAACCTTCCACAACTCCCATGTTATCTTTCATTCAGGACCTAGCCATCACATGCATCCTGATAAAAATCACACGTTTAGCTCAGCTGGATGTGAGTTGAATGTCATGCCTGAACAAATGATCCCCCATCCATGTGAGGAAGAAATTAAGAGTAGCATCAATGCAATCAGATCCCAAGATTAATGCAAACCCACCACCAAGAAAATTTCATTTTTAGTAATTCGAAGTTACGTAAGGCAAATAGAAGTAGGAAAGGGAGGAGCAAGTAAAGCCAAAATAGATGAAGGCAGAGAGCTCCAGCTGTCTCACCAGCTGCCTTTGGCCACTGACAGCTCAATCTAAATCTTAACATACGGGCACAGGGTGGATGATGGCAGATCACACTGCCTCCCTTATTGCTTTGTATGAGCACAGTGGCAGTTTTGCTAACGCATGGGAGGACAGGTTGATGGAGAATACTAGCTGTTGCCCTCCCTTCCCCTTTTCCTCTCATTTTCATGCTTTGTGGAGCTGCCGTGCTGTGAGCTTAGGCCTGATATATATCACTGTCCTGCAACCCTCTTTTAAGAGGATGCTTGGCCCTGGGATGGCGGTGGAGGCAGAACTGGCCACTGAAAGGGTTTTGTTGACAGATGCCTTTGGGTATTCATCAGGGATCTCTTTTGCTTCCGTTTACTTCTTATTTCATAGAGCCTTTGTACTCTCCTGGATCAGTAGCCTGTGAAAGGAAGGACAGGAGGAAAGGCAGAGCTGTACAGGAGGCTGTACTATCCCACTGAAAATTGCAGACTAGAAAAAAGGTGTGCACTCATCCTTGGTCTCTGCCTTTTTGATTGCATGGGTGTCACGAGGGCCATGGCACTTCCATCATACCACTTGGTTTGCTCCCATCTCAGGGAGGACTGCGGGGCTGAGCCTGCTCAGGAGACAGCAGCTGGTGGACTTTGTCCAAGGAGACTCATGGAGCTTCAGCTGAGCCCCAGCCTGTTTCAGGCACTGAAGCTGAAGCGGTCTCAGATGTAACACAAGTTAAGAGATTTGCCAAAGGTCACAGAAAAACTGCAGCAGAAACAGGGACCTTCACTTCACGGCCACCCATGTCATGAGAAAGACAATAGACGGGCAATTATTTGTAGGGAGGAGATGCCTAACTTTGATGCCTGAAGAGCCCGTTGAGACATCCCCTTACAGAGTCTCTTGGCCAGTCCTGGGAAGCTAGGGCAGGACAAGAATACAACAGTTGTTTCATTTATTAAACCAGGCAGTGACTGCACAGGCCAAATCTTGTCCCGACTCACTCGGGTAGGTTGGTGGAAATGTTGCTTCGCTAAAATCAGTGTTTCAGCTACTATGAGTGAACATCTGGGCCTAACAGACTGACATCATAGAAAGGATGCATATTTGGACAAACCTAATAACTGTACTGTGGTGACAGTTCGTTTAGGTTGGCTTGTAGGTACAAGTGGCTCATGTTCAGAGAGCTGGATACGGCACTTGTCCGTCTGAAATCCACTTCTCCCAAACCTCTAGTGCTAGCTCCCCTGTACAAATCTCAGTGCAATATTACTTGACCACAGCAGCATGCTGACATGCATCAATTTGCTGATGAACAAACAACAGTTTTTCCGAATGCTTCCATACAGTTGTTCTGCCAGTGGGAGGTGTGATTTCAGGAACATTAACATGAATAAACAACGTCCTATGACATCTACATTTTTTCGGCCTGCTTCCCTCCCTCATCTCCAAATTTCTGACATGACCTTTGATAAAAGAGTGGCTTGCTGGAATGACACTAGATTGCTAGGAGCTCTTGTGAGACAACCCGTTATCAAAGGCTGAGCACGGCCGTGACCAGCATGGAGTGCCAGTCCAAATTTACCCAGGCTGCTATGTTGGCATGCATCCCTAAATTCTCAGCTTCATGGACTTATATCTTCCCCTGCGAAACGAGGGCATCACGGACTCTCCTCTTAGCTGCCACTAGCCTGTTTGACACCACAGAAATATGCCCAAATGCGAACACGCTCACCTTCCCAACCCATACACAGAGCTCCCCTCCCCAAAAACCTCAGGGAAGATATGTTTAAAATATGTGGTTCCCAAGTGCAGCTCTGTTTACTCGATAGTGATTGTTCAAGGAGGTGTTTTTGGCCTCTCCTCTCCCATTCTTCGGTTCTCAACGGAACAACGGCTGTATTCTTGTCACAGTGTTTATCGGGCAATGAAGGAGAAGCAGCAATGGCTTCCCCGTGCCAGCTGGCACCATGCCATGTGATTGTTGTCAAATGGTGATGTAATAATCGTAATAATATGTTTCTCGCTCAATTCAAACCTCTCCTGAGATGCTCTTTTTATTTGAGGGGAGGAGGGGCAAGGATCTATGACTCTCTGCATGTCTCAGTCTGCCACTCCAGCTGAGTCTCTCTATCCTTCCAACCTTGCCTGTGGCAAACCAGGTGCCTCTGGAAAGGCTGCAGCTAACTTCACCCTGATGCGCTCTTCAGCTGCAGGGAAAAGGCCCACAAAGTGGTCTCTGAGCACCAGAAGGGCTACTGGACTCTGGATCTGCTTCCCGCAGATCTCCATGCCGTCTGGTGTCTGGGCTGTGGACGGCTCCGAGTTTGCAAGAAGGCACTGGAGCACCAGGACAGTGTGTACGAGAGGAGAGGAGTGGCTCGGCCCCAAGTCTTCCCCTCTAACTTTCCTGCCTGTCTGGCTGTTAGGAAGTAGAAGGGAACTCAGTCATTAATAACCCTTGCAGTTTTTTGGCCTCTGCGCTGAGCCTGTCCATGAGACACCAATTATAATTGTGCTGCGGCCAGAAATCTCAGCTAAATGGCTAACGTCCTCAGATTCTAAGAAATTCTGTGGAAGAATTTCTTTGCAGAGAGAGAGAGGATGAGAAAAAAGAGGATTTTCTTGGACACATGGTAGTCTGCAAGCGGGGCCAGGTTTTCATACAAAGCAGCTCGCTGTGGCTGGCTCCCCGTGCAGAGAGCCAGCAGGAGGCCCACGTGTCACTTCAGACCTAACGCATCCGGCTTTCCCCACGGGGGATGAATTTCACCCTCCAGCTATCTCCAAAGAACCCCACCGCTACCCTGCTCCTTTCACCGCACACCTCTCAGGAGTGGATCCCTTGGGAGATGTTGGGCAGCGCCTGGACTGACACCAAGACCTTGGAAAGGGGGGGCTCCTCACCTCCTTTCTTCTTGTCCGTGTCATTGGGTCCCCAAGGGAAAAATCCTGTCCTAAGGGCAAATCTGCACTGCATGTTTGTACCCATTTAACCCATCATAGAAATTAATGAATTTCATGAATGCATGGGTGCCCTCAGTGCACTGAGATCTAAAATCTACATTTCCAAAGCAGAAATGCTGAATGATTACAAAATATATTAAAATAATGGGGGGTGGAGAGGAGGGGGAAGTCAAATCTCTGCATCAAGGGATTTATCCCTGAGCACATGACAGGTTTGTAGAACAATGCAGGGAGGGAGTGTGTGAAAAAGGCTTTATGACAGTTGAAGGTTGAAAATGTGTAACTGCACTCCAGGAGTTAATCCCAGGTACAAGAGCACTTTGCAGGCACACATGAGGAGTTTGGTTTCATTCAGGTAGCGATGCAGAAGGGGACCAGTCTCCCCCCACAGTGCATGTCGCACTTCTATTTGCCATGGAGTGGCAGGTTAGGAGAAAACGTCCTGCGTATTTAGTTAATCAGGGAACAGGTAGGGATGTGTTCTGTTCTCTGCTGGGGCACTGCAGTACTGCCAGCATTTCCTTACCCAGAAGTCACATACGGAAATGTGGGGGATTTGGCAGGTGCTTAGACATTTTTTTCCTGCTCATTCAGTGAGGTATATACCACCAAAAGCTGGGAATGGCCAGAAGGCACACATCTGGGCTGGTGTGGCCACCCGAGTTTAGAAATTGCAGTAATGACAGGAAAGGGCTGAGCACTCGTGCCATAAACCCTCCTGGGAAAGTGTGTGTGGAGACGTGTCAGCCTTGGCCATTCTCTGAGGGGGCAGCAACTACCCATTGTCAGTTTTGACAAGGTACTTTTGACTCCTTGTCAGGAGATTAAGAACAGGAACCTAGCAAGTGGTTCCAAAATGTCAGTGTTATTCCAGGCGCAGGAATAGTTGGAGATGAAATGTTGCTCTCCCTGTTGCTAGAAATGCCTCCTGTGCTAGCTGGGCACCAGACACAGTATTAAAAGGTAAAAAGTGACCATTTGAAGGCTGGTAGGACATGAAACACTAAAGTACAAAGTTTAAAATACAAGGCACATGACTTCAAACATGCTCAGGACTCACTGAGAGTCCTGCACACTGCAGGTCCCATTGAGACAAGATTTTTGGGAGAATCTGGCCCTTTTGTCCATGGGCCATCACTAACATTTCCTGGATAAACCACTGTGTTGCAGAATTATAAGAGTAGATCCCAGACAGAGGAATTCACCTTTATAGTAGTTTTATTCAAAGAACTTTGGTAGTGTTAAAAAATGCTGTGTTGGTGGCTCTGGAGCAAGAAACTTCTTTGTGAAAGTGGTTCAGGAAGCTGATGTTTGTTACAGTCTGCTCCACCTGCTTGCCTCAGAATTTGTCCTTCACTCTCTGTATCTGAGGAACACCTTTTAGTGCCGATCGTAATGTGGATTCCTATTCACTGAGAATGTGGAGGAGGACATCAACCCCTGTGAACTCCTGTCAGTTGGAGCAGAAACCCTTCAGACCTCTTCATACCCTATTGGGACAGGTGGGACTAAAGAGAAAATACCAGATTCTTGGAGGGACATCTATTAATACTAGAGCAAAAGGCTGGGACTGGGTGCTGATAGAGGCACTAGAAGGTTTAACAAAGACATTTTTTCAAGCTCTGCCTGATTGCTGCTTTGTTTAGTGTGAGTAGACACTGAGATCCTTCCACACCTCTCATGTGGGCTCCTTCAGTCTCTGCCTCAGGCATTTGTACCTAGATAAAAATAATCTCCACAAGCTTCACACTCTTGGCCACAGACCATGGTGGTGCCCACTCCTCCGTGATGACAGTCTGGATTATTTCCCGTTGGCCAGAGTGGAACTGCGCTCTCCAAGCCCCACAGCAAAGCACCAAAATCACAGTCATGGCAACCCTGAGAACACAACTCAAACTCTAATCCCATTAAAACGACTCAATGTACTTTGCTCAAACTTTTAATAAGGTAACATGTACCTGAATAACTAGATTTCCTCCTCATGATCATGATCCTGCTCTTGGCGATGACTGGAGAACTATGATAACATAATCTGATTTGAATGGCCTGCGCAGGCACCACCTGGCAGATATTGATATCAAGTTAGGAGAATGAAGACGAATGGTCCAGAGGAATATTCAATTATATAGTTTCCTTTCCAAAGGTAATAACCTGATGAGTAACAAAGTTACTTTCCTTTTTGGGTTTTTGTTTTTTTTTTTTTGCTGTCACCATCTCCGTTTCCAGGGACTTTTATTTAGTTACTTTCATTTTTCTATTCAGCACCTGTCTGGAGATGGATGCTCACTCCTTCTGTTTCTGGGAGCCACCACTGCTGAATCAGAATTGGTCGGCTGTGTTGGAATACGGTGGTAATACTCAGAGTGAAACCTGTGTGCTGCTGCAGTGCCTGGCTTCCCAAGACCCTGTGTGCAGGAGTGTTGAGAGACAAGCTCTCAACAGCCTACCTTGTTGTACGTTTGCAAACTGCTCTCCACCCCCAGCAAAGAGCTTCACTGCAGAGATAAGGGAAGAGCTTTCTCCTGATAAGCAAAATTGAGATCTTTCTCATTCCATCCTCTGTAACTAGACTAGGGGTTTAAGAAATGCTGTAGTTCACTGAGATGTCCAAGACAGGGTGAGAAGGCATAAAGGAACTTTTCCTAGAGATCCTGGGAACCGCACTTGCTTTACTCCCCGTCTGTTTGAAGGGCTCTAGAGCACTCCCTGATTTGTAAAGTTGATCTAAAGGTTATGAAGAGATATTAAACAATGGTCTGCCTTCTTCTCACACTGACAAGCCATTCTCTGTAGCCAGTATTTCTCTCTCATGGACTTACACGTTCCCCTGGGGCCTGTGCTGAATTTTCTGACTTTGGTCCAAACATAAGCCCAGCTTGACTGGAACTCCTCTCCCCACCCTGAAACTTCACCTCCGCTCTCCTGAATTCTCTTTATCCATCAGCATCCCAAGGAGGACCCTGTGGTACTTATAGTTCACCTCTGCTTTGGGGGCAAGAGCATTTCCTTTCTCTGTGTCATCATGCAGGACCTTTGGGAAGTGAAAAGTACTAGGTTCCTTCAAGATCCTTTAAGCATTTCGCAGATATTTTCATAGCTTTCTACTGATTTAAGGTGGAATATTTCCATCCTCTCTGGTACATGAGAGAATTCACTAACAAATGGTGACTCATTACCCAAAACCTTTCACCAAACCTTAATATCTTCTCCCATTCTCTTCACAGAATCACAGAATCAGAGAATCACAGCCTATGAGACATCTGGTGGTTTTTCATTAGCATTAGACGAAAGGGGGTTTGAACACCAATGTTAGTCTCCTTCCCCAATCTCATCCCATTTCTATTTTTCCCTCCCCCTGGCTTCTAAGCAAACATTTTTAAATGCATCGTTCCTAGGCAATTGCATTATGGAATGACTGTCTGGTTTCCATACTTGCCAGCAATAGTAAACCGGCTCTCAGCACTAAAGATAAGAGACGTAAACTGAAAATTTGAGTGAATCTGGTCCAAGAGTTTCTGGAAATGAATGGAAAAGCTCCCAATGATTTCCATAGCCTTGTACCAAGCTTCTGCTTGAATACAGAACAAAATCAAATAAAATCACTCTGGAGTAAGAGGGACTTACATACGTATGTCGAAATGACACAAGCAGGGAAGAAGAGAGGATGCTGGGAGAGAGAGGTGGGCAAAAAGAGAAGAAAAAAGTTGTCTTTAGTGGACAACCATCTGAGAGCTGGGCTTATTTAAAACCGTGTGGGCCAGCAGACTACAGAACAGATTGGGGGAACTATCTATCTTTGGCCTTATTGGAAAGGGATGATAGATACAAACAGTTTAGCAATACACCAGTACATCAGCACAGTCTTTCTGGTTCCACCAAAATCTCACCTAAGGCAACATGTTTTGCCTCCTACACTGTGACTGTACTCAGCAGACATGGGAGTTATTATGAGGCTTTATTTAGGAAAAAAGTACAAAAGCTCAAAATGTACTTTTCTCTGCCAGGAACTGCACAAGAAAACACGAAGAGAGGACAGCCCCTGAGCTTGGGAATCCGTAAAGCAATGGGTGGGAGACAGGAAGTACAACTCTTCTCATTGCTACAGAAGTCCAGGCATGGAGGAGGACATGCATGTGATCAAAGAGCATTAATGGCAAAGCTCAGAGTTGAAGCCAAGTATGGTGCTCTCCATTACTGTTGCTTAACCCTAAGATCTTCTTGTCTCCTTGAAGTTTTCTGATTTGGCCTGACTCTTCAATAGGCACGCCCTGAAAGTGATGATAGTTATTGTTTACACATTTAATTTTCTACACCTAATGCTAGCCCCAGTAAAATACAGTGTAAGAGCTCAGTTATCATCTCGAGGGATACAAAAGATCAGTGCTTCCATCTCACTCCGTGCATAGAATTCTAGAGAAGATAGCACATGGATGATGAAATCAGTGACAGCAGATGTAAGGAAACTGCATTGAGGCTCCAGTTCTGGCTCCAGCATTGCCCACATGCCAAGCTTTATGCAGTGTGGACATTGTGGAGAAATCCCATCAAGGCCATTTCTCATTATTGGTCTCCTCAGGAGGAGTGTAGTCATTAGGCACTGCCAACAAAGGTTTTAGCTTTGATCAGGCACTGAGGAAGGAGACTCTCTGGTCACAGTCACAGCGGGTCAGCCCACCTCACTGGCTGTTTATAAAAGCCATTTTCAGAATCACAGATGGAAAATGCATTATGAGATCTTACTGTTACAGCCACAAGGACCGCAGTGGCTGATCTCGTCACACCACTTGCAGAACCCAACATGCAGAGCTCTGCCTGGCCATCTGGCAGTCGAGACTCTTTGTTCTTACCCACTACTTATCAAATCCAATACATTCTGGTAAACTAGACCACATATTTTAGCAATCATCCCAGACTGGACATAAAGAGTCCAAGCGATGACAAATTCACCACTTCCCTCAGGAAATGCTTTCAGTTGTTCCTTTCCTCAAAGACTGAAAAAAACCCCACACCCTTGCATCTTACTTCCAGTTTGAATTTTATGGGTTTCATCTTCTGGACTGGATTTATTAGGGTTTTGCTTGTGAGGTAATAGGCCTTCCTGCTCTTGGATGCACTTTCCTTAGCAGATCATTAAAACATCATAGTGTCCCTAACTTTCTTCTGATAAACTATACGGGATCCTGAAGAGTTTCTCATGCTAGAGCGTATCTTAAAGATTTTGTATCATTCCTGTAGCTCATTTCTGAACCTTTCCCAGTCATTCTGCTTCCCTCTTGAATGTGGTCATCTGGTAAATGTTTGTCAATGCCATGCCAGTGGGAAAATAATGTTCTTTCTGCTAACCCACATCTCCTTAATTAGCTACCAGGAGGAGTAAGTTAGGTTTTCTTCCTTTGTCTGGAGCCAGCTTCCAGTGAATTATCTTCATAACCTACCAGAGCTCCTCATAGTCACTGCTTTCCAGAATACAACCTCATAAATACATAAAGCTTGTCTATATGGACTACTCTCTGCCATATTCGTCTTGGACAGATGTTGTAACACCCATCATCTGATTGTTGCCTGATTATGAACAGCAGAGATCACTTTGTATCACTGATCTGCTCTTATTGCTGTTTTACTTTTCCATTTTTCTACCCAGAAACTCTCCAGCATATGGAACATGGAAATTCTGTCCTAGCATCCTGCTGTCTTACAGAATAGGGAATAGCCCATGTTCCAGGCCACTTCCTTCCCCTGCCTCTCCCACATTCAGATGAAACTGTTATTTTTCACTGTCTGTGAGCCAACTACATTTTAATACATTTTCTTCCTTTATTTTTCCCCAGTCTGCATTGTGCTAGTATCCTGGTTAGTGTGCCAACTTTGGGAATCTCTAATCTGCATTATTATTTCATTAAATATATTAAAGTAGCGACTGGATGCTCCAGAGGAGTTCTGCACTGCACCTAAGCATGCAACAAGACTGTCCGTGGCACTGAGCAATTCTAACCTGAGCAGAATCTAGGGAAAAGATAGGCAGAAGCTAGGAAAAAGGATTTCACAATAGCTTTGTTTTGCACATGGGGCACAATGACATGGAGAAGTCCAGAACAAGGATATATGTGTGCCTCTGGCTTAGCTGTCAAAACCCAAACTTTCCCAGCACCTGAGTAGCAGGAAACAGCCTCACCCAACCTTTTGACCTCACTGTTGCCTGACATTCAGGTTTGATTTACAAGTATCTTGCCTTTCAGTTCCCTTTTCCCTACCCTTTGCCATCCTTGCTCTAATTCTCAGCCATCTGGTCTCATCTCAAGTGCACGCTCACCTACGTTGCCTTAGCCCTGATAACTTATTCCACAACAGCACACATCCTCCTGAATGATATAACTTTGGCCAAGGGCTCTGTTCCTCACTTTTAGATTATTTCCTGCTGCTGAGACATGAAACTGCTCTTTTTTGGCTCTCTACTCCCCTTTCAGAGCTGTGAAGCCTCCTTTCTCGTAGGAGGCCTCCAGATTATGCAAAAATGCAAATTCTCCAGAACGTCAGAGTTCTGCATCAGCTGTCCTGCATAGTGTCTTTTTATTGTCGCAAGCACAAAAATCTGCTCCCGTGAGAAGACAGATGCAGAATCCCAACCTGTGCCTGTGCACCTGCTCCTTTAAACAGTGCCGGGGCAAGCCAGCTCTTCCACAGCTGGCGAGCAGATGGGGAAAGGTGAGAACAGACGGGCCGCTGTTCAGGGTTTCTGTGGCAGAGTAGTAGGATTGCATTAAGCTCCTCTTAACACATTATGCAGAATCCTAAGTCTTTAGCTGAACCAGGACTACAATCCTCTTAGGCGTCTTTGCTGAAATTCCGTGAGTTGCATGCACGCACGCACACACACCGGCACAGAGGAGCCTTCAGGAGCGGCTTACCCCTCGCAGGTGACAAACGACACCAGGCAAGTTTGTGCTGGAAAGCCCGCGAGCCATCAGTCACCCAGACGAGAGACGGCTTTTGGCTCCCCCCAGCTTAAGGCATGTTGTGATTGCCTTCTTTTTATTTACGGGTAACGGAATTGCTTGTTAAGATTGGCTTGTCCTTTCTTGCTGGGGATTTTTGTGTGTGTGTTTGTTTTCTGTTTCCAGCATATTCATGTGAAGTCTTTACCTCCCTTGACCTCCAGCAACAAGGCAGCTCGTGTTTGGGTTTGACAGTCCGTGGGAGATGTTTGCAATGAAGGAGGTGAAGCTCACCTCCATGCAGGACACCAGGACAAGGTTGGGGTGCTGCAGCTAGGGTGGGCATGACTGCCAGCACTCCATGTGCGTGTGAGAGAAATCTTGCCCCACTAGGAAATGGGGTTTCCAAGGCCTTGTTCCCCATGCCATTGCAATGAGCACGGGGTTATAATAGCCATTGGGGTTCTCCTCTTTCATCTCAGTACTTTGATATTGTAAGTATTAACTGGCTATTTACTTACATTGGGATTTAAAAAACTTACTTGGGATTTTCTGTGCCCACCAGTCTAGGGACTGGACTTTCAACACTGGCTGAAAAAAATAGTTCAGACTTATTTAAAGTGTCTTACACTGAGGTTCCAAGCCACCTGGCCAAAAAAAATCCATGGAAAGAAACATGGGTCCTCTCCTTGGGAGCTGACGTTCTCTGCCACCCTGAGACCCCAAGGGAGTCCCAGGTCTGTGCTGGACTGAGGCTTACCAATGCGATGCAAGAGCTGACCATGATGAACTGGAGAAAATGAACCTGCGGCTCTTGCTGCTTGCCAACATGGGTACATTATTTATTTGTTTTGAGTTTTCTGCTCTTTGGTAGGGTCTTCTTACCTGTACTCCCCTCCATACAAGCTCTGGCCAGTGCCTGCACCCAGGCTGATGTGAACAGCCTTGTGCAGCAACCAAAACTGCAGAAGAAGCTGGCCTGAGAGCCAGCTGGCGAGGGAAGGGTCAGATAAGTGGCATCTTGAGAGCCAAATGCAGTCCTGAGGGTTTCTGAGGTTGGCCTCCAAGTCCTCTCAGTGGCTGCCTGTGGCGCCAGGCCTGCAGGCACGTGTCCTGGTGCTCAGCAGGCTCTCCTGCTCCAGCCCTGCCAGCCAAGGGGACCCATGGGGACAGTGTCATTGCCAGTGCCCAGAGCCCTGCGTGAGCAGTGGCCAGCTCCGTGCTGAGGCTGGCCGCCGCAGGGCTACCTCAGATCCCACTTGCTGGGACTGCATGGAGGCTCAGTGGCAACTATGGGTGGGTTGTCCTGTGGGATGCTGTAACCCAGTGAACTACAGCTCTGCTGGTGCTGAGGCATCCTTGGTACATCAAAGCTTTTGTTTCATCTTGCCAGCCATAGGATATTTAGGATATTTTGAGTCTCTCTGGGTAACTTTGAGATCGTGTCAGTGTCTCTGCATTTTTATCGATAATAAACGTGCTTAAAAAACCCCAGCCAGCTGTGCCAAAAGCAGCGTGGTGCACTTGTCATGGTATTTACAGTAAACATCTCCAGGCAGGATTATACAGAGCATTTTTAACATCTGTGCCACCTTCACACAGTTGATTTCATTTCTTCCTCCCCCTGCAAAAGCAGAAGGCTGGCCACCCTCCAGGCAGAGCGTGCCCTTCCCCATCATGGGGGCTGAACACCAGCCCCATCCCACCTGAGTCTCAGGCAGCCAGTCCCACGCAAAGCAGGCTTCCATGGAGAGACCGCAGAGCTGCTGCCGCTCTACCCAGAGCTGCCGCCGAACTGCAAATAGCTCCAAGGCCGGCAGAAATACTCCACCGCACCCCTGCGTTACCTTCAGCAGGGCTGAACGGTACACGAGCACAATTTTGTACGTGCTGAGGACTGCTGTGAGGCGGTGGCTCTGTTCTATGAAGCCTGGGCGTGTGAAGCCTCACCTTCATATCTCCTTGCCTTAGCGACTTAAGGTGTCCATGCGCCTCGCATGTATCTGTGGTGGGTTTCGCAATCTTGTCTACGCTGCCTCATCGTCCCGTTTGTGGCCTCTGCCAGCTGCTGGCAGCGGTGAGAGGTCGGTTGCAGCGCTGCCTGGCTGCGGGCCATTGCATGCAGCGTTTGTGCCCACTGCTCTGCCTGGGAGTATCCCTTCCCGTGTCGGTCCTTGCTGTCTCACGCGCAGATCTGTGCTGCTGTCACCGCTCCGTCCAGATCGAGAACTGCTGCCGCCGCTCCATCCAGATCGAGAACATCTCCATCATTCTTCCAGCCCTGTGCCTGTCACAACTCTGTCATCTGGCCTCCTGCCTGAGCTGCAGTGGACCTCTCAGCTGGTCCAGAGTGTTTACAACCCTCGTTCCACCAATACATCCTTCAGCTGTCCTCATTCTCCCCTGGCTTTGGATTTATGCTGCTCTGCAGAGGTGTTGTTAGTCAGTGTTTTTTGGAATCTCAGTGGAGATAGAGTTAAAAACCCCGTTTTTGTGCCGGTGTTGACTCATGTTTTAGGAACAGATCTTCACTGAAGCATGAAGACTCATTCCTGACTTATTTCAAACATATTCTCTATAATCCCAAGGACTCTGATAACATGTTTTACACTTACTGTCCTGTCTGGTCCAAATTGCACTATGCAGGGAAAGCTTTGTTCTGTCAGACAATTGCTTAGTAGCTAAATGTCTGTGGTGCCCTCCATCAAAGCCATTTCCATGAGTACTTGCGGACAGCACTTTTAGGAAGGAAGTGCTCCACTGAAAGAAATCCCACCTGAAGCTGACCCTAAATGTAATGATACAAATGAGACTCTATATTGGTTGCAAGAAAGGGGAAGAAACTCCCGTGGCTCCTGTGGTACTGCGTGATGATGCTCCCCTTTTTCTTCAGGAAACTGTAACCTGAAGAATGATGCTTTTCTGAAGATCACCTCTTGAGTCAGTGTCAGAGCCCAGCGATCAGCTCGAGGTCCAAAGCCACCTTCTCCATCTCAGAGACATCATGCTTTGCACGGGCATTGCAATCCTGGCATTGTACCAGCTCTAATTTTTACTTGAAGAACAAATCAATCGGAGCTAACCTACCCATCCCTGTCTGAAGCTGGGCCAAATCACAACTGAGCACCGTTTATGAAATTGTAACCGGAGCTCTGGAAACTGAACTACTATATTTATTCAGCCTGAGGTGAAGTCTGTCACCAGATAATTGCAAAGGGGAATGAACTTATTCCAGTAAGGTCAGTTTTACTGTTTCATCCCTTGCAAGCTCGGTTCATAGTTCCTGTTTGTTAACTGCAACTGAGCTGCAGACAGAGGCTTTGTGCTGGGGGATCTCTCTAAGAGACAGGATGAAACGGTGCCTGTCCCAAAGAATTTACAGGAGAGGATGTTTGTCTCATGCAGGTTAGTAGCGGGGCCTTTTTAAGCAAAACACTTTCCCATATTCACTGTGCTTTTATTAGGAAATACTCAGATTAGGGTGTTTTCTAGGGCACATGTGAGTTTGAAACAGAAGAGAAAGAAGAATCCTCTTGTGGGCAAAAGAGAGGGAAGCAGAAAAAGATTTGGGCAGAGAGGAGATATGGCATGGTTTGGCAATGAAGGCCTCCTGTGGCAGAGGGTAGTGAAAAGGCCTGACACTCAAGAGCAATGCAATACAGCTAATAAAAAGTCAAGATCAAGCATGCTGGAGGAGTGTCTCTGTCAAAGATGGCTTGTTGTGCCATTGGCAGCATGCAGCTGTGATCTGCATGCTGTCTGTCCTAAATCATAGAATCACAGAATCATAGAATCACAGAATGGTTAGAGTTGGAAGGGACCTTAAAGATCATCAAGTCCCACCCCCCCTGCCATGGGCAGGCACACCTCTGACTACAGCAGGTTACTCAAAGCCCCATCCAGCCTGGCCTTAAACACTTCCAGGGATGGGGCCTCCACAACTTCCCTGGGTAACCTGTTCCCGTGCCTCACCACCCTCACAGTAAAGAACTTCTTCCTCATATCTAATCTAAATCTCCCCTCTTCCAATTTAAAACCATTACCCCTTGTCCTATCACTAGACTTCCTGACAAAGAGTCCCTCTCCAGCTCCCTTCAGATACTGAAAGGCTGCTATCAGGTCTCCCCGGAGCCTTCTCTTCTCCAGGCTGAACAGCCCCAGCTCTCTCAGCCTGTCCTCATAGGAGAGGTGCTCCATCCCGCTAATCATCTTAGTGGCCCTTTGCTGGACCTGTTCCAACAGTTCGATGTCCTTTCTATGTTGAGGACTCCAGAGCTGGACACAATACTCCAGGTGGGGTCTCACAAGCGCAGAGTAGAGGGGGAGAATCACCTCCTGTGCCCTGCTGGCCACGCTTCTTTCTACCAACTGTTTCTCCTGAACTGGAACCATCTCTAGAGAGGCTGCCAAAACCACTTTTCTGGACATTCAGCAGAGATGCTGGTTGAGCTCCCATTAGAGAATTGGCCTGGCTTCTGGGAATAGAGGCGCTCCAGTCACGCCCCTTTCATGCTCGCTTCTCTCGGAGCGACCGAACTATTGTTTGCAGGGCCTGAATGGCAGAGCTGCATGCATGGAACTGAAACAAAATTCCCACGCCCGAAGAGCTGGACAGCAAGTCTTCATGTCCTCAAACTTATGGGGAGTGGGAGGTCATCACCGAGCATGTGTGTGTGGATGGTCCTTACTCACAAAGGCTTCAAACAACCCTCTGTCTGGCATGCTGAACTGCAGCAGCGCCAGGATGCTGCTAATAGTCTTGGAGCATTGCTTTAAATTCGGTTTGTCATACAACATCAGATTTGTCACCTGCAGGATATGAATTCCCCCATGTTGGTACCTGTCACACTCATTCCTGCATTTAGCACCTCACACTTTCAAAGCTCTTGTATTCCCATACCTCTCAGCTAGGTCACAAACATAAATATTCACGGATCAGGCGGACAGATTCTGGTCATAGCCGACATCTGAATCAGCCTAATGGCTCCATAGCTCTGTCATCCATTCTGAGTCCAAATATGATTATTATCAGTTCCTCCAGAGAAATCCTGCAAGATGCTCTGCAGTAGTTGGTTCTGGACTAAGCAAGCTTGGGGGTAAATTCCTCCTCAGTCCTATGGCCTTAAGATCAGTTCATCAGAAGTAATAAGGCACATTTTTCTTTTGGAAGTCTGGCATGTTTTAAATAGTTACTATTCCAACACAACATTTGGAGACCTTTATAGATACTAACTACTTCTTAAAAAGAAATCTTGCTTAGCTCTTGTGCCCCATAGCACCATGAGACAGTGAGTTCCAGCTAATCTGATGACAGTAAGGTCATGTGCAGCATTCTGGGGTGTCTCCTTGCTGTTGGGCTCTGGAACAGAGTTCAGCGTATCTTTCTTCTGTAGCTTGTTCAACATTTCTATGACAGCTCCTTCTGTGTGTCTTCCTTCCAAGTCAACCATTATTCACTGCTCTGCTTGGAGGTTAGTCCCAGAGGCCAGTTCCTCTCGGTGGGGGCATTGCAGCAGAGGTGTGGTTAGCTATGTATGCCACATATATGGCTAGTGTGCCAGGGAAATCCATCTTCTCCTTCCTCCCACTTCTCTCAGCTCTCCATCACCATCACTTCTCCAGGGTTTGACAGGATGGCAGAGTTCTCAAAAGGAGTCATGGTGATGGAAGAGTTCCTAGAGGGCTGCACATTAACTGCCTCAGCCTTTTTTTGACAAAGAAGCTCTTGCAGAACTTAGAGGAAGGCAAAGGGAGAAATTTTAAAGTCAGTCTCCCAGCGAAAACCCAAAAGTATTAAGTTGTTGCATCACCCAGCCAGTCTTGGTGCAGGTCCTCACTCCATTCCCTGAGGGATGCCAGGATAATACCAGTGTGCATGAAGGCAACGTGCCACTGGAAGTCTTCATTATGTGCCAGCCCTGGCCCCACAATGATTCAGTAGGGGTCCAGTTTGACCTCATCCAGCTCTGTGATGATAGCCGCTGCCCTAAGCAGCAGAACCCCTGGAGCTGCAAGGCAGGACTGACGGCAGCACATGTTCTCCTGGACACAAAAATCAATGCTGGCTCTCAGGAAACCTCAGCGTGTGATGAAATGGAAGTGGAAATGGTGCCTTTTCATTAGCACACAGGAGTACTGGCATGTGCCTGCTTCTGTGCCAGCAGGTATTAAAGCCCATCAGAGTGTGCCAACCAGCAGGCACTGTCTAATCCTGTTGTTGTATAATGAATAAGATTATTGAATGGGGGAACTGAAGGTCAGAAAATGAGAATGAAGCTGTCTGGTGCAGAGCTGCTGTGCTCTGCTGAGATCTCAGCGGACAATCCCCTCTGGTCTCCTCCTCACTCTTTCTACTGGGGGCCTGACCAGTGATCTTCTCTAGATTTGGATGCCTGTGTTCACAGGGGAGGCTTATAAAGACCACATTTGGAACAGAAGGGGCAAGACCAATTTCAGCTCCAGATACTTCTGCCCACTTGTGCTATATCTGGACATAGCTGGAAATCAGAGTACCATCAGTTTCAGGCTATTATTGAAAGCTAGGGCTTTCAATAGATAAAATAGATGGAGGCTCTCCAAGGGATGAACATTCCTCCCCTTCAGCCTGTTATGGTCCTCTTGGTGTGACTGACTGCACCATGGAAAAGAGTGGGCAGCATCAAAGAGAGAATATATCTGAGATTACAGCGCTGTAGGGTTGCAAGCATGGAAAATGGAACAAGAGGCAGAAGTGGCAGAAGGATGTCCAAATTATCCACAGGTGAAAGATACAGGAAGTGAAGAGAAAGTGGAAATGTGGGAGGAGGGTCTCAATGAGGCAATTAGCCCAAGTGATTTCTTTGTATCAGCTCTTCATTATAACAAGAGAGAGGAACCTTAGGAAGTTCAACAAAGGCAAGTGTAGGGTACTGCACCTGGGGAGGAATATCCCCATGCACCAGCACAGGTTGGGCGCTGACCTGCTGGAAAGCAGCTCTGCAGAGAGGGACCTGGGAGTCCTGGTGGACAACAGGATGACCACGAGCCAGCAATGTGCCCTTGTGGCCAAGAAGGCCAATCATATCCTGGAGTGAATTAAAAAGAGCATGGCAAGCAGGTCGAGGGAGGTCATTGTCCCCCTCTACTCTGCCCTGGTGAGGCCACATCTGGAGTACTGTGTCCAATTCCGGGGTCCCCAGTTCAAGAAAGACAGGGAACTACTGGAGAGAGTCCAGCGGATGGCTACAAAGATGATCAAGGGAATGGAGCACCTCTCTTGTGAGGAAAGGCTGAGAGACTTGGGTCTGTTTAGCCTGAAGAAGAGAAGGCTGAGAGGGGGTCTCATCAATGCTTATAAATACCTAAAGGGCGGGTGTCAAGAGGATGGGGCCACTCTTTTCAGTGGTGTCCAGTGACAGGACAAGGGGCAACGGGCACAAACTGGAACACAGGAAATTCCGTCTCAACATGAGGAAAAACTTCTTTACTTTGAGGGTGGCAGAGCATTGGAACAGGCTGCCCAGAGGGGTTGTAGAATCCTTCTCTGGAGATATCAAAACATGCCTGGATGTGTTCCTGTGCAACATGCTGTAGGTGAACCTGCTTTGGCAGGTGGATTTGACTAGGTGATCTCTGAAGGTCACTTCCAAACCCTACCATTCTGTGATTCTGTGATAAACAAAAGCTTTCATCCCCAGGTCTCGTCTCTCTTTCCCATAGTATGAAGAACTGAGGATTCTGAAGACAGAGATCATTCAATTCACAGAAGGAAGAACAGGGTTGCTGCATTACTCTGTAGGGCCTCAGGGAAGAGTTGGCTGCTTAAGACTTTGGATGGACTCTGAAGGGAACTGCCTTTGAGTAGCCTTCAACTGAAAGGACTGCTCTGTGGTCGAGGCATTCAGGGAGGGGGGAACAGGGTTTGCAGGATCGTATGAGGTCCACAGAGAGCTGAATATCTAATTAATTTATCTAAACGCATAATTTCCTATCATCTGCCTTTTTCTGAAATTATCCAGAAATAGGGGGAGGGAACCAAAAGCTGAGACTAATGAACAACAGCCCTGTTAATCATTTATTAGTGTTTGGTTGGTGCCCATAACGTGTGTGTGGAGATGGCTCTGATGAGCCCTGAACTTCTGGTTCCCATCTGGAACCTCTTGCTGTGCCCAGACTTTGTTCAGACATTGTTTACCTTCAATTGGCCATCTGGCCTGTCACCAGGAAATACATCAGTACAGGTATTGATCTGTGCAATTGATTTTGTGTCACTTTCTCCTCTGGGAGTGTGTTCACATGAGAATAACTCACAAAATACCAAGTTCAAAATGCCACTGTGAACCCCCATGAGAGACCTCTGTCGTGAGGACGTCTCCACCCTGCCAGCAAAACTCTCTAAAGAAATAGGAGTTCAAATACCAGTATCTCTTGGTACATTGACCAGCAAGGAGGGTTAAAGGCCTGGGAGGTCCAAACTCATTTCTTCCTGTTTAGGCCAGATGATATGTTTCTGTTGAGCAGACATGCCTGGAGAACATCATGAGGGTGTCTTGTAAGAGCCAGCCCACTGGGGTCCTTGGGCAACATTCGCTTGAATGTTGAAGGGACTTGAAAGGAGCAGTATGGTCCCTAGACAGGCTGGGTGGTTCCTCTGCTCACGTCTCCTGGGTTCTCATGGGAAGGCTGGCATTCAAACCCTTCCCCTGCAGCAGGTCATCTCCAGATGTCTGGGATTTCTGTACCACCACCACTCCCTTGGGAGGTCTGCCATCCTACTGGCCCTGGGGAGGTGTTAGTTACAGGGAGGGAGCTGGAAGGATGGAGGCAAGAATGGGAGTATTTTGGAATCTGCAGGCAAAGATCCTGAGATGGTTTTAGTTCATAAAACCAGCTCACAAAGACACAGGGATTGAGAGGGTCTCTCTGATGGGAACAGCTGGGATCATTAGCTGATAGGGGAGCGGCACTCATCTGGGTACAGCCCTGCACACTCACAGTCTACCTCCTCTCAAAGCCACTGCTTCCATCATACAGGTTTGTCCACTCAGCAGTGTCTGGGGTCCATTCAGGCCGTGAGGCAAAGCCCAATGATATATGAAGATCAGCATCTGAAAACATCCCCTTGGGCCTGAATGGAGGTGAATATATACTAAGAGTTGTACAAAACTGATACGGGAAAAAGAGACTGCTCAATTTTAGATGGTCACCAAGGAAAAAAAGCATTTCCTAGGACCTGTTCTCCACCATTCCTGAAAGTAAAACATGTCTGATGGACAAAAAGAAGCACGGTCCTATAGCCATTCCTGTTTCCATTCAGCCAGTGACACAATCCCTAGCCCAATGCCATAGGTGTCTTGAATGTCTTACCATGCAGCCACAGAGCACAAATTTTCTTCAGTTCAGACTAGATTTCCTTTAAGAAAAGAATGTACTAGAGGAATTAAAAGGACAGCCAAGGGATGAGGTAAAAAGAATAGGAGGAGTACTTTCGGGAAGAATAAAAACAAACAGCGGCATTAGAGAGATATTTATTTATGGGCTTACAAAAAGAATGAGTGGAAATCTGCTAACAGACCAATTTTCTGTCTCTATTGTCTTCTGCTGTAGCCATCCTAAATTTTGATAGTCCCTTTTCTCCACTGAGTATGAACTGGAGGACTTGCTAACAAGTGAAACCAAAGTTTTCCATCCTCCTCACCTCAAATTTGGCTCTAAAAACCAGAGTTATGCAGCTGGAATGCATTTTCAATAGCTCTGAGGACATCTGATGCTATTCATCCAGATGCACTGAGCTTCTGCAAAGGGCAGAACCTACATTCATGCACCAACATTTGAAAGGCTGGGCTGCACTATAAGGGGGGCAACAGGATGAAATCCAGCTCTCAGCTGCTCTTAAGCAGCACCTTTAGCCCTAGTATTCACAGTCAGCACCTGCGTTTGGCAGCAGGCTAGTCTTCAGATGGTTTTTTTGACTATAGCCTTAATTTAAAGGCTCTTGGACTTGCAGTCCTGCCCTGAGCGCCCCATCAGCCATGCCAACATGCAAAGGAGACTGGGGGAGCTGATCCCACAGTTATATTTGCCATCACTTAGTTCTTTGTCTGCAACTCCCTTTTTTCTCTTCTCAGCTTTTTAGACAAATGGTCTGCACGCTCCAAGGGAAAGCAGGCTGATGGGGAGTACTTCAGTCCCTGCCAGCTCTGTGAAAGCACACAGACCTTGCCACAGATGTTAGCAAAGGTTCCTTGCTGACAACTCTGTTGGCGCCTTTTTCTGCTGCTCTCCTGAGGAAAGGCTCAGGGGATAAATCTCCACTGCACATTCATAACTCGCATGTGTTCTTCCAAGCTCACTCCCCTCCTTGCGTCCCCTTTCCCAAAGACAGTGCTTTTCCCTGCTACATCCAGCCCAGTGGCAGCAGGCAGGGGCCGCAGCCACGGAAGTGCAAGCCAGGCTGTTTAGTTTGATCAAAAACACTGAAACCCAGGTGCAGGGAAGGAGAAAAATTCCCATTTACTGCAGGGAGTCTCAATCTCAGGACTCATATGTGAATAATAAGACTAGACAAATTAGATCCTAATTGATATCAGGCATATTCAATGGTCCTTGCAGCTGATGGATGTTTTTCCATTGAATTCATTGCCTTGTGGATTAGGACCCATGGACAAAGGGTTCAAACAGAAACCAGGGCTGTAAAGTCTGACAGAGAACCCCCTTGGGGAAAGAGTTGTCTTGCAGTACCATGTGCGAGGAGAAGGCACTCTTTCAAGAGAAAGGAGGTGAGGGAGATGCTGGAGCTGATCCTCTGTCCTCCACAGTGGGGTGGGGGGGACAGAACATAAGGTTTGGGGGATTTAGGGCAATTCCCACCAGGCAGGACAGGGCTCTGCAATGAGACCCATTTCTTCCAGGGTCTGAACAAGTTCATAAAAAGAAGATTGCAGGCCTCAGGGGGCAGGTGGAGGGGCAATGGCTCTGTAACCTGCAGAGAGCAGGCAGGTTGTAGGACGTGCCCCTGTTTTCAGGCATCAGTTTCAAGTGGAAAAGTCTTTGGTGTCAGATCCCGGCTGCTCTTTAAGGGCACTGCTTGACACCCAAAAAGACCTTCTTTTTTCTTTTTTTTTTTCTTTTTTCCCTTCCCCTTCGCCCCTCCTTCCCCATCTTCCCCACTTTCTTCCCAAACTCCCGCCCTCTCCTCCTCGCTCCTGCTCCCCCCCGAGAGGCCACCATCCCAGCTGGAGCCCGTGCGTGCCGTGCCAGGGGTCAGAGAGGCTGGGATGAGCTGGCTGTCGCATGGGCGAAACAGCACGTATGCACCGCCGCCGCGCTCTGCCTTGTGCCTCCGGTTGCACAGCAACCCCAGGGACACAGGCTCCCGTCCCAGCCAGCTGCCGGGGACGGCCCCGCCGACACCTGGTCCTCAGTGCCCCTCCGAAAGCCGGAGGGGAGCGCGCATCCCTGATGTCAAGGGGACACTCAGCTGACGGTGCCCGACGTGAGGCTCGGGGAGCGCTCAAGCGAATGCTCCAAGTTCTTGGCAGGCCAAAAGAGGGGCCGCTGGGTTTATTTATTTATTTTTGGTGGGGAGGAGGGGTATCGGCGAGAGAAGGTTATGATTTAAATATCCATCCCGTTGCCAACCAAAAATGTCAGCGGGGTGTTAAATTACTATTGACTTTGCAGGGGGGCACTTGGCCCCCCTCGCCCCTCTCACTCGGCTCTCCCCACGGTGTCTCTCGCTCAGCCACCAGGGCTGCTATAAAGGGAAAGCAAGCCTCACCGGCCGACACTGGAGACATTTTATTCCCCCCTTCCCCGGCTGAACCGGCTGGGCTCCAATAGCAGGGGAGGACAGGGCGCCATGCTCCCCCCAGCCCGCCCTCCCTCCCTCCCTGCTGCCAGACCTGCTGTCTGCCTCAATGCTCCTTTTGACTCAAAGTTAATAGCCTGCCCTTTGCGCAACCGGATTGCTTCCCAGCAGGCCCTGCAGTGGGTGCCCCAAGGGGTGGAGGGTGCCAAGAAAGGTTAAGGGGAGCATAGGTGGGCTCTGGCCACCTTCTGACTATAGCCTGGTTTTGGATACTTTTCCTCGTGATGCCCCCTTAAGCATTTGGCTGATGCCAGGTGCTTTCACTTTCAGGTGATTCCATGACTTTCAAGGGGTTCAAGGCTTTTAATCTCTTCCTCCCTCCCTTCACAGGCATTTGGCTTGAGGTATCTGCTCAGCTGGGCTCTTCACGGGGTGAAACGAGATGAAAAGTCCTCTGCCACTGCCTGGTATTGCCTTTCATGGAGCAATCCAGCAGGGCTCTTTCCAACAGTTGCAGGGCACACAGGGGCCGTGTAAGGTAGGGTGTGGGCTCAGATGTCACCCTTGACTGATCTTGAGCTACTGGTGGGGTACAGAGATGAAGTACCCAGCTGGGATCGTGTTGCCAAGGGCTTAGCTGCAGGGAAGGGAAGGTGTTGTTGAACGGTCTCCTGGCAGTAGCATGTGTGGGGAAGTGGAAAAGGTGAGGCGAAGGGAACCCCTCCAAAAAAAAAAGGGAACGGAGGAGATCAAGAAAGCCGTAAGAACCTACACAGAGGTAGCTCACTTCCCCACACCCAGGGGAGGCCAGCTGAGATCAAGAGTCCCAGATCTTGTGCTGCAGTCATGCTAGCTCTGGAAACCACACTGGGCAGCACTTAATCCTGTGAACAGGCCCATTTGTCCTACGGGATTTGAAAGCAAAGCTCTGTGTACTGTGTGTTAGAAGTCGGGGAGGCACCCCAGGAAAAGGATGGGCACTCTGCAAAAGCTGGGGCTATACGTTAGCAAGGTTGTGCCAAAGATAAAAAAAAAAAAGTTAATGAAAAGCAGTGTGACCCAGGAATGACTTGGATTGCTAGGCCTGAGGGCTCTGTTTGATTTTTCTTCTGATTAATAATACCAACCACTTTGCTAACGTCTCTTGAATTAAGTGACCTGCATGGGTAAGCTGTATAGCAGAACCTCATGAGTGTGGGATCAGCAGGTAGCATGGACTGAAGCAGGGAGGGTGTTCAGGACTCCGGGTGCTGCCTGGGAGCTGAGGCTGTGGTGAAGAGACACCCAGGAATCCACAAATTAGAGTGTGTGGACTAAATGAGGAGGTGCAATTTGTTCCATGCCTCCTCCAATCAGTGTATCAGGGAGTTCCAGTTGCTCCAGCCCAAAATCACCACTTTGTTGAGTCGAGACACTGGCAACAGCAGATTATCGTCAAACTTTCATCACCTGGGGCTGAGCATAAGTGTGAGAAATTTCAGCCCAGGGAAAAAAAAACAAAACAACTCCAAATCGTTTCAGAAGGTTGCAGAAGCCAATGAAAAGAAGTGCTTAAAATAAAAGTGCCACCTCAACTATTAAAGCAGCCAATATATAAGTGCATCCTGGCAAGGAGGAGAGAAATTGCATGGTCTGATGTGGTCGGTGCAGGATTCCAAAAAGGCGTCCAACTAAGTACACCACCAAATGGAGACTTATCCTTGTTCCAGCTGGGTATTGAATCAGGGCACTGTGAATCAAAAAGCCATTGGATTGCCTATTGATTTAAAGGACCTCTTTTTGTCAGCAGCTCTTCTCCTTACAGTTTGCAGCCATAAGAGTGAAGCAGGCTGGATTGCATGCTGTGTCTCCTATGAGGAGGTATGGGGGCTTTATGCCCACCTTGCGGTATCATGGGGGCTTTCCTGCCCCCCCTTCCTGGATGGAGGGATGTCACAGGGGTCTGATCAACACTCCTGTGAGACAAAGTGGTCCCAAGCATAAGGGACCATATAGTTCTCTACAGGCAGCCCAGTGTAGATCTTGCTACGCATTTATCCTTTCAGGCTGCGCATCTGGAACATACGGCACATCAGTGCATATTACAAAAGGCCAATTCATGGCGGCCCCTTCTACTCCATCTGTAGGATTGCTCACACCCAGCTTCCTACAGCCTTATTGCACAAGCAAGATATGGTGGCCAGGGCAGGAATTGTGCCTGTTTTAAGCCCCAGGCTGGTATGTCTACTCATTACTCTCTGATATTTCTAATATCTCTGCTTGCCTCTTTCTGTTTTGTTTTCGCGTGAGTGGAAAACAATTTCTCTTCCCTTCATCAAATAATCTCCTTCCAATTCCTCTAAATGGCTTGCACCTTTTGTCTCTCCTTTCATCACTATCCTCCATGGCATGGTTGGCTCCCTCTGTCATGCCTGATCCTGCCTTGCCTGTTGGTATCTGCATAATCTGCATGGAAGGCTCCTTGGGGAAAGAGGCCCGTCTTGCTTGCTGTTTGTCTAGCATCAAGTACACCTCTCGTGCTGTATAAATAATTAACAGGCATCTGTCAAATGCAGACGAGAGCACACCTGGTCTTGAAGCCTCTAGCCACTGTTGCTTCCATGACAGCGCGCTCAGCTTCCCATGGAGGAGTCATCCCGGGATGTGTGAGGAGGCGTGGTAGAGGGATAGCTAGCTGTGGTCCAGCCATCGCTTTGGGGAAACTACCCTGCAGGGGATGTGCTGTAAAGCTGAGTCACGGTTGTAGGGAGAAAGTTGAACTTCCCTTGCTGCCTCGCTGTGTCACTGGTCCAAGACTGTAGTGGTTGTTCTTTATTACTTTGCTGCATCAGACTAAGGGAAAATGCTGGCTTTGATGAGTTGCCAAGTCTTTGCTGAATTATAATAACTACTAAGAAACACCAGCAAGAGTCATTTTAGAAAGAAGAGGAACAGATATATTTGTGTATTAGGTCCTCAGCAATTTTAGCTGGCACTGATTTGGGCCTTCAGCCATTTAGGGCCACATCACAGTGGAAAGAGATGGGTTCTGCTTACAGAGGATGCCAGTGTCCTGTGAGCCACAGGGCTGTGCTCTGGGGAGGGAGCCAGGTTTAAGGGTGAGCTGGGAGCAGGCTTTGGCCCCTGCTTTCATGGATCTGTCACGTCCCCACCGTGGAGGGATGTTTGCTGGCTGTGACGCGGGGGGAGCAGCAGTGGGGCTCCCACAGTGGTCCCAGTCTGCAGGGGCACGTGTCTTCCTCCTGGACCCTGCTCAGACACTGAACCACAACACTGCGTGCTAAGGGCCAAGACTGGCCCTTTTCTGCTTCCATTGTCTGCCTCAAAGACAAGCCAAGGCAAGTCTCATACGACTCTGGGATGCTGCACGTGGCAAGGCTCATGTTGGAAGTCTGGATATTCACCTCTGTGCAGAGAGAAAAAAAAACACCACAACCCCAAACCAAAACCCCAGCCCCAGATATCTTTCCCTGCCAAGAACTATATTTTTCTTACGCAATACAGGGAGCTGGCTACTCTGAGAGCTAACCCAGGGTCATCTGCAGGACCTAATAAGAAACCATTTGCTACCACAATAGGAAATCTCTGTGCAGCCTGAGCCTGTATCTAATGACAGCTGGATGGCAGGTTGGCACAGGAACACGACTGATCCAGTTGTGTGAGAGCCTGAGCATCCTCACAGGATCAACCTCTTCCTGCAGAGAGCGATACTTGAGAATTGCCAGGAATATCATGGACTGATGTTTTGGAAACATTGTCTCAGAGGAGACCCCATTATGTTGATGTGGCTGCAAGAAACATCTCATTTAGCATCGTGCTATGAAAGACAGGAGGGTTTTATATGAACCGCAAGCAAGAGACACATCTCAGAAGCTAATATGGTGTAAGAACATCCCATGGTGTTTGTGCAGGACTGTGGCAAAGTTTCGTAGGGCACTTGGGTCAGGATGGAGCATGTTTTAACTTTGTTGTTCTTCCAGGGCCCAGTGCTACAAGAGTGATCCAGACCCTCAGTGTTTCCAACACATGCAAAGAAAGCTTTCCTGAGCTTCAGACTGCTCTCAGTACTGTCAACCCAACATGTTCCTTTTGCTAATGTGTGCCTGCTCAGCAGCCAAAAGAAAAGCAAAATACATTTGAGGGGAGGGAGTGGGGAGAAATGTTATGAAATAAAAGATCAGAGGATCAAGAGCACTTTTGAGGCTCAAACATGCCACACACAAGCTCCGGGCCTGTGGTCAGCCGGAAAACATCAGTTTAAAATTCCACAATAGCCCTGGTATTTAATCCCTCTAATGCAAATTCCCCCCACCCCAGTCCTAGATCGGCACTACTACTGTGGTGGCACAACCCGAGCCTTTAAGCCCTTTTGAAGTATGCAAGAGTCCCTGTTTCTCAGCAGGAGGGCTGGGAAGCTATGTCAACAATGTCAAAAATGTTCCTGTGATTACTGTACCTTTCTGAGCAGAAACCAGGAGAGAAAGCAATTAATGCCTCCTAATCTAGCTCATAAATAAAACTTGTTCTCCATGGAAGCGTCATCTCTGTAGCCCCTAATTAGGATGGCTCTCTGTCACCTCTGAGCCTGCAACAGTGGGAGGAAGGACACCCATTATCTCCCTCTGCCCAACACAAGGGTTAGATGTACACTTCTGCAAGTGAAGCCACATTTCTGACTGCGGCTGCAAGCAGTACTGTGAGCTTCTGTGATATTCTCCACAGTTCAGTTCCCAAAGCAGCCAGATATTGCAAGACCTGGGCATCGGGGCTGTGGTCAACCCCTGTGCCAAGCAGCTCTAATCCAAGACGTACACAGGGTGAGGCAAGGGGAAGGAGCCAGAAGGCACAGGTGTTGACACATGACGGTGATGAGAACTGTAGACCACTCCAAGTCAGACAGAGGGAGAGGCACAATGTGTATTGGCAGATAGTCCAGCCTTATCAACAGTTGAAGTGCATGCCAAGTATTTTCACCAGCCTCCCCTGTATAAGCAGGGTGACTTCCTATCAGCATAAGGAGCGAGACCTTGGAGAGCTGGGAGCAATGCTTACAGACCAGTTCTCAGAGGGCGTACAAGTGTGTCTGCATTGCACGGTCATTCCAGGTCTTTCAAACGTGGGTGCTTTGTCCTTGGGCATCCTGGGGGTCTTCCCTGTGGGCTGCAAGAGGAGCTGCCTGCTACAGAGCAGAGGGGAAGACTCTGCTCTTGGATGAAGCATCTCTACTAAAGACAAGACTGAGCTGGAGCAGAGCTCAGACTTAGTCTCACGGTGCTGTGTGAGCAGTGTACCTGTGAGGACCACCCATGTGCACAAGGAGGGAAACACGTGTGGGTGAACAGGCTGAGGAGAGAACAAATGCAGCATGTGGAAGACGCAAGGGAACACAAAGATGGTTGTGTCTTCTGAAAGCGTGGAGGTCCTGGGGATAGCTTGTAGGGTCATGGCAGGGAATAGCTAAATACCTCGAGAGAGGACAAGTAGGGAGTTGATGGGATGAATGTGGGACAGCAGAAAGGATGATAGTGGTGGCAGGTGTACAAGGGAGGGACAGCTGAGTGCAGCCCAAGAAAGCTGATCTTGCCTTTACAAGGCCCATGCATATGGGGAGTTTGGGGGTAGAAGGGGCCAAAAGAAGGGATAGGGAGGTTGGAGAAGAGCCAGTCATGGTTATCATGGTGCCGGTGGAAGTGGTGGTCCTTACCAGCTCCTGCAGGAGGTCCAAACGTCTGCAGGCCATGCCTCAAAGCTCCAAGTGACAACCTGTGGGAGACAAAGGAGCTTACTTGAACCGTTTTGCTCATCAGTAACACCAAAACAAGTCACTGAGGCATAACCAAGGTCCAAGCCCCACGTCTGAGACCTGAGCCCATTGTTTCCCAGCTCCAGCACCTGCATGTGTGTGTGGAAGGCAGCCCAGACAGGAGAGGAGTGCTTGAAGCATTGCTTTCTGAGCACCAAAATGGTTTATCACCAAGTCATTCCCACAGGGGTACACCACCCTCACTGAGCTCAGTGCACCTTGCAGGGAGAAGCACGGCTTTGCCAGGAGCTCCTGTCTGCAGGGCCCTGGTCCATCCTTACCCTTCCAGCAAAGCTGTGATGAGGAGCTGTGGGACCCACCTGCGGCCAAGCACACCCGCTGCCAGGGCAGAGTGCCTCTGCAGTACTTTAGATTAGCCTGCAGGAAGCATTGTACCGTTTAACTTCAATAACATAAAAATCCTACCCCTAGGTGACTGAGGGAAAAAGCATTTTGGATCCCACTCCACCCTGTGAGGTGTGGAGTCACCAACAGGCTTGTTCTCTCTTCGTGGAGTGGGGGGTGATATAGGAATTTGTGATTCAGGAATTTGGGATATAGCCTTTTCCCCCCCTGTTGACTGTGCAAGACTGCAGTGAAGCCAGGCTTGGCACTACCATCCCCATCAGCAATTCTGCTAAGAGGAATTTGAATTTTTATGGTCACTGATAAGATTAAACTCTTTGTTGCAGCTGGCCGAGGCAGACTCAGCTGCAGGCTGTGTAAAAGCCCTGCTGCTAGGGCAGAGTGAAGGTAGTTTGGTTGCTCTCCTTGGGAATTCCCACACTTGCAAATGTTTGGATTTCATCTTGGCTGCAGTCTTAACTCCACGCTTGCTGGTGTGCGAAAGGCCTAGATCTGTGGATAAAAAGGATAGGAGTCCCTTGGGGTGGGTTTCTCCCCTATTTCTGACTGAGCTCTGCTGAGAGCCCAAGTACCCTTGCGCATCTGCTGCAGGACAGGTGATGGGGCACAAAGTCAGGTGTTGCTCCTCTTCCTCCTCTGGGGATAGTTCTCCTCCAATGGCCTTCAGCAAGGTCAAGAGAGGGAAGATGCTCAGTACCCTATGATCTTCAGTTTTCCTCCTTACACAGCCCAGGGAAGCTCTCAAGGCTCTCCACTCAAGAAGTCTTCTGGGCCTAAATGGCAATCCCTTGGTCTTCCCTCCGTTATGTGCCTGCAATGTTTATGAATGCCCCCACTTCCAGAGCTGTAGAAAACATAATTCCCCAGCAAATCCAAACAAGACCTTCAGCTCCTACCTTGGAACCTCGGTCCCATGTTGAGTCAGCAGCCAGCAGGAGCCTGAGGACTTGTTGGTGCTCCTTCCCTTTCCTTGCCAGCCCTCCAAGGTACCTCACGGAGGGAGAATGGCTGCCTTTGTTCACCTCTGGGTCCTCTGTCCACCTAGAGGGGCCATGCTCCCACCCCAGGGCCTGGGACCAAGGAGAAGCAGGGGCCTGGGAAAGGCAGTGCTGGTGAAGGAAGGCCAGGAAGATTTTGCTGGCAGCTCTTCTCTGCTCTTTGTTTCCTCTGCTGGTAGGTAGAGGTGTTGCTGGGTCCAAATTATGAGGCTGTTCCCCATAACCCACCCTAATATTATAAACTTCAAAAAAAATTGCTATTTATCAAATCAACTATGTCTCTGGACACCAGCTCTCAGGTGTGCCAAATAAACTATGTTTTCTTCTATCCTAAACCCTAGTTTTTCCTTCTCCCTCTGTTTTGCTATGAGGTCTAAATGCTAGTGCAATGATTGGCCTCTGGCAGATGCATCCTGAGAGAGAGAGGGCAAATTCACTTCATATTCGGTGGGAAATACCTTCCTTGACCTCTCAGCCCACCCATGGAGCAGATATTCTTTTGCATGAGACTTCAGGAGAAGCTAACATTGTGACTTTGGGTTGTGAGATACCCAGTTCTGAGTCATGCCTTGGAGACAGGTCATGCATGGTCTGGTTGAAGTGGGACAAAGGGACATGAGAAGTGCTGTGTCAAGCCAGTACATCTCTCTGAGAGCTCTCGACTGTTGCCTTGCGTGAGGGCACTGGGTGTGTGGGAACCAAACTGGGCTAACTGAGGCTCCCCCCGTCCCCTTTCCGCTTGTGCCAGGGAGGTAAGGTATCCAGGGACAGATAGGCAATGCTTCTTCCATTTTAAGAGAATTATCCATAATGAGCTCAGCCTGCTGCTGCTTTCTGGTCCTGCGAATTGTCCATAGGGCACATCTGCTTCCACCATGGCACCTCGTGAAATAAGGCAGTGCTGTTAATTGGGTTGACAGACACCAAGAGCAAGGAAGCTGTCTTTGTCATTGCAGATTGAGGCCCAAGTGACTTGCCCCAGGTATCACAGGAGGGCAGTAGTGTAACAAGGTGGTAACAGAGGCTTGACTGTGCCTGGGGCTGTAATCCCTGGTCCTCCCTCCCTGCAGCCGTGGTGATGCCTTCAAGGGGCTGTGGGGTGAATGGAGGACCTGGGTGCTGCATCCTCCTGGGATAGCCACTGGGCAAGTCCTCGCAGAGAGCACTTTGGAGAGTCAGCAGCAGCAGGTGCAATAAACTAAAAGAATAAATGAAATTAAATATTGGCAGAGCAAAATGTAAAAACAGGTGCTGCCCTATGTCAAATAAACAAGGTAGCTGTCAGAAGACCTTGCTCCCGGTCTCCTGGGGTCTAGTCCCGCTTATGTAGGTGACAACAAGGACACATCCTACAGCATTTGAATTTCATATAATTTTAAAGGGCTGTTCTTGGAAACAATGTGCAAAGCAGTGTCGTGGCTGTGACCTGCACTTTGCCACGCAGGTCTGTTAGTCCAGGCTACCAAGCAGTCACCGTCCTGCTATGGGAGTGCTGTCAGCCCAAGCTGGGTATTTAGCCATTACACAGAGCACTTCCCATCACTCCAAGTGCTGGCACTGACACTGGGAGCTGCAGCTCCTGGAGATGGGGTTGCACTACAATCTGCGGGGCTTCAGCGATGTCATATTTCAGCAGGGCTGCCACCAGCAGAGGTCCTGAAATACCAGTTTTAATTAAAAGCTGTATTTTCTATTATGCTGCACAGCTCATACATGCTGACTACTGCTCTTTCACCTCGCCGGGGCTAAGTCCACACTCTTTAAAATATGTCATGTGTCAGTCAGACAGAGCCCATGGGGCCTATGGCACTCACAAGCCAGAGCTGGGTTCAATCAAAATAATGCGTAGGAAAGAAATGGAAGAGGACAGAGAGATAGTGGGGGCCGTGGGGGGAGGTTCTGGATGGAACAAAGACAAAGAGGAGATCTTGGAGGCAAGTGAGTGAAAGGAAAGAAAAAAAAAGGAGGTAGGCAAATTTTTGTGGTAAAGAAACAGCAGATGCCTTTCTTGGGATCAGTATATTTTAGGCGCTGAGTATGTCCAGAGTTCTTCTGTCTCTTGTGAGCATCAGTCCATGTAAGAATGCCCAAAGGGGAGAAAGAAAGAACTGTTATGTTTGTTGTGGAGGGAAAAAACAGTTGTGTAAAAAGTTTATAGACATATCTGAAATCTTTTAAAGACTACTGAGTGGAACTGGACTTCCAGTCTAGACCTTCTGCCTAATACAGACACTCTCACCAGCCTTTATGTCTAGAAGTTCCCAGTTTTTTTCTAAATGTTTTGCAATCACTGCTCTCCATCTGGAGCCCTTTCTTTCCCATGCAAGCCTGGTCCTCCTTAGCAGCCTGTGCATGTCCACCGTCTTTCCTCCAGGGGCCTCCAACTCCCTCCCTGATGTGTTGGCACGATGGTCACTAAGGTTGCTGCAGGCAGGCACATTGCAGCAGCAGCCAGCAAAGCTTCCTGGAGCGTGGCCCAAGTCTAGCTGGAGCTTAAGGCTGGTGACTGGGACGTGACGCTCCCTTTCTCGCTCTGCCAAATCCAGTTCCCTGGCCACACAGGTCTGATCTCCCGCTGCCTCGCTGGAAGACATGAAAGGCTGCTGAAGGAGTGCCTCGGAGGGGCCCTGAATGCCGTGGTGGCTTGCAAGTGGCATGTCCCCTCTGGCCCTCACAATGTTCAGCACCCCGGGGACTGCCAGCCTCTCCAGCAACCTCAGCTCTTGGTTCCTGTCCTGAGGTCAATAACGTGGGCTGGATGAGGTTGGAGCCATTCACATAACGCATGGGTGCCCTGAAAGAGGGGTGGCTGTGATGCCGAGGAGGAGGTGTAATGCAGAGCAGAAGGCCACAAGCTCGGGTTAGCATCTTGTCCTCCTGCTGATCAGGGAAGAAGGTAGGGCTGTGCCGCCTTATCTCCCATCACCTGTAGATGGCTCTTTCATACTCTGGTAAGGCTGGAGCAAAGCTGGCTCGGTCCAGCACTCCTAAAAAGCTGCCAGTGATACGGCTACAGTGGCCTCCAAGAAGGAGGAAAGGAGAGGAAAGTGACCCCCCTGTAACCTCCAAAACTATGTTTGGCTCACATGGAAGCAGAAAGGAAAACTTAAATCCTGTGCCTTGCCCTTTCCTCTGACTTCCCACGCCTAAAACGAGTAGTTGCTCAGCTTTCCCGTGATGACGTCACGGAAGCAGAGCTGTTGGAAATGACCTCACGCTCTTGCCCTCCTGCCTGACAGGGGTACGGGGCTGCCGGGACACATGACTGTGGGGCTTCGGTAACACAAGATGGGAGCTATTCGCCCCAGCTATATTAAGAGCATTTCACAGGCTTCGGCCTCTTGGTTTAGTTCACTCGCAGGGATCTGGTGTCAGCAGTTTTGAAAACACTCCTCTCTCCAATAGCAGTGGGAATTTGGCTCCCTGTGAGACCGACCCAGCACTCACAGGAGTGCGCAGAGTGCCAGTACGGGCTAAACATAGCACTACTAATTTTGGAGAGGTTAGGTGATCAGATAAGGAGAGATGGGGGCAGGAGGAGACAGCGAAGCTAGTAATGTTAGGCAGGGAATAAATGGAAAGGGATGGTTAAAGGGTCTCACTAGTGGGCTACAAAAAGGAGCAGAGCTATTCAACATTGGTAGCTGGCTGCAGAAACCCACTTCTCCTGCAGTCTTCCCAACAAAGCTTCATAAGTCAGCTCCCAGCGTGTGCAGAGTATGTCTGCCTCTTATATCGGATAACCAGGCAGCATCCTGTGGTTTAGATAAATGACCCAGTCAATGTAGTGAACTAAATGAACTTTGCCACTGAGAGCAAAGGTGCACACTCACTTTGCAAGGGACTGGGAAAAATTTTAGGATATTTGCACTCAAAAACTACTTGCAACTGTGTTTCTGCTGAAGTTCGTACGATATTCCACAGCTCTGCTGGTGCAGCGTTCCTCAACTGAGGAAGGACAAAGTCATCTGTTTTAGCTTAACCTACTGCTAAAACTGTTTTGCACTAAAAACTTTGCACTGAAGCAGATGAGGGAAAGTCCACATGGAGTAACCAACAGCCAGCAAGCAGTGACTGGCAGCTGGGCTGGGTAATATCTTTGCTGGCTCCATTTAGGACCGCAAAAGGATGTTTGCCCCTGCCCTAAACAAATCGGTCACTGAAATAGCCTAAATCAGCTCTGGAGGCTCAGACATATGGTCTGTCATTGGAGACTCCCATGTGTCAGCTGGGCCAGAGGAATGGATTCTGTGCGTGAGCACCTCACAGATATGAGGTGAAGGGTGCAGGTTTCACGTCTGCCACCCAATGCATTTAATTCCTCAGCTGCTGTGGGTGAGGAGCCTGGGCATGGCTGGGTACTGTGGCTCAGTTTCTTGGAGCTCATGAAGCCACTACAATCAGTTGCGCTTCTGAGCCCCACAATTAAAGCAAAAGAGCAAGTGAGGAATGGCAAAAAGCAAATCATCTTTGTCAGGTGGACACTGCTCCCATTTTAATCCCAAACTCACTAATCAAGTGGCTCGGGAGGCAATATTTCTGCTGATAGAAATAGCTGTGAGGCCATCTAAGGCACAGAGGGTCTTCCCACCCAGATCAGCTGCAAATTCACAGCTTTCCAGGTAGTTCCCTGAGCTTGCTCCTGGGACAAGCGCGATTTCCCAGCAGTATCTGCGGGGAGAGGTGAGGTTTGTAAGCTGCCTGGCTTCTAACTGGCTCAAGTGCCAACTGAGTTCATGCTCTGAGCACGTCAGGGAGCAGCTTGCTTCAAAAGAAGGGGGGAAGGAGCACAGAGAGAGAAGCCCTTCCAAAGAGCTTCCACTCTGCAAATAGTTCCCAAATGGCCTCCCACTTTCACATGATTTGGGCATTTGACGTGAGGACAAGTAAGCCCTGACAGAACTCTGCTACAGGGTCAGCCACATGCTTTAGAGACAAAAATAAGTATTGGCTTCATTTCCATGTTCTCTTATCACTAAATCCCTGGCTTCAGCCTGGCATTAGCCACTGAATGGCTCCCCATGCCACGACTCTGGACATAAGTAAGAAATAGTGTTGAAGAGCTGGGCAATGAGGTTACTGTGTCTCACTAAGCCACCACAGATGGCATAAAACCTTGTGAGCCCCTCTGAAATGTTCCCTAAGAGTTACTTTACCCACATGTCCTTATTCTCCGCCTCCTTCCATGGCCATCTCCCTTGCTCAGCTGGTTGCTGGGTGGAGAATTGCAGTGTCACTAGGATTTGGTGGCTGCTAGCACAGAGCACACAATTTCTATTGTGTTAATCTGCAATTACTGTGCAATTGGGAGCCTGTATTCGTGTAGCTGGGGAGTCGTGTCACTTTGCACTTAACTGGCAAATGAATGTTAAAGAAGTAACAAGAAGAGCCCTCGTACCCAGTTCCCATGCTAACCCCATCTTCATATGGGGGTGTTAGACACTACACCCAAGCTGTTATTATCCCTAGATTCTTTCTGAGAAGAACCCTATTTTCTTGTGAAAGGTAGCAGGAAAGACCACTAAGTGAAACCACGTGTTCAGATCCTCTGGAAATCATGAGTTGTGCTTTTAAGTCTCCTTCTTGTGATTTTTCTAAATCTATTCTTCAATAACTGGACACGGGCTAAAAGTAATTTTTGAATGTTCAGTAGCAAAGAGCTATCTTTTGTGCTGCCAAGAAGGCAAAGTTCCAGTGATTTGGTCCTGCAGTCAGCTGACACTTCGCACGTAGTGGTTGTCTTACTACTTGTGAAGGTTTCTATCTGGGCATCCAGAACAGAATGTTACTTTGACTCCTGTTCCTCAAGCTGTGACTCACTTATGGGTCCTTATCACACAATCTCACTCATCAGGGCTACAGAAGTAAAGGTTAGAGGCACCCGTGCTTTAAAGGCCCAGCCCCCAATTTAGAGTGAGAAGATACACTTATCCCTGATGCAGAAATGGATATTGCCCGGATGACGACTCTATGTGAAACTCCAATAACAGAGGTCTCAACTCTAGCCAGACTTTTCAAGTGTGTCCTGACAGCGCTCTTCCCTTCTCTCTCAGTGCTGGAGAAAGGCTTGGACCTGGGGTTAGGAAGGTCACCAAGCCTTTTTGTGGTAGCCCTCGTTAGGTCATTTATTCAAGCACAATTAACTAAAAAATAATTTTTTTCTAGCTCCAAGGAAGGCACGGTGCAAGCTTAGTGCCTTCAGAGGCACAGCTGGACTCCAAAAGTGAGTTAGGCTGAATCTTTTGATTCACACAGCTGTTTCTCTCAAAGCACCTCCTGTCCAAAGGGTGGCTATCATCTCACGTTTTCAGGTGCACAGCTTTTGCAACCTGGGATTTAAAGGAGACTGTCAAAGCCCAGGACACCTGCTTCTAATAGCATGTTGTCATAAATCTCTTCCCTTAAGTTAGACCCCTGTGCTTCCTATGGTTTGTTTTTAAATGTACCTGATGGTAAAGCCTTACATTCCTCTGCTGCACAAAAGCACACCAGCATTTTATGCTAAGCCTTCCCCTGTGGCTGGCAGCAGCTGTGAAGTTCAGGTGAAAACCAGCACCAAACAGATGAGTTTATCTCAGTTCTGGCTGGGAGAAGTTAGCTGCGTGAAGAAGAGGCAGGTTGTTCGGCACTTAAGCACAGCTGCATCTCTGTACTCAGGTGTCTACACTCAGGGGTCTGCAAACGTTGACAGATTTGCAAGCCTTCCATTTTTTTTTGTTGTGAATGAGTTTTTGGCACATGGGCAGGCCCATGCCTAGGAGTTTGCACATGCGGCAGCAGAACCTCACATGTGCTCATCTCAGCTAATGACAAAGAATCAACTTTGATTAAAGCTCTTCTTAACATTTGAGAGCACATTTTCCTGGTTATATTAAACTGTGGTCAAACATCATCCACATGCCTCATTAGAAACAAGACAGAAATGATGAAAGTTTTGAGCTAGAGCGAGGGTGTGTCAGGGCTTTGGATCTGGGTGTGTAAACAAGGGCACAACAGATTTTGCGAGTATAAACTCTGCAGACCTATAAGACTAAACTCCTGTGACATATTTATGTTTCCTCGTACACAAATCACATTGACTCTCACACTCCCCTATCATGCGGAGTCACCGGACTTCAAACGGAGCGGAGGAGGCAGCTGGATTCATTAAACAACATCTTCGGCACTATGAACGTGTGCCAGATAATAAGGGGAGAATCGCAATTAAAATGTCAAACTGTATCACATTTCCATAACAAAGTCAGAGAGGATTTCCCTCTCTGTGCCTTTCCTTTCTGTTTAACTTGTTTAGGGAGCTGAGGCCGCTCTTTCCATGCCATGGTTTTCAACCCCTGCAAGACATACGAGCTATATTGTTCTCGCAATATTTGCTTCCTTCATGAGATAATTTGTTGAACACTTGGGTAAAACTGTGTAACAGAAGGAGCCAAAGCTGTCTCAGAGGAAACTATTTAAAATCTCCTGCTCAGCGCGACGCCTGCTTACAGAGCTCTGCTCTTTGCTCTCCGCTAATAATACCTCCACTTTGTTCTCCTCGGGATCTTGGAAGGCTTTCTGAATGTGCTACACTCTTACACGGTATATAAAGCTGATTTGTGTGTGAAACAAATAAGGGAAATTCTAATATGAGATCCAGTGTTGCACAGTCTCAAGATTATTGCAAAGGTTTTCTTCAACAGTTAACCCCAGATTCCAGGCAAAAGCTTGAAGCTGTCCAAGACTCATCTAAAAATGGAAACTATGGGGAGCTTCAGGTGTTTGACAGTGATAAGAACCACTTCAGACCTAAAAATTAATATCTCTATCAATTGTCCCACTCCTGCCCACCTGGAAATTATGTGATGACTTGCCAAAGAGGGAAGAACGAGACCCCAAAACAGGAAAGAAAAATTTCATCATGGATCAAATATCATCTACTTGGGGAAAAAATGCTTTCCAGGCAGATTTTACTGCAAATACTTAATTGAGTGACCATTTGTACAATGTCTCAAGGCTATTAGTGCTGTGAGCATTATCAACTGTTGTTTAGTGGTTGCTGTTACATTTAACATGCAACTGGGAGCCAAGATGGAGGTTGCTTACCATAGCAGCTGGCTCTTGTCCCCTTGAAGAATATCTCAAGCTCTGAGCCAGCCCTTCCTGACCTCCATAAACACATCCCTTGCTTTTACATACCGTAATAAAGGAGGCCTCACTCTGTTTTGCCTGGCTGTGGCTGCCCTGGCCTTGCACAGGCACATCCAGCAGCTGGGTATAAGTTTGAACTGTGGGATTCCTACGGCAGCACCATCTGTGAAGGAAAGGGTGCGGAAACAGATGCTACCGGATAATGTCTGAAACCACTGAAGCTGCCTCCCAGTGAGGAAGCTCCAGGCAGATAGCACCCCTTGTTCCCAGGCATCCTGAAGGCCACGGACCTGCTGAGCAGAGAGTCATCAAAGAGGGTTTGGTGGAGTGTTTCTTTCTCATGGAGCAAAAAACGGAATTTGTGGCAGACAACTGTGGAAGCCCTCCATGGTGATATGTACCAGCACCCACTCACTCCTCCTTCTGTGGCGCCTCTGAAATCATTCCCCAACCTGCCACCCAGGGAACAAAACACCATGAAGGAGAATGGCCTGTTGAAGAAGAGGAGCAAGACCTCTCCATGTCATTTGCATGGGTATCCTGTTGCGGAGAGACCTTTGTGGCACCTTGGGAGCTCAGCTCTTCAGCCAAAAGGGAGAAGTGGTTAAAATGGATGTGAGCATCTCTGTTCTGCTTTCATCCCAGCGTTGCAAGGGACTGACTTGAAAGAGCACTGGGCTCTGTGTAAAATAAACTTAAACAGGCAACTCCGCTCAATTCCCACCATCACTGTCACTGGTTTCCCCTCCATCTTCCCTGCGCACACCACCTCTCCATCCTGGCCCATCTGCTCTGGGTTTCTCCTTCTCTCTAAAGCAATTCAGGATCACCCACAACATTTTTATGGGGTTTCTCCACAGAGTTCAGCCATCAGTTTACAGGTACTCTTTTTGCAAGGGCCGTTTCTTTATGCAAGGTGTGAACTCACCGTGCCTCCTGAAGGGCCCCACAACTACCTGTAAATAGTTTGTAACTGTAACATGACAGCTTGCATGTCCACCCACTGCCTCCTCCAGCCCTTTAACGTCAGATTTGTCAACGCAGAGGTGACAGAGCCCCTTCCCCCAGTTGGTGCATGTTCTCATGCTCATGTTCAACTAGGCACCAACGGCCACACAGCTGTAGCAGCCCAGGAGTCAGCTGGTGTGACAGGACGTGCTTCTTCAGCAGACCCCGAAGACCACACCAAGCTTTTCCTTTCCTCCTGACATCCCAGCTGTCAGGTCCCCAGGCCTTCCAGCTGAAACTACACCTTCCTCCTTTCAAAGCTGGGTCACACTGAAATCTCCTGCCCGGCTTTTGCCGGTAGCTGCATCTCCCTGCAGCACTCTCGGCCAGGACATCTGTTGTATTGTGTCCTGCAGTATCTCGTGAGTCATCTCCATCCTCCCGCGTAATTGCAGGCACAAAAACGCTGGGTTGCGAATTGGCTGGTTTGGGCCCGTGAGCATCACAGAGATATGCGTCACCCTCCCTCCCACGGGAAGTCCCTGTAACATTTAACAGAAAAACATAACCCTGCCCGTGCCTGGCAATTGCTTGGGCAGGTGGTGTCTGCTGGGGCTGCTGCTCCTTTCACTAACCTTGACCATTTTACGGTTCCCTTGTGTTCCACCCATCTGTTACCTGCCTCCACCTTTTGCTTGCCTCCGGTCAAGGACGGCGATTGTCACCGTTTTGAAAAAGATGTCTTCTTTCCAAAACGTGTTCAGGTCTGAGCATGGCAAGGGGTGGAGGGAACAAATCCAGCACCAGGCAGCCCCAAGTCAAGCACCAGTGAGCCCCTCCCTGCCCAATCCAGCAGAGGGTTTATTTCCAACTCCAGCAAAGATTTTAGTGTGATGCACAGTGCAAACATGTCTGAAGGTGTTGTGCATGTGCTCCCTACAGGATTCTCTGCTGAGGCTTAGGAAGAAGAAAGGCCAAGGCTGCATTTCTGGACTTTATTTTCTACTTCATCTTTCTGCACTTCCCATGCTTCATCCCTGCCCTCAGGATAGGCAATTCCCATTTCACATCTTCCCATAGCATCACCTGACACGCTTCTCCCTCCCTGCTGATAAAGAAGGAGCTGCCATTGCAGGTCCTCATGCGTGGAGTCTCCCCGGTTTTGTCATATTACTTCATCATGGAGCCCAGAGCCATACATGTAGGGTGGCCAGTGAAACCCTTGTGGCTTTTTTATCATTATGTTAGTATACCAGATGGGGATAAAAGGCCACAACCGCTGGCTTATCTTAACTACCCAGCATATGGGTGATCCCACAGAACCACCACATCCCAGCCAGGTATAGCAGCCGAAGCTGCCATTTTAGATTTTGCTATATGCAGGCTATTTGTGTTTTGTGAGAAGGCTGGGCTTGTGGTGGTGTGTTTTTGTTTTGTTTTGTTTTTTAAATCAGTCTTGTGTATATCATGTTTCTTTTTGAAAAAGTGAAAGGAGAAACAAAAAGAGCAGCTAATGCTGGAAAGCATTGCTTGCCTCAGCAGTCCTCTTCAGCCGTGCAAGGGTTTCTGTTCTGAGGGGACCCCTGCTGTTTGTCCTGCTGCTCCCCCAGGCATTCTTTGGGCAAAGCAGGAGCATAACGCAATCCCCAGCCTGGCAGCCTGAGCTGTTAATTTGCAGGTGGAGAGTCAGCGGGCACAGATTTCTGTGCAACCCTCCCTCCCAAGTGCCATTTTTGAAACTGGGATCAAGCAACATCTTTTCAAAGTCACACAGAGAGCCAGCGGCAGAGGTGGTGGCTCTACCCCCGCCTCCTGCATCCTGGTGCAGCTCTAAGGAGGGTGCTGGTCCCTCTGCATACTAATGGAGTCACCAAGTCACCAAGCTCCCCTCCAGTCCTGAATGCACTCTTACACCTCTTACAGGTGGAGGCTGTTTGCAGTCGGGGCACTGTGGCTGGCTCTGCGCAAGCCCAACATTCAAGGTCACACAAGGAGCCTGAGGGAGAGGAGGGAACCGGACCCCAGCCGCTCTAGTGCCAGGTTAGCACCGCTGCCACTGCACGGGTGAAATATTTCCCACCATCTGTGCTGCCTTCCTAGAAACAGGGAAGTCACTCCTGGCCCCTCTCTGTCTGCCAGGCGCTGCTTGGGGGTTTTTTTTCCTGCTCTCATTTCTCATGGAGTCAATACAGAGAAGTGCAGCTCTGAGTCCCTCCTGGACTCTGCACTGGTATCCCGGGAGACCTCAGCGTGCTTCTGGAAAGAGGCTGTATTTGCTTGTTTGTGCCTCTGAGAGAGGGCCAGGGGCTCTGTGCTGCAGGTGAAGCTCCAGAGCTGCTCCTGCTCATCACTCCTCTGGGATGAGCTTTGGGGAGCGGGGACCAGCAGTACCACCAGTCCGGCATCCCTAATGTGGGGCTTCACCCAAAGGGCCTTATCCTCTACCAGATTATCCTGCAGCCTCAGCCCCAGTTGCCACATAGAGGTAGGCTGATGCCTGCCAGGGCACCGTTGTTCTCCAGACCCAGCAAGAATGGCATCTCCACAGCCGCTGCAGACCCATGGAACTTGGCTGCACATCTCCCAAGAGAGGTTTAGGCTAGGCCTACTCAAACTGACTCATGTGTCTGGATGTACTTTAGCTTCAAACCTGAAATCTCCACTCTGGAGTTCAGTGCAGGTACTCAAAATGCCTCCTTCTAGGGAAAAAGAAAAAAAAAAAGGAGAAAAGCAGAGAGAAAGAATATCCTTCTTGTTTACTTCATTCTTCAGCAGGTAACCTTGTGATTCTGTGCTATTTTGGTGTCGACATTCCTGGGAGCTTACCGTAATGAGAAGCAAACACCACAAACTAAAATAACAGCGTGAACCTAAGCGCAAGCCCTGGATTCCCACCTAGAGATTGACTCATCTCTGAGGGCTGCTGGGTCTGCGATTCAACGTGACCAGTGGGGAATTAGTGGGGCACTTGCAAAGTAGGGGAAATGAGTGGGGTCCAAATGGTCCAAAAGACTTGCGATTCCCATGCACCAGTCCCTCTCTGCCTGATGCTTGGTCTGTTGCAAAGCAAGGCTGCATGTTGCCTCTGGAAGCAGTTTTTAAACCTTTCATAATCTCATGTCCTGTGCATTGTGTTGCCCTTGGTCACATGCTGCAGCAATCACTTCAGTTACATGGCTGGTGCCGTGCAGCAGTAGGGTATGAACGTGTTGAGTGTTGTGCCGACACTAAGCAAACACAGAGGAACGACAGGCAAGTGAGCATGTGATACAGAGATAAAACCCACCAGCAGGACCAGGAAACCTTGTATTTCCGCCTGATGTGAGCAGCAGTTGTCACCCAGCCACCCCACTACCTGCCCCAGGCCCCCAAGAACACAGGCCAATAGACTTTGCTGTCCATGCAGATCTGTGGGGTGAAGCACTTCGGTAGGGTCAGCAGGCTGGATTGCTAAATTTGCTCAAAAGTAGGATGGAAACTTGTCTGCAGTCTCTTAGACTGAATTGCACTGGTGTCTGGATGTTGCTTTGAAAGAGGGCAGTCACCGCACAACCTTTTCTGTTATAAAAACAACCCATTTTATTTTTCAAAGCCCTGCCGCAGTTTTATGGACAGGAAGATGCATTTCTCCCCTTGTGAAACTTCATGACATTGGACGGGGTACAAAACAGAGGCAGACTTTCTCTTTAATGGCCATCCCGGAGAAGGCTGTGCAGCATCCAGCCTATCACCCGGCAGAGCCTCCTGCAGATCCCCTTATATAATGCAACCCGAGCTGCTGCAGGACCCCATCTGAATTCACCTGATTAAATTATTAGCCCTATGTCCTGGCAAGCATTTCACGAGGCTGCCTTGCGAGCTTGATAAATCTAACGCCGGGTTTCGGGTGTCAGAGCAACAGGAAAGCGTAGCCCAGGTTAGAGCATTTGCCTCTAAAGCGGAAGAGCTCTAAGCCCGTGGGAGCGTGAAAGCCACACGATGCTGTTGCCTGCCCGACAACGCCGCTGAAGCCAGCCTGATATAATGTCACCTGTCCCTGGGGGGCTGCTGGGACCCCATTTCCTGCACACCGTCTTGCACATTATGAATGTAGAGAGAAAGGTTGAGATGCAAGGTGGAAGCTGTCACGGAGGTGCGTGGGGAGCTCCCCACTGCACTCTTCCCTTCCAACCACATCCATGGGTGCCCTGGAGAGAGCACGCTGCTGGCTGCAGGCTGCCTGCTGTGCTCTGGCCAGGCTGCTTCCTCCTTGGCGTGGTGCTCCCGGCAAGCACAATGTCCCTTTTCTCTGCTGGGCACAGCGGTACAGGGCTGCGTGGCAGGAGGACTCCACGCTTGGCTCATGCCTTCTGCCGGGGCTGCGTTCCCCAGAGTACAGCGGGCATTAGAAAATATCTCAAATTAAAAACTGGCTTTTGGATGTGTGGAGTGCCTGGCAAGCTCCATCCTATGTCTGCTTAACCTTTGGGAAAGGCAGCCTTGGCATGCTGCCCCCCAGCATCCTCTGGCTCTCCTTGGGCACCAGCACCAGGTTAACCTGGTGAACTTGCTGCAAGACTTTGAGCCACTCCTCTGATGACCTCGATCTCCACCCCTCTGCAGACACTATCTATGTTGCTGCTTTGAATGCCTCATGGATGCTTTGGAGAAGCTCCCAGGGGATCTGTGCGAGCAGAGCACTCATGCTGGCCTTCCCATCAAGGAAGGGAGCAGGCAATGGTACACAGGAATTGATGGGAGCATCCCAAAGAAAATAATTTCTCAATTCAAAGGCTCCCCCTGTGAAGTCTGTTCCTGGGAACAGCCCTGGGAAGTAGCCAAGAGGAACCGAGCTGTCTTCATGTGATTGCCCAGCTGCCCCTGCTACTATGCTGGATCACCCGGCAGTGCTGGTGGGAGCGTGAGGTCTAGAAGAGGCCATAACCCAGCAAACCAGAATTGCTAGAAAGTGAGGGGAAAATCGGGGCTGGGAGGACTTTGGAAAGATCACTTGGACCTCTGTATGTGACTGAGGATGGATTCACATCTACAAAGTGCAGCTAATGTAAAATAACCTGTAGAAAGAAGCAGCATAGCCGAATACAATTGGTGTTGATCTCCCATGAGAGCGAGAAGGCTGCAGTGTGGCTGCATATATCCTGGTACATTTTCTGACTGAGAGACACCTAGAGGTTTGCCTGCGATGAGCTTTGTATTCATTTCACTTGCTGTAAGTGTCCTCAGTGGGGACAGATCTGCTGTTTTGTAAAAGGTTTTCAGCTCCCAAGCAGCCCAATGAGTGAGTATACACGGCAACCAACATTACAAGCCCTGCTTATGCTACATCCTGGTGCACTGCCAGGATCCCACACAGATCAACCTGACCCAGCTGGAGAAATCATTGAGAAATAAGAGAAAGAGGGAGAGAGAGTGCAAGTGAGAAGAAATCCCCAAATCCCCAGAAACACAATGTTAAACCCTCCCACCTGATCTGCAAAGCAAAAGCCAGCCCAGACCAAATATAAACCAAGGCTGCACAGCCAAAACAACCAGACTGCAGAAGGTCAGACAATCTGAAATGTGCTATCACAGCAGGGCAGACCTGCCTGCAGCCAGCTTGCGGAGGGGAGGAGGAGTGATGTCTCCCTGTACAAACTCATTGGGCATCCTCTCAAACACCGGTCCACTTGGAAATCACAGGGATGACTAGCCTGGAGGAAGCCCATAGCCTACGCAGCTGTTGACTGGCATGCCTACGCCTGGCAGCAGCCAGCCCAGATGCATCACCAGCTCTATTCTGCCCTGCCCACACTTGGATGTCACCGCAATCTGTAGGATGAGTGACAGGACAAAGGGAAGGGCATCTTTGTGGACCCCAGCAGACTTACACCTGAGGCAGGAGGACTAAAGTGCTAAAGAACTTTCAAGTTTACGTTGAGTTCTTACTCACATAACAAGTCTGATCCCTTTTAATCTTACTAAGCTAATAGTAAATCCTGCTATAGCAAATGTCCCAGCACTGCCAAAAGTGTTTTCTCTTACTCTTATTGAAGTGTTGTTGTTTACTAGGTTTTCCCCATAAGTCCTAGGACAGAGGTGTCCCGTTCCCTCACTAGCAGGAGGAAAGGTAACTGTATTTCTAATGGAGAAGTTGAACAATTCTTCTCAGAGTGGCTAGAGCTGCCACATGTTCCTGCTCTGCAAAGATGGGATTGCTTATCATGGTGCTTGTGAAAGGGTTGAAGGTGCGAACGTCTTCTGAAGTGTCTGCATGGGTAGTAAGCTTGGAGAGTTTAGCCGTCACCACTGGCCCCAGCTTCAGCTCAGAACTCAGTGGGACTGTCCTTCTAAAGATGTGGCCTCCCATCAATGCTACTTGATAAACAGACCATCGTCACCCCAAGTCTCCCTTGGAAATTGCCATGGGGTATAGTTATTTCAGGTCAGCTGGTGACACTGTCTTTCAAACGCCCTTCAGGCTGTAAGGAGTCTACCTTTCTCCAATCCCACTTCTGACAACCTGTCTCCTAAACAAAGCATCTTCATCTGTGTATGTTAACGGTACCCTTGAAACCATGGCACTATCATGTCCAGGTGCTTCATCAGTTCTGTGCTCCCTACCTGTGTTGTGGCTGCGAGTTCACAAGCATTGCAGCAGCCAGAAATTGCTTTTTCTTCAAGGCACACTTTTATCTTTCTTATGTTTTTGGATTCCAGTACCATCCTGAAAGACTTCAGCTGCCTGTCCAAAAGGGAGGATTAAGGCTGGAGCTCAAAATTTGAACGCCATTCTTTGCCAACCCAGCTGAATTTCTCAGCTGTTCTTCACCAGATAATGCACAGCCGTTTAATTTCATGCAGAGATGTTTAGCCTATGGTGTTTACAGTCCTATGTTGTCCTTACCATGACAACACTGAAGGGAGGGTCCCTCATATAGTGATAACCCCTGCATATCTTCTCAGAAACACTGAGGTTTTCCACCTTGTGTTCCTGGACAAATTCCTCCCTAGAGCCTGTGTACTTACACTGTACCACAGTAAAAACACACGGGACCAAAAAATTTCAAAAAATCATCCCTCAGATCTGAGACATACAGCCTGTGTTCTTTTTTTTGTCTTGGCAGAGACCTGGTGGCTGCCCAACAGAAAGCAGGCAGACTCATTAAGGAGTTTTGCAGCTTCTCAGAGCGGGTATTACACAGCTGTCCTACAGGACTCTGACACATAAGCCTCTCTCTTCCCGCCTCCCCAAATCCCTCTCTCTCCTGCATTCACACAAGCCTTGACAGAAGATGCATGTTTGTCTTCTGGCACCACGATCATAAATTTCAAGTTATGGACACTTCAAGTGAGGGACTTCATGCTGGGCCTTTGGTGAGTCTATATCCACCTGCTGCTTGAATCCATTACCCTATAGACTGTACAGCTCTTAAAGCAACTGAGAAAATTCCTGCTAACTTTGCTAATTTGCCTTAGATGCTGTGTTTACATGGGATGGAGGACTACTGAGGTGTCTTCACATGGGATGGTGGACTGAGGTACCGGGGGATTTGGACATGTTCTGGGATGTCACTGTGCTGAACTCCTGAAGTACACCTACAAACCCAACGTCTGGCATTTGGGCGATCAGCTCACGACGACATATTGTTGACTTCTACAATATTTCGCATTTGTAGGTGCTGAAATCAGGTGCTTGTTCAAAGATCGCTTCTTTTATTTAAAGGTACAGGGGAGTGGGGGGGTGTGAAAGGGAGAAGACTGCTCTAGCTCAAATGGCAGCTCATGAACACTGAAAGCTCAAGGCAAATACCATTTCTGGTTTGAGGGGTGGGTGGGTTATAACTTGTTATTTCAAAGACAAAAAACCTCAGAGAGGAAATGAAACATGGCCTCAAACGTACCCCAGGTGATAATCCAAGGGGAAGTGAATGGAAGTACAAGAGTTGACAAAAAGTGAGTTTACCCACATTTGTCCGATGTGTAGCAGGTAGGTTCCTGCACTTGTTTTGGGACTGCAGTTACTACAGTAACAATAATGTCAAGGAAGGAAAAATAGGTGTGCCACGATATAAAGAAAAGGTGTGAGTAGTTGCACTTCACTAGCAGCAGTACCTTAGCCAACGGGAACTCTTCCAAAGGGATGGCTTAACTCCATGCCTTTACTTTATGCTTTGCAAATGTTTGCCTTTGAAAATGACAATATTTGTGGGTTCTTGCAATTTTCTTTGACAGCTGCTACCAGTAGCTTTCCATAGCAAAACAAACTGGGGAAATGTAATTTCCTGAGGAAATTTCCATGAAAATGTAGCAGGAAAAACCTGGCTAATGTTACCAGAAATGTTACCTTTTGCGCCATAAAAATGGCTTGTTTCAGTGAAATTAATTTCCATCTGGGCAGACTGACTTCCTTTTTCATGCTAAAATTATGGCAAGGAAAAAAACACACCCCCCGCCCCCCAACAAGCCAAAAACCAGAGAAAGATTCTGCTTTATGAAAATACCACCCAAAAATACAATTGTTCTCATTCATACCCTCAGAAGGGCAGCAATGAGAACAAGCTTCCTTCCCCCAACAACCACACAGACCTTGGAAGCAGGGAAGTTCCCCTGTCAGGAAAAGAGAGTTGTGATTAATACACATTCTTTCCTTTCTTCAAAAGGATCAATAGGAAGCTGGGACACTGCTAGCTTTTGCTAGTTGCAAAGTGCCAAGAACTTTCCGGGAGCCTTACAACTGGCAACTGTGACCAAAATGTTCAGAATGACATTTGGAGATCATTAGAGTAACAGGAAGAAGAAAGACCGTAGTGAATGATGATCTAGCTAATGGGCTTCAATGTACTGAATAAATAGAAGAACAAATAGGCACAGAACAAAACCTTGTGTGTCTCTCACATATTACAGCTGAAAAAGTTGATTCGGTGCTAATCCAAGTAATTACAATAGGGGCAGGGAGAAATCTGTAGACTTTTGTGAGGTATTAAGCTGACAGATTTGAAGAGGAGAGGCGGGCAGACAGGGCTGGGTTGCAAACATACGTGTCTCCAGGCCTCACAAGACCATTGCCCTAGGCTTTCTGGCTTTGCACTGCAGTCTCCTCTCTCCAGAGGATGTGCCTTCTGGAGGAAACAGTGGGAGAGTCACTCCTGAACTGGGGCTGCTTTGCCCTTTCTAATCCCGTAAATTCCCTCTGTCCTGCTGCCTCTAATTCTCCTCACCTGAAAACACACTCAGCCAGGTCGCAGAATCCCACATCTAGAGCGTGGCTGAATTGGTCAGGCACCTCTGGAGATCATCTAGACCAACCCACCTGCTCACGGCAGGGTCAGTTAGAGCAGGTTGCTCAGGGACACATCCATTTCTTTTTTAAACATCTTCCATGATAGATGAAAACTCCATAAGCTCTCTCGGCAACCTCTTTCCAGCTCTCCCTTATAGGCAAATCCAAACCTTTTCAGCCCCAGGCTTGCAAGCCCACTGAACTAAGGCTGTTTTGATGCCAAACATCTTGCTGATGCTACAGCAAGAGAAGACCAATAATTTGTGAGCAAATATATACGGGGAGCCCCGTCTATGTGAAGTGCAGTGAGACGTGCAGTTCACCACGCAGCTTGGGAGTTGTGCCCATGCACGCCCCAACGGGGAAAAAGCCCAGCGCTTCCAAAGGGTTTGTACCCTCAAGGTCACCGCAGCTGGGGCTGACGTAAGGCCGTAACCTTGGCAGGGTGGGAGAGGGGGAGAGCAGTGTTTCCACTTTGTGGAATAAATAATACCCGAGGCTTCCCTGATAAGAGGGGCTGTATCAATAGAGAACTTTATTCAGAAGGTTAATGAATTGATCTGATCATTCCTGAGATCATCTATTAGTCCGGTGCTTGCCCATGAAAGAAAGCTGCCCCGGAGCGTACGCTGCACATCAGTGAATCAAATGTGCAAAGAAAGACACATGCCTGGAGAGAAAAGAAGCCTGAAGCGAAGCCTGACACTGAACAGCTGGACAGCAGCAAATAATAATGGAAAGCATGTTGTGAATGCCGCGTTATCCAAATAAAACAGCATAGAGGAGATTTAGAGAGATGAGAGGGACATGTGGCGAGGATGTAAGAGCTACCATCTTATTCTTTGCTAAAACAGGCCATAAATATTCTATGGGACCCTTTGTGATAGCAAAGTGCTCTGAGCCTGATTTTTATCTGAAATGAAGTGTCTTAAACACAATAAGAGAACGGGAGCTCAGTACCGGCCTGGAGAAAAGATGCCTTGGAGTTCTCCCTGCACCTCCTGCCACGATGGGGTTTTCCCCAGAAACCACCCCGAACCCCTTCGCCTGCGAGTGCCGAGGGGAAGAACCTCACGATGCAGTGCTGACGGCCACCAGCACTCCCCGGCTCAGCTCGGCTCCCAGGTGCCTGCCTTGCAAAATCCCCCATCACACTTGGCACTAATTGGTACCCTTGTTAGGAGGCTTATCAAAGAACGGGAGAGCTGGACGGGGTCATAATGGCTGAATTATCTCCTTGTTCCTGGAAGTGACCCTGCTGAGCCCAGGCTGAGGCAACTTGACAGGTCGCTGTAGTGGAAGCTAATGCTGCCTCTCCTGGTGGTGTAGCACTCCCGGAGATAAAGAGGACTTAAGGCTCCTGGGCTGTCTGTTCAGCACAATGTGCTGCCAGCACTACATTTACTGTAACAAAAGCAATAACCATGCAACTTTGTCCGTGTTAAAAAAACAGCTTTGCTGGGATTCACTAGCAGGGTTAGGAGCTGCCGCTACAGCTGAAGGGTGCCTTAAAAGACTGAACTAACCCATCGGGATTAAATCACGCCCACGGCATTCAAAGGGAAATGCTGGCTATGCAGATGCGATACATACGGGCATGTGTGACTCCCAAACAGCAACAGACTGTGGATGTATCTTGATTACTGTCTAAACCCACTCTGGCCAGGCAATATGGTTCCCTTCTCCACCGTGAGTGTAACAGGGGAAAGAGAATGGACCTGCTGCTGTGATGAATTACAAGGAAGCAGATTGCCTGTGGTTTGGCAGGGACGGTTATATTGTAGTTATTTACTGTTATTATCAATGTGTACATGAGAAGCTAAGAGGATGATTTGCCTGAACTACACGGGGGTCCGAGAAGTTAGCCAGTGTGTGTTTACATCTACCTTTTCTTTGGCCTAGGCATAGTTTCTGCTGACCACGTGGACACAGAAAAATGCACTTTCAGTGCTGTACACCTGAGAACTTCAGGAAGGCTTCTTAAGGCAGCATGGTAGGTGGTTTAGTGTGGCCAGTGCTTGTTTTTCAGCTCCTCTGACAGCCCATCCTTTGCTTTGGAAGCTCTGATGATGGACGTTAGATCTAGATTGACTACAGCCGCATCTCTCTTCATGAGCACTGCATTTAAACCTGAATGGCTGTTATATTTGTTCATCCTTAGACCCTTTATATGTAGTTATAGTAGGCGTTTGTGCCTCAGTTGGAAGGTTCAGCTCTCCTTTCAGCTACTGAGATCCGTGTTCCTGTTGGACACCAGACTGGACCGTGAGTGTGGGTTCATTTAGTCCTCCTCCCCTGACTCTCAGCCTGAAAGCCCCATTGCCTGGTGTGAAAGCCACATTGTCCAAGTCATTTATAAAACAGAATGGGCATGGAGAATCCATCCGATGGTATTCCCCTCAACAGCGGCAGATCTGACAAAACTCCTTGGCAGCGTCAGCTGGGGCTAGATAAAAGCACCTGGTAAGCTCATCATCCATAGGGTTGTAAGGTCAAGAAAGAGATAATCCCTCTGAGCCATGTCAATGGAACAAGCTTATTTCCAAGCTCTCCCATTCAGTGGTGGGGTCAGAGCTCCACCAACACTGTCAAGGAAGAGCATTCCCATTCATCCTCACTCTTCAGTGCCTCTTGCCTTCAGCTTTTGGCTTAACCATGGGAAGTCCACCAAAAGAAGCTGTGTCCCACTCTCAAAGCTTTTATCATCTTCACTGGAGATTTCACATGAGTGTGGGACATATGAAAGCAGGAATATCGCCCTTTGGAGTCACAGAGAACAGCATGTCCCACCGTGTCTTCCTGCCTTCAGGGCCAGTCCTCCTCTGAGGGCGGGTCTGAGATTTTTCAGCTTGTGAAATACAATCAAGATTTTCTATCCTGTCATGCAGCCTTGAGTTCAGGGACGTGTTGAATTCTGTGCTCGATTTGCCCTGCTTTGATGTCCTACATTGGGGGCGTTGATTAGAACAGTGAAAGTAATTGCAGCTGCCCTTTGGTTTAGAGTGTTATTTATCCCTTCAGCCAGTTTAATGCCTTGCTTTCACAGTCCTTCTCCTCTGCAAAGTGCAACCCTGCCCTGAAAAGTAAAAATGGCTTCTGGTTGCAAAGATTGCATCTGCTAGCCAAAAGGTGTAATAAAAACCTCAGGATGGCACAGTCCAGCAGCTTCACAGAGGGGTGCAGCATCCCTTGCATGCCTGATCAAAAGAACTGGGGAGTAAACTTAATGAATTACACTCAGAGGTGGCTCTTGAGGGATCTTATGTCACTGTGGTGGAAAAAGAAAGTGGAGAGGGCATCGGGATCTCCTACTGCAGTTCAGCAGAGCAAGAGGAAAGAGGTACTACCCTTCCTGTAAATCCCCATTTTTCAGTTTAGCCCCACATCATCTCCATCTTCCCAGCTGTACTGACTACTATGAAATCGGTCAGGCACCTTGGATTCTGCAGCAAAATCCCGCCCCAAAAAGGCCACACATGTTTTGCTCCAGCATCCCTGAAATTCAGCTTCGTGCCTATTGTGCAGACATCGGCAACAGCTTTTCCTGCTAAGCCAAGCTGTACTGTTTTGTGGGCCTCTTGCCCTGTTTCTCATTGGGAATCAGGTAGGTATGGGAGAGGATGCATTTGTTTCATCTCTGGAGCTGCATGAAGAAATGATTGTTAGCTTGGCAACCTCACTGGAAAATAACTTAGATTCAGAGGAAAACAAATGTAAATTTTTGGGGGTTTAACTCACAGGCAGAGGAGGGGGATCAGTCTTATTGTTTTCAGTTTACACAAAATGTTCCATGTGATTCAAAATGAAATGCTTAGCTATGGACACATGCAAACAAAGACAAAGAGGGGGTGAGTTATGCAACTGCATGAGGAAGGCGCAGTTATTGCCATTGCAGCCTTTTATCTGTTATAGAGGGCAATAAGAGATGCCCATCTCCCAAGGCCCTGGAGCCTGGTGTAAGGCTAGGTTCGGCTGAAGTCCCTGCTTGGAGTCAGGCAGCGGTCCTCGGCATGGGGCTGCAATACCCCTTGCCCTGGGGTCCCAGTCTCTAAGGGATTCTGGGACAGGCTGCTCTCTACCTCTGCACCTTTTCCTGCTGAAGATATTCTCGTTGAAATACTGATTCAGCCAGAAGACATCCCTCTCCATCCTGTTGGATTATGGCACTGTCCTAGGAGATGGGATGCACACATTCCCTTCCGTGTGGGAGGGACTATGAGATTTATGTCAGAAGAACCCAACAGGAGAGAGGGGAGACCGAGAGCCACTCTCACAGCCTGGGGGGGTTCTCTGTGTCCTGCTGCCCACAGCCATGCTCGAGGCAGCTGAGGGGCAGGGCTGCATCTTCCCTTGCCGAGTGGGAGTTTAACCTGGGTATCCTACACTCCTGAGACTAGACACAGCGGTGCAATCTGAAGAGCACTACCTCCTCTTGCAGATTTGTGAAGCTAATCCCTTTTTTCTTTTTTCTTTTTTTTTTTTTTTCTTTCCAGCTAGCATCATTCAGGAAATGCAGTACTAATACTGTGTGAATAGTTTCAGGACAACTAAAACCACATTTCCAGAGAATGTATTATTCTCTGGAAAAATAATAATTGTTCAGGTCTATTCACGAACACACACTTGCAGAATTAGTTCCATATGTCTGGGAAGGAATCATTTCAATCTCTCTTTCGAAACAGAGCAATTGTTATAAAAAACTGACCAGGCAAATAGGATGAGACACAATTGGAAGTGCTTAGAACTTAATAAAGAATATGTTATTTGCATTGGTGCCAGCATCATTGATATTAAGTAAAACGCAACTTCATTCAGAAGGCTTCTTCCTGATCCTATTGTATTTGCCAGTGGTTTTGCTTATGCAAAGAGAATGTGCTGCCTATTATAGAGCTGTCTTTGCCTGTGTTATATTAGCAAGGGAACCCACTCAGCCTGTGCTGTGGGATCCATGATGTGCTCCATGGGACTAAATGTGGGACACGTGCTTGGTAAAGGACAGGCTCTGTCCTCAAAGAGCTCCCAAGTGAAGTTAGAACCAGATGCAGCAGGTGGCAGAGAGACAAACAGGCAGTTCATGATGTGATATAAGGCAGCAGCTAAGTCCCTGAGGCAGGGACCTCAGACAACCTCCAGTATGAAAGGCTTGAATGTGGCTGGACCACAAATCACCTTGCTCCTAAGAGAACTGAGCTGTGGTAATAGAGTATGTCTATCCAGAGAGCCACAAAATGCAGGAGGTGTGAAGGGAAGAAGAGCTCTGATACAAGGAGAAAATATTGTCAGGGCAATTAAACTTGGATGAGAGCATAAGGAGAGGAGGCAGGAGTACACAGTAATGCAGGTGACTCCAACCAGCACTCCTGCTTCCCTTTCCCATAAAACAGAATCAAGAGACTCTCTTTCTTGTGAGAAGATAGACTTGAAAGGATCAAAGGAAATACTTTTTCTAGGATGTTATTAAGGCAAACAGTTTAGACTGGACATGTGATAGACATGGCATTAAATTTACCCTTGCTGTAACTCAGAGAATGGACCGCATCTTAATAAAGCATGAATAAAAGCATCTGCAGTTACAATAGAGAACACTAGCAATACATGTGGCTTCAAAGCCCAGGCTAGCCAGGATAAAATCACTAGCACTATCAATGCCCAGCTTCAGGGCATGAGATAATCAGCCATGAAAGGGGCAAAGTTATCCCTCCTGGTGTGGTATTTAGGTCAATTAGGAAGAGTTTTGCACCTTCCCTTCAAACATCCACTACTGTTAGCTGTAGATTGGTATTGGACCACGTGGACAATTACTTTTTCCTAATGCAGCAGACATTTTCTGCCTCTTGTTCCCCAATAAGCTGATGCCAGGAACTTCCTGCACAGCTTCTCCCAATTTTCATTTTGTGAGAAGGGTGGTGTGTTCAGCTATTTTCTTTCTGTTGGTGTCTGGTGGGCAGGGTGGGCTTTGTAGATCACTGCTGTTACAGGAGAGGATTTCTTAGAGCATTGACCGAGGAAGTATAGTTTCTTCTGATGAACAAGTTGCTAGTAGCCAAACAAAACATTGCAAAACCAAACAGGACAGAGCGTGTGCTGCACTTCAAGAGGCTGGTCTTGTTTTGACAAGAACCTAAAGCAAATACTAACAGAGGACAAAGCAGAGAGAACAAAAAGCCACCTTCTTCCCTGGATGGTCAGAAATGAAGTCAGCCTGCTGGACAGGTCATCTCTATGTGCAAGACCTCCCTTTCATCCTAGGTTCTTGAGGAGGGGACATTGCTCTCTGAACCCATTAGCATGTGAATTCCTCTGAGTGTTGATCATTCAAATCAGAGATGCACCTCATTAAATGGAAGGTAGTATTCTGTCCTCAGATATGGTAGTCTGCTTTGGGTTTGTCCACCTTCCTTGGCATTTCATTCTCACTAAGTGGGTCACATGTAGCTCATCTGCCCTTGCCCTCCTTTCCCCTGCTTCTGTGCGCATAGGGGAAACCGTGCCTGCATCACCAAAAACCTGGCTGTGTTATTTCACCAGGGAGCAGGGAGCTACTCTGCTCCTTCTGTTGTCATAGAAGGTCTCGAGAAGTATTAGATGCCTGCAATCTGCCATGGACCAGCTACACTGGAGGTGGCTCTGCAGAATCACCTAGGTCTTGGCTGGCTATTTAAAGGGATACTCGTTAACTCTGCTCCCTGTTACCCCTGCCACCACTGGGGAGGCAGGTGGGCTTCCCCCCAGCCTAGCTCGGAGCTGGAGCTCTGCATCTACCTGTGCCGATCCTGCCCTCAGCTCTTCCCAATGTGGGTCACAGCCCCCAGCTGACTGATGGATGAGGTCTGCCAGTGGTGGGGCCTCAGGAGCCTATTTCGCCCCACTCCACATGCTGCTGAGGACATGCTTTTCATCATGGATGGGATTTACTGCCTGCCCCCACCCTTCATGACATAGACATGCTGTCTTCCCTGAGGACACTTCTCATTGAGAGGGGGAAAAAAGAAACCCAGGCTTACTTTTTTTTAGTGCTGAGAGCTGCACGATGCAGTGTTTAATTAGATGAATATAAACTTCAGCAAAGTCTGGAAGGCAGGAGGGTCATTCTTGTAGTATAAAGACAAGAGGAAGCGGTGAGCAGAATGGAAAGAGTGCAGAGTTAGAGGGGCTGGTTTCAGATGATTTCTAAAGAAATAAAGTAGTTTTAATTGTGTGACAAATTTCACTGACCTTTCACTGGAGATGAATCTGTCTTTTTACCTTTTATTACATCTTATACGTAGATCAGCCCTTTCAGCTGAGATCATTTCAGCTCTTGGAAAGGCATTGCAAACCTAGCTGAGATGACAGACATTTGAACTCAAAATAATCTTTTTTTTTTTTTTTTTTTTTTTTTACACAAGAATTAAGCTTCATGGAACGATTGATTTCTAAACACAATGCATCACAAGATACTGGTCTGTGTCCAGAAACTGGCCTGCTGCCTTCCCCTCTCTTATTGTACAGCAATTCTCTATTCTGCTCCCTGCTTTCTTCACACTACGCTGGCTGCTGTTATTATTTCATTGATAGAGTTCACCCACACGTGTGCGCCTGACTGTATTTTTAGAGCTTTCCCAACTAACAGCCGTTGTGCTGCGTTTAATTGCAACGTCTCAGCCAGCTCATGGTAGGAAAAGGGCTGGAAGGTTCGTCCCCGGTTGACAATTCCAATCCCCTGCTATTACAGGCGAGTGTGTCCTGTCACATACTTCATAAACACAGCAAGCTCCATCATCAAGAAGCTTTTAAGGCAACCTTTTCGTCTGGTTGTCTTGCTGGAAGGTTGTTCTCTACCTCTACTCCTGCCTCGTGAGTTCTGATTATTTGTACGTCTCCCATTGCGCATTGCTTTGTTTTCACAAAGGCGGAGAAAGAGATGGCTTCTTAAAACCCCTCCAAACAAGTTTGACATGTAGTTAATTCTTTGTTGTCGGTGATTAATCCTCTGGCAGAGCATTCAGAACAGGGTAATATAGAGAGTGATGTTGATTTAGTCCCCATAACATACCAATGCCAAGGTACACGACTTCTGATCTGCTCTCTAATATATCAGTGAGGCTACAGGATGAAATGCATCCTGGCATTTAAACAGAATTTAACAGCTACCTCAGCATTGTGGTATCTCACTACAGAGAGCGCACGCTGATGTGTGCAACACTGCCTTGGGCTTTTAAAGACCATTTCCAAGCACTGCAGAGCCAGACTTTCTCTGGAGTTAGAGACACATATGCTGCCTGTACTAATGCACCATAAATCACTGTTCACTAAGACTCCATGGCTTTTCATGTCGGGGAAAGTTTCTAGAAAGCAGATAAGACAGAAGAATTTATCTGCAATCAAGGAAGGTGTGAGACACAGGCTGGGAAACAGCTCCAGAAATTCAGAACTTGCCTGGCCTGTTTTTGCTTTCAGGTTTTGGAAGTGCCCCGACCTCAGGCCACTGTAACCTGAAATTCTTACAGCCTTCTAGGGAATGACACTGATGGAAAATCCACACTGGCTTAGCATTTCAAACGTGCTCAGGTTACTGGGCAGTTTCTAATTGACCAACAGAAAATTAATCAATAAAAAGAGTGTAACCAACTACAAATACCTGTCACCAATATTATGCGTCTGGGAGGTACAAAGCATATGCTGCCATTTTCCAGCTTGGTGTAAAGTCAATATCTAAACCAGATGCTCTGGTGGCATGTGATATTTTTGTAAGGAGCTACCCAAATAGATGCTCTTGGTCTCACAGTAAAAAAAACACATGAGAACTCATCATGAAAATGCACCCCCTCGTAGAGGCACGTGGAACATGAGCATTCACAATCAGCTATTCATTACAGCGGCTTTTGAAACTGTGAATAACATCAACCCACTGGAAGAAATGAGAAGTACAGTATCTGCTTCCGCACAGGTGACAGGACGAGAAGGGTTCCCCTGTTCCACTTGTGGAGAGGAACATAATTGCTTCTGCCACGTGGTCCATTGCTGCAGTAGAGTCCAGAACTTAACTGGATGCATGCATGTTAACAGCAAAAAAGAAGAAATTCAGCCAGAGGGAAGACCATAAAAAAAAATAGTAAACCTAGTCCAAGATTTTAATTAAATGACAACAACAACAAAAAATACCAAAACTGGCACATTTTTGTGGGCAGAACTAACATTTCTAGAAGAAATCCATGTTAGGCTTTGGGGGATTTTGTCAAACAAAAATATTTTTTTGGTTTCCAGTTGTTGAAAGCCAAATGCAGTTACATTTTTTAGGAGCTGGGCACTGAAAATTGCAACCCAAACCTGGAAGACTTTGCTTTGCAATCAAAGTAGTTTTTCTTGAGGCTCCCTAACAAAAACCTGAAAAACTTTTCAGTAAAAGCTTCAGTATAAACTTTGCCAGACTAAACTTGCAGAACCAATGACCAGCTGAAGTTACAATTCCTGTGGCTGCTCTCAAGGTCCAAGAGCTCATCAGACAACTGTAGTTGGGTGGCCACTACAGGGTTACGATGTCTGACATCATTTGCAGTCAAGGCAGAATCCCATGCAGAGTATCTCAGGGCTACAGCACAAAACACACACTTACTCTCCTATTAGAGGAAGTTTATATAACTAAGTCAACAGAAAAGATGCAAGTACAGGATGACTAGAAAGCCTCAAAGGATCAAGGATAAAGCGAGCAAACAAATCTACCCTACCACTCTATGACAGTGCGTACACAGACAGTAGTGACTTATTGCATTCCTCAGGACATAAGAACCCCAAACGCATGTATGCCAGCGCCACCATTGGTGTAAGACAGCTGACTTTGTACACCCTCCTTTTCTGCAATTCTCAGCGTGGCTCTCTGTGTTGTCCAGGGACCAGAAATTTCTGTTCAGCAGAGCACTGAGACAGATAATTCATATTAAAAATTAACAATAAGTGCACCCTTCCATATTTTCATGAACACCAATGGATATGAGCAGATCCCTGAAATTAAGAAGGTGCTTTGCAGAAGTGAGACTGCGGTCATCAGTCAGGAGGATCCACACTGACATGGACCCCCGGGAACTGATACCTAGGACTTGCTACCTGGGACTTGAGCAGGTAGCAGTCAGCACTGCCTGCCTGCCGTGCAGATGGGTAGGATGGAAGATCCATTTAAGCACTGGCTGAGTCTCACAAATTCCAGTCGGGATTTCAAAGAAAGAAGATGCTCTTCTACACCCCACAGATGTTGCTTGTTTCTGTGCCAGAGGGTGAGGAATTGCATGTGCCTTTCCTCAAAGCCTAGCATAATATCCATGCCGTTCTTATATCTTGGGATCAATGCTAAGTCTCAAACAAGCTAGATTTACTTCTTTTCTTGTGGGATCTCCCTAAGTAAGGCTCTAGACTGAAAACAGCCTTTGAAATCTGTGCTGGTCATAACCAAACCGAATGTCTGCCAGTGTCATTTTGGAGTAATAAACCCAACACAAACTATTCACAGTCATAGTTCCTCTCCTCTCTTTTACCCCCATTTGCTTCCCCTATGCTCTCCCCCCTCAGCGTGGAGAAACAGGACTGTAGATTTATGATCCATTGATGATTTTACTGTAGGTCTTTCTACCCATTCATAAGCACTTCTGACTATCTGTATCACTTTGGAAGTTTTTGTGCTAAAAGCTTTAGCCTTTCAACCAATCCAAGGCTTTTTTGGTTTGAACTGTAAACTTTTGGAGTCAGGGATTTTCTACTTCTGTCTGTGTGTTGATACAGTGATGAAGAAAATGGGTCTATTCTTGAATTACCATCAGGCACCATGTAACAAATCTAATGACAACAGTCTGGACAGCCTACTCCCACCTGTGCTTTGACGTGAAGATTTGTAAAGTATCAGATGGCTGCTGGCAATCCCTCTATGTTGTGAAACAACACCTTCCTCCAACATCAAAAGTTAGAACATCTTTGTCTGAAAAAATTCATTTGCATCTGCACACTGTGTTCTGCTCAGAGGGAAAAACATGTTTATGAATGCTGGTGAGGAGCTCGCTCACAGATGTGGCTGTGCCACAAAGGTAACTCTACTCTGATGTTGTCAGATCTGGTAACCCTGGGTACTGATGATAGCAATCAAGCCTGTATTACACAAGTAATCCTGGGTACCAAGGTCATCCACGTTAACATGCACTGACACAACCAAGAATGGGCTTTAGCTGATTGTGGGGTTAGAGAGACCCAGTCAAAAGAGGGTATAAGACTACAGGCCTCTGAGAGGGCTGGGATCACCACGAGAGGCTCTAGGGGTGTTTGCTGCAGAAAAACTTCATAAACCTGAGGTTATCACTTTGCTACATTTGACAACTTTCCTTTACAACAAAGCTGTCAGTTAGAAACAGTACTTGCAGTAGATGGTGAAGGTTCTCAGGTGCTTCTGCTTTGGAGAAACAGGTGACACATCAGTCAATGGTCCCTCATTGTCACTGATATCTCTCATTCCAGTAAGCATCCGTCCTGATTTGTCCCTCCCCAGATGACACGGTGGCTAGATTTAGATGGTGAGTACACATCATATCTATCATAAGTCCTATAAATAGTTGTCATATCCATGTACAGTATCTTGCTGAACTATTTACAGCATGATCCAAAGCCTCTTGAAGCCAATGGAAAGGATGCCGTTTACCTAACAGGGCTTTGGATCGGGCCGTTATGAACTCCTCACCTCTAGGGTATGTGACCACGCTCTTCCAGGCCTATTACAATGTGGATGGCAAACCACGGTCTGTAGTAGGCTTCCATTTGAACCTGCTGCATTTTCTGGCGATGGCTAAATGATCTCAATGGGAAAGAGGAGAAGAAAAACAAAATGAAAGCATACAGGGACGAGAGTTGGAAAGAGTTCATCTTCTCCTTTGGTATGTTTTCCTGCCTATGATAAGGCAAAGATTAGAAAGAAGGAAAAATGAAAGAGGGGCAAGGTGAGAGCAGGTTAGGAGATATCTGGTGGGAGGCACCAAGCTCTGTGGCTTGAAGTCTGTTGTCTGCGTTGAGATGCACTAGTAAGTCTATGTTCTTTGTGTAGTGTTTGTTATCATGTCTCCTACCTCAAAATGGTAACACCAAGTCCTGAGAGGACATCTCCTCTCAGTCCTTCTGCACAGTGCGTGTACCAGCAGAATTAAGCTGTGTAAACTTCCTTCAGAGAAACTCTCACAGCAGATAATATTATGCTTTCTTACGGCAGCAGGGAGGAGGGACAGGAAAAATGTCCCAAATTGGAGGACTGGGTGATGGGCTGTTCTGTCACTCCTCTTCCAGCCCTGGATTACTGATATACTCTGATATAACCAGCCAGTGAAGTCAGCATCAATGGTACCTTGTCAGTGCATAAGGATCCTGCTAACCCAGTGAGATCCTTGTGCTTGATGCCATGCAAACAGAATCCAAGGATGGTCCCAGCTCCAGTCAAATTACAGTCCAAATATAAATAAAAGGCAGTGGTTTGGGGAGAATGTGTAAAAAATGAGACTGTTTTGGCTGGCACCCTAGATAGCAGCTCTCATCTTTATCCAGCATCCCGTAAGCAAAGGGGGGTTTGAACGATGGATCCGAAGGAGGCTAAAAGGAGTATTTTCCCTACGCATCTTACCGTGTGCCAATGAAAAAGTAGAGATGGGCATGCTGTAAAAATCTTTATGTCTCTGTAACTCAGTGTTTTGAGGCAAATGGGGACACCTTTCATAACCCAACATCAATAGGCAGGAAGGAGGCAGCCCTGATAACGAGGGAACTGATACCAGTGCCACGGGCCACACCTCCGCATGGGACTGCGAGCAGGCAGAAGGGCTCTGCAGGGTCTTCTTGGTGGGACCAGGAGGCCAGGGAGAACCTCAGTGTCACACTCGTCCCTCTCAGGGTGCAGGAAAAGGAGCATGAGGTGGGTAGGGAGACACCCCACCTCCTTCCTGAGGTCAGTGAGTGATAGCGGGTGGAGATGCCTCCACAGGCATGTGTGGGCTCAGCTCCAGCAGGTCCAGCCCCAACGCCGAATGCTCACCAGGGTTGGAAACCGCCTGGCTTCTGCAATTACCCCTCACCTGGCCTCTAAACCCTGTGCTTGGGGACAGGGAGAAAGAGAAAAGGAGAAGTCAGCGAGGAAGGTAGGGAGAGCTGAGGATGGGGAGAAGGTAGCAGCAGAGCTGAGGCAGAAGAGCCAGAAATTTTCACTGCAAGCAGTAGCAAGGGATGGCTGACAAAACCCAGGATGAACAGGGGAGAGCTGGAACCAGCTGCAGGTGGGGAAAGGGCATTCAACAGGGTGAGCAGCCTGCCTCTTGAGGCAGGGGTGAAAGCTGTCAGCAAGCAAAAGCCCCGAAAGACAGCACAGGAGGCCAGGGAGAAGGAGTGGAGGGAAGGGATGCGGGTGGTGCCGGATGCATGCTGCGGAGAATGCGTATGAACTCCTTCCCTCAGGGCTGGCAAACCTGCCCTCTCTGAATTGCTTTGTGCCCTGAAGCAAGAGGGTTAAATTCCTTTTATGTTGCAATCCTAGCTAGTCTAACTGTGGATATTATTATTCATATAAGTTTCTAATAAAGGATATGGTGTGGAGCAGCTGGAGCAGAGCTCTGGAAGGTGAATGATGTTAATAATGTTTTTGTTGAGGACTAAGCACTGGGTTTAGGTCTTTTCATGCTTATCTGTCCCACAAATGAGACAAGATGGACAACAAAAGAGTGAACAAATGAAAATGCATGATCCTGTTGGAGACTGTGCTTCAGGAATCGGGAGAAGGCAGGTAGCTGGACACATCCCTCGCTGCCAGCATCCCCATTTATCCCTGTCCATGGGGAGGAGACATCATTCCCTTTACCTGAACTTTGACTCATCAGTCAGGTGTTTGGGTTTTTTTGTGCCAAAAAGTGGTTGCGGATACCTAGCTTCTATGAGTGTGCTTTTTCAGGAAGTGGCAGACAGCCCAAACACCTCGGATAAAACCAAGCCAAGCCCAAGGAAGTGTACTCAGTAGTCGTTCTGGGGAACATCAGCTTTGGTTTCTGCTGAATTATGGGGTCAGTCATTGCTGCTGTTCCTGAACCCATGCAACCAAAAGGGAGAGGGGGATGGATGACTTATTACCACAGGAGACATTGTTCACTGCCTTTAATACTGCAGATGTTATTGGTTCAGCAGCCAAATACCAAGAAAGAACAAATCATCACCAAATCGTTTGGTTAGAAACAAGTCTCTTCTTTGGCTTCTTTGTTTAGTTGCTAAAACATTTTTTAAAATGTATTCCAGTCACAAGAAAGCTTTAAGTCAACTGAAAGTACAGCATGGTGATGAGTGAGTGTTGTCTTAAGCCAACGTCTTGGCCATCTCCCAGATCTGGGCTCTCACCCCTATGCACTCACGCCAGAGGTAAGTGGCTCTCCGGGACTTCCGCTGATGGGGCTCAAATTTGCAAAAATAATGAGCTCCTCCCTGGATCAAATCTTATACCTCAGGTGACTCCCCCCCGTCCCAGTATGCTGAAGCCATGAGGCCAGAAAAGTACAACCTCCCACCTTGCTATATTAGTAGAAAAACTTTAACTGCTCCCACGAGAGGTAAAGCAGAAATGCCATCTTGGATACCCCTTAGCCCTCTGGCTACTTCTCAAGGGAGAGATCCCAATTCACTGTTAACTGATCCTATAGGACAGACCGTTTCCTCAGCAATGAGCTATTCACAGGAAAGAATTCACTACTCCAGAAGCTGATGGAGGATGATTTGTGTCCTCCATCCTGCAGTCTGCCTTTAGGCTTTCATTGTGTTATTTTTGTATGCACAGTCCAGGGTTTCTTTGGTCTCACGCCACCCTCAGAGAGTCTGCTTGAAACCCAAGTCCCTGAGGAAGACTTAATGATAAGGTTTAGAGGACTCTTTTCTTTTGAACTTCAGTTCCTCGTCCCCACACTGCTTTGCTCTGGACCAACATTAGGTTGGTCAGTGTAAAGGCAGGGAACACATAGAATCATAGAATCACTTGGGTTGGAAGAGACCTTCAAGATCATCGAGTCCAACCACAAACCTATGCCAAAACCACCCCTAAACCATGTCCCTCAGCACCACGTCTACCCGTCTTTTAAATACCTCCAGGGGTGGTGATTCCACCACCTCCCTGGGCAGCCTGTTCCAATGCTTGATAACCCTTTCGGTAAAGAAGCTTTTCCTAATATCCAGTCTAAGCCTCCCCTGGCACAACTTGAGGCTGTTTCCTCTTGTCCTGTCGCTTGTTACTTGGGAGAAGAGACTGACCCCCCACCTCGCTATAACCTCCTTTCAGGTAGTTGTAGAGAGTGATAAGGTCTCCCCTCAACCTTCTCTTCTCCAGGCTAAACAATCCCAACTCTCTCAGCCGCTCCTCATAAGACTTGCTCTCCAGACCCCTCACCAGCTTCGTTGTCTTTCTCTGGACACGCTCCATCATCTTAGCGTCTCTCCTACACTGTAGTGCCCAAGACTGAACACAGTACTCAAGCTGCGGCCTCACGAGTGCTGAGTACAGGGGCATAATCACTTCCCTGCTCCTGCTGGTCACACCATTCTTGATACAGGCCAAGATTCCATTGGCCTTCTTGGCCCCCTGGGCACACTGCTGGCTGACATACAGCCAGGGTAGTCACCAAATCCAGCCTCAACTACATGGCAACAGATCCCCAGCAAACATGCATGAGAGAAAGCTCTTCCACTGACACCACCAGGAGTTTAGTTCATGGATCATCAGATGTAGTTGCTCCCTCAAGCTTTACTCTGTTGCGTGAGTGAGTCCTATTCTAGCCATAAACAATTCTGCCTTTCCTGGCTATGCATGACTTGCTTAGCATAGCAATTCAGGGAAGCCGGAAAACATAAAAATACTGCTGCACAGAGTCTAAATAAAATAGTTTTAGGAGTGACTTAACTGTACAAACCTGTCAAAGCAGCTAAGTCACCTGGTGGTTTATTAAAGTGGACAGAGGTGTAGACAAGTGGATAGAGCTGTAGAGCAGATAAAGGTTGTTTATTTTCAGTGACCCAGGCTTTAGACTACTGTTACTTTTGCTAAACATGCTGTGAGGGATGGTGTGGGATGCTGTGGCACTCATCTGTGCAAAATTTTACTAATATTGTTTAGCACAGTAAAACATAACCACAGGTTTTGGGGCTCCTCCAGAATTGCTACATCTCCTCTCCTCTCCTCTCCTCTCCTCTCCTCTCCTCTCCTCTCTTCTTTTTTTTCCTTTAGTTCGGACACTTGGAAAATGCATCTGGATTCTCTGAGGGTGCGAGCATTTGGGCTATGACATTTGGTTAAATATTCACATATTGTTTTCAGACAGTAAAATATTCTATTTCCAAGGTGAGCAGTTCTGGATGCACCCCATTTGCCAAGGTACAAAATCAGAAAGAACAGGCTTACATCCTTAGCCTGTCCAAAAGGTCTTCTTTACATTAGCCACAGTCTTCTCCAGGAATTCTGGTTCTCTTTTGTCTCAAAACTTCCAGGGTAAAGATCCTTGCTCCTTCCCCTACAGCTTTCTTCCCTGCTTGCTGCTGCTAAATACAACTGTGCTGCCACAAGTGCTGAAGTTGGCTGCTTAATGACATACAGCACTGTGACAGGTTTCATTTAAGGTGTTTGATGAACTCGTGGCAAGCTTTACTCTGCTTAATTGTCTTGCCTCTCTATAATGAAGTGGAAAAGAATAGCAGGGTAATTACCGTTGCTCAGATGACTCAGGAAACCAGTAATGAGATGGAGAATCTCTCACCACTGGGTTAACAGATCACATGTGAGTTAGGTGTGGTTTCATGACCACCCTGAGGTTTTGTCTGGCTTTTGCTGAAATGTGTAGCATTGTTATCCTACCCACGTCCATGAGTTCCCATCCCTTCCTTTGTACCAGATGTAGGGCTCATGTGTCTGGGAAACTGAGCACATCAGGCTGATCCAGCTAAATGCTCCACCCAACAGAAAGTAGGAAAAAAAAGGGAAGAGTTCCCTCATCTGAGTCCCCTGATCTGTCTGACTGCTCAACTGCACAACCACCAAGACGCACAGGCAATGAGGTGGGAATGTATGATGTAGGGCTGAGTCACCCCTTTCAGATATAGTACAGAATTAGATTGCCCTAAGCCAATGATAAAAGCAAAGGGAAAACAAAAATATCTTTTTCATCTAGGAATTATAAGTCTATCCATTTGTCATCATTAAGGTGTCTGATGCCTTTATAACAATTACTACAAAGCTAAAGGATGGGGCTCATCTCTGATCATTTATCCAGATAGGTTATGCTAGTTTCTCTCATCCCTCTAATCAATGGAGAAAGAAGATTCTAGACAAGGATGCATTTCATACAAAGATGGGTGTTTAAGGGGACTGAGACATCTTCTGAAGATCAAAGAATCATAAGAACAGTTTGGGTTGGAAAGGCCCTTTAAAGACCATCTAGTCCAACCCCCCTGCCATGGCCAGGGACATCTTTCACTAGATCAGGTTACTCGAAGTCCCACCAAATGTGGCCTTGAACACATCCAGGGATGGGGCATTCACAACTTCTCTGGGCAGCCTGTTCCAGTGTCTCACCACCCTCTTCATAAAGAATTTCTTCCTTCTATCCAATCTAAATCTACATTCTTTCAGTTTAAAACAGTTACCCTTTGTCCTGTCACTACAGGTCCTGGTAAAAAGTCTTTCTCCATCTTTCTTGTAATCTTCCTTTAAGTTTTGAAAGGCCACAATAAGGTCTTCCTGGAGCCTTCTCTTCTCCAGGCTGAACAACCCCAACTCTCTCACACTTTCCTTGTAGGAGAGGTTTTTCAACCCTTTGATCATTTTCGTGGCCATCCTCTCGACCCGCTGGAACAGGTCAGATTCCAGTTCCACCTCCAGGACATCTGCATTTCACATCCCATCTTGTTCTTAACTGGAGTCTGTCTCAGAAATCTTTACTCGCTGGGGACCAGGCTGAAGAGTGCAAGCGAGGGTGCACTGGTGACGTATTCCTGGTGAATGTCTGATCCCCCTCATCTCTCCCCTCCTGCACCAGCACTACACCTGCACAAGCCTAACATTTCTTCAGGGAACTTTGGCTCAGACTTGTAAGACCAGCAGCAGGTTCACAGAGGTAGGGTTTGTGACATCATAGTCATCGCCCCAACAAGAAGGTGACATCGCAAATGCCAGCTTTGTTGCGCCCTGCTTTCTGTCAGCAGCACACTAAGCTGGGACGAGTGCTGGGAATGAGGCACCCCAGCTTTCTGAGCTCTGCCTGAGGAAATCGGACAGAAGCGTATCCTTCCAGAGAGCAATTGATTTGGGAGGGTAGGGGGAAGAGACATTGTTTTATTAATAATTTTTCACAGCCGTTTTCCCTCCGGAAGTCCTTTTCTGCTTTCTTAGGGCAAGGTCTAAGAGTGTATAACTTAAAAGATCTGGTATGGAGATTTTGATCGTAACAACTTAATTAAATGAGGTGTTTGGGGAGTTTAATATTACATCGTTGCTGATGGCTGGCTGATTGTTTTACTTGCCTTTGATCAACTGTGTGAGTGGAGGGTCATCCCAATCACCGCGAGCCTACAGTATCCGTCATCACCCCTCAGTCCTATTTGTCTTGCGTGTGTATGCAGAAGGCCTGCTTTTGATGAACTGTGAAAAGAAAGATGAACTGTTGTAATGAAAACATTCCCTCCCCAAGATCCTCTTTAGACAACATTCAATTGGTTTGACCTTGCCCCTCTCGCGGAGGACGGTAATGATTCCTGCAGATGGCTGGGTCATTCCTTGGACACTTGGGAGCAAGGGAGCCGGATTCTCCGTCTGCGTTAGCTCTCCGGCTATGCAGGCTGCAGCCGGGAATTGCAAGAGCAGCGTGGGTAGACATACCTGAGATAGCTGTCATCTAACCGGTTGGAGTTCTCATAGATGTCCTGCGCTGCCTATTTATACTCGGGAGACGTCACCTGGGTTTGTTTTCCTCATGGCACACATGTGCACCAGCTAGGCAGAGAGAGCTGGGTCTCTCAGGGCTGCGGTCTCCTCTCTGGCTGAAGTTAAGGCATGGCCTGGCCTGAGGGAAGCCATTCAAGACGCCAGCCTGGCTTCCCTTGCCCATCTGCCTTGTAGGCTGATGTAAACTAGCAAATTTTAGTAATCGGTCTGTTAACTGAGCTATTGGTCTGCTGCCTTCAATCCCTCTTGCTCCCAAAGAAGCAGGCTTGTCTGATAACGTCACATTTAGAAAAGTGACTTAAGAGCTGGTGATGAACGCAGCCTTCGTGTTCCCACAAAGAAGCCCACAGTTTTAGGGAGACATCCCTGTTCCTTTGTCAGCTGAAAAGGACACTGTGTTGGAAATGGTTGCACATTCATCTTCAGGGCAGGAGAACAGAAAGACTTTGTAGTACTTTTACTGCTTAATAAGAGAGAGTAGAAAGAAAGAGCTCTGTGTATCATAAGGATTTAAAAATATTTGGAAGCTAAACTGGTAACTGCATACTTGGAGGCATCAAAGGGCACACGAACCCTTGTACAAACATTAGTAATGGCCTGTGCGTGGCCTGAAGAGTTACAGTGTAAGCAAGGAAGAGAAAGGATAAATGGGGAAAAAAGAGCACACCAGAGCAATGAGACTTGTCCCATGTCACACACCCAGACTGCAAAACTGAAGCCAAAACAATCCCAGTTGGTGTCCTATTTGTGAGGTCACCGAGTCTAATCTGGTGGCCCTTGAAATAACTGTCTTTAGCTGAGGTCAGTCTCCACTTCCACCTGAGGACATCATGGCACATCAGGCTCTTGTAGCCTCAGAAGCTGGTCCACAGGTCCTCCAGCAGCACTGTGAAACCTGCTTTAAGGCAGTTTATCTTTTTCAGAAGTGCAGTTATCTTGTTCTTCTGTGGCTGCTCCAAAAGGAGCTGCGGCTACCTTAGTAACATAAGTCTTGCCTGTGGAAATATGTGCAAATGAAGTGGATGTCTACTGCCCTAATCCTGCTGGTTTCCTTGTACTTCCTCCATTTCAGGAGTTTCATGAAAATGCAGTCATCGTGTGCATCACGTTATAAGACACCCTGACATGTGGGCACAGGCCAAATACTGACCGTTCTTGCTTTGTCATGCTTCAGTGAAGTAAAAAGGCCACCCTTTCTTCAGGAAACAGCACAGCTACCAGCATCTTGGTACCTATAATAAGAAACCTTTTCCAGATGCTGCTCTCCGCAGCTCAGGGTGGTAGGGGTGGGCTTTTCTGCCTACCTCTGCAGCACAGGATCATGTAGGCGTGACTCATTTAATCAGTTTAATCGTATTTCCTTCCATTTCAGGTACCTTGGGCTGGCCTCACTTTCTCTTGACCTCTGCCAGAGGCACATGACAATTCAGTCTCCTGGAGGACTGCAGCCCTGTGATTTATCTCAAGTCCAGGGCTGTGTACTGGGGTGTTCCAGTTTGACTGGTCCCATTGGGATACGAGAGCAGCCAGAATGCTTCACTCCTGTACCAGCCCCGCAGCTTGCTCCATAGTGCATTAAAGTACTACAATCCCCAACCACTGTCCCGGGTGAACAGTGCTTCCCGATGAGGTTTGCAGATTTAGCCACATTCATTCAGGCAGAATTCCTCAACAACCTTGAAAGATGTTTTGCCTCAGCAAGATCTGCAGTACTAGGTGTGCAGCTGGCAGGACTGGCAGTCGGGGAAAGATCAGGCTTGGGATTCCCCTGCAGGATCTTCTCCAGACAAAGAACCTTACCCAAACACGGTTGTATAAGAGAAGAAGAGGTCCCTCTGACCGGCATCTGAAGTGGTGCAATGAGGCTAAAACCCCCACCTGGATTCGTGAGGCAGCTGCGTGGGTAGCAGCAGTTTGCGGTGCGTGCGGCAACAGGCACTGGGAGATTACTTGCTCCAGTAACTCGGGCTGGGTGTTCAGGACCCAAAGTAAACACGCAAGCCACAGTGCTGTACAAAGGCTTAATGCCCTATATTCATAAAACACCTTTTATTCAGCGGCGTTTTAAAGCATTGGTACATCCTGCGTACACGGAGCAGTGGGCAAAGCTGAACTCGGTCACCTTTGCCCCGAGCAGCGGTGGGAAGAACAACCAGGTGTTTATGCAGTGCCTGAGCCCCGGCTGCACCAGATGTTCCCTGCGCCGGCCCTGGCCCTGCGCTGTGTGCATGGTTCCCAGGCATCTGCGATCCCAGTGATCCATGCTCCCAGAGACAAGGTGGGCACACACGATGTGACCTTTAGTCACATCGGTTGCATTTGTAAGAAAACACAAAGGAATCAAGTGTCCAGGTCTCGCTGGGAGGAATACCCCCAAATATTAAAATAACTGAATGCATTGGCACCCCCTCAGAGATCCCCCAGAAACACAGACGCAAAAGAAAACTGAATGTCAGCAGCAAAATGATTTCACTTATTTCATTGGACAACACATGAAGGTCACAATCCCACTGCCCAGGGTACACACCTCTCTGTCTTGCAAAGTATTTCTAAACCATCTGGTGGCATTGGTGTCCCAGCCCTGACTTGGGGCCAGCGCTAGACCAGTCAGCAGGAAAGCTTTCTCCTCCTCTGGTGCATGTCAGCAGATATGCTCAGAAGACACATGCACATCCCAAGTGTTGGGCTACTGACGGAAAGCACCAAGCAGAGGTCCTCCGAGCACAGAAAGCCCTCCAGCTGCCTGGGGAGGGGAGTGGAGGGAGAAAAAACTCCCCAGAAGTTGCTGTCTTGGGAGTGTTGTTCTACCAGACCTGTATGTTCGCAGGTGTGCAAAAGGAAGGAGACAAGGATTGATTTGCATCATTTGAAAATGACACAAGTTTGATTTCCTAGTTTTCAAGAGGCCCGGTATATAAACCCTAAAAAACCTCCCTCTGCAATGGAAGCTTTCTTCTTGGAGGAAAGTTACCTTTAGGTGCAAAGACAGAACCAAGGGTGTGTATCATTTACATTAAGCTGGCTAACATTTGTTAAATAATTAGAGAAAGACATAGCTGTTCCTCTGAAAGTATTTTTGAAAGTATTTCCATTTTCTTCCATAGCCTTCATTTCTGGCATTTTTTGTAGATTTCTTAATTGCCATTTCCCTCAGTCAGCATAGCCACATGATGAATTTTTCAAAGGTAGTAATAAAAAAAATGTTTAATTTGAATTTAAGAATTTCACATTCTGATTTTTTCAAGAAGGGAAAGATGGATTTAAAAATCTGTGCAACTAGCAAATCCATGGAAAAATAAGCACCTTTGAAAGCTGCAAAAATTCAAATGCATTGCTGACCTCCAAAACTTTGTGGATGAAAGAAAAAATATCCGCCCATTTCTAGATTTTGGTGAAATTAGAAATCGCATGCCTCTGCGCTCCCGGATGAATGTCAAGTCTTGCACCTCATCAGCATTTATCATTATTCCTACTTAAAAATGGGTCTGTCGCAGATGAAGTGGAAGGTCGAAGGAGCTCGCAGTGCCCCTTGGCTGGTGCGCGTGTCTCAAAGCTGAATTCCAGAAGAGTCACAAAAGAGGACAAAAGGACGCGGAAGAGCAACAGAAAGGAGCTGAGCTCGCAAACAGGGGAGTTGCTCTCTGTGGGGATGTCTGAAACGCCTTGTGATTGTAAACCAGCCCTCGGTGCTCGCGCCGGCTTAGCGGCACGGGAGATTCCCATCCATCGGTTCCCAGCTGTTTGCGGCAAAGCCGAGCTCTGCCCTCCCTGGGGAGCCGCGCCACGGGGGGCCGCAGCCCGGGGAGCCCCAGGCCACCGCTACCATCCAGCTTCCCCCTCCCTCCTACCGTGTTGACCCCCGGCAGGGCACTCCTCCGGGCAAATGCCAGTTGCATAATGCTCCCTCATTAAAAATGGACAGGATTACAGAAAAGGAAGGGCTAAAAATACAGGCCCAATGAACCTGCTGAAAAGGCAGCTTCTTTGTCAGGTCTTAAACCCCTGCTCGCCTCACAGTGTTTATATCTGTGAGGGCGTGCACACCGCTGTTTTACACAGGTCTAATGTATGCATGGCAGCATGCCCTTGGCTTTTTCTTTCTATTTAATCTTTGACTTGTCAGTGTTGGAACTTGCTTCCCTGTGAAACTGGAGAAGGAGGGATTGTTGTACGCGTCAGGTTTTGCTTTTGTTTTGTTTCTCTCCCTTTTATTGAGCTACGTAAAGAAACTCCTGGCTGCTCCTAAGTGCCTGGGTGTCTGCCTGATTCTATGTGCTGGGGCGTCAAGGGGTACCTCAGTGCAAAGGCCACCACGCTGGCCACCATTGGAAGGATGGTGGCAGCTGGTCCGGCAGGGAGCCTTATTTTTTACATCAGCTGAGAGACCTGCCCTTCACGCTTGCTTGTTTACATCTGTAACTCCCTTAAAGGGAGTCCCTGTGGTGTCTTTGGGATTTTCTTCTGGATAATTTTGGGATGGAGAACACCCCTAAATCCTTTCTCTCACCAGACAACAGTCCATAAAAACAGATAGTGGCCTGATCACAAAGCACTCACCAGAGAATTAAGGATCGGCTCTGTGACTTTCTGCGTTGATAACAGAAATCATACAAAATGGAGCTGGAAGAAACTTTTAAAGGTCATCTTGCCCTTCCACCAGCCTCCAGATAGGATCAGATGTGCTGAAGGTGCTGGAGTAGAGATAGTTATCTCAGCTGCTGCTAAAGCCTGCCCACAATAGCACTTTCACACAGTAAACCATCCCAGCGGTGCACAAGTCTCACAACTGGAAAATGTCTCTTAACGTCTCACCTGAATTCCCTTTGTTGCACTTTAAGCCCGTTACTTCCTTTCCTGTCCCCAGCAGACATGAAGAACAGCTTATCCTTCCTCCTTGCAGTAGCTTTTCACATACTTGAAGGGTGTTATCACGTCTACCCGTCTTCAATTCCCTAGACTAAACAAACCCAAATCTTTCAGTCTTTCCTCATAGCTGATGTTTTCTAGGCCTCTGATCACTCTTGTTCCTGCCTGCTGGACTGTCTCCAGTTGGTCAACATTCTTCTTGAAGCCTGATGCTCACAATGGACGGAGACTGATTCAACAGGTTACTCCAGGCCAAAGGAGAGAGGGGAGTAGCTTCAAAGTTGGGAGATCCTCATCACAAATGACCTAGTCACTCCAGCTGCAGCAGCTCTGTGAAATTTGGCTCTGGGTCAGACTGGCAGTCTCCTGGAGAAGCAGCAGATTCATAAATGAATACCAGCACCTCAGATTCATCCTGGAACTTCATAGGCAGCTGTAGCCAAAAAAAATACCCATCCCCCCAACAAAAAAATAAATACCACGAGAACTGGCATAGTGGACTCACTGCATGAGACACTTCTGGGTAAATGTTCTGTTAAATTTGCTTCTGCTTCAGTTTCTGGATAGGATGAGCTGCTCTGAAGAGCATGTGAAGAACAAAGCATCCTCTAACAGTCTGTTAGCAATGTATTCAGGGACAACTGGCATTGTCCTGTTGTCACAGAAAAGGAACTTCTTCCCTTTCACGACCCAAGGCTTATGCTTTGGGTGAGGGAATATGCTGGAATGCATACACTGCATTTGCAAAAAGCCCAGAGAAAACCGTGGACTAGTCTGTACATTCAACACAGTACAAAGCCTGAAGGGAGGTGAGCTCCCTTTTGAAATCATGGCATATTGCCCTTGGAGCAGGGAAGACAGGCTTGGTCCCTGACCACACCAACACAGCTCTTCTGCTCCTGGTCCTGCCGTTAGCTCCGTGGCTGGCACTGGCATCTTTGCAGTGTGTTTCATTGCATGGTGCAGACGTGCCCCAAGGAGCTCGTTGGGTTTGTGGTAAAGGTTCTCACTCCTAGAGTGACTTTTTAAGGCAGCAAGGTTTCTGTTTTTTTCCCTGGAAATTGCTCTTTCCAAACTCTAACCTTTACATCCCGCAAAGAGCTTGCCCTTCATGAGCCAAAATCCTTAGCTTCTGTCAAGTGAAGACAATAGAAGGACGTGTCAAAACAGCCACACTGCTACACCGCAGGCAAGGCTCAGCTCCACTCTCTTCTGGGGAACTGCTCAAATATATATTGGCTAGGATTTACGCCAAGATTTTTCAGTTAATATTTGCAAAATTTAATCACAGCAGCCCAGATTCTGCATTACCTTAATCCCATTGAATTATTAGTCTGCAGCGAGTGCCTCCGGTTTCAATTAGACCATTCATGGTTATGGGCACTTTTGAATAAGAAGGGATCAAAACCTGATTCTGGAAATCTGGTTGCAACATGCATTCATCCAAGCCAAGGCTGCACTGCAGCTGCCCAGTCCACAGCATGTTATAAAAAGGGAAGATTTAAATACACACTGTACTGGACCACTGTCGCAAAAGACTGCAAGGACCAAACTTGCTCGAAAGAGGAGAAGCGTTTAGACTGGCTCTTTGCAAAGCATCTCCCTGAAAAGCTCCCTCTTAAATTGAAAGAGAGATCAAACCAGGAAAGCAAGCAGTACCTACCCCAGGAGGCAGGCTTGCCTCCTGAGTGCCAGATAATAATAAACGATGTGTTTGTAATCCACAGCAGAGATACAATGGCATTTTCTTTGACATCAAATGCTAAAGAGGGAGCGAATAGTTCTGTAAAGTGCTTTTTCCAATGCCGGGTAAAAGATCTTTCACCAGAGAGAGGATGATCTCTGGGGATGGTTGTTCCTATCTTTTAATTTCACATCAGCATGAAGAATCCAGCTAAAAGGAGAAGTGTTTATGTACCTAATACTGTGTAATTTCAGGAAGAAAAGAGGTTTAACTATGGCTAAAGTGAGTCAATAAAAAAGACATATGCAGGAAGGGGGAGAATCTGAATGAGAAAAAGCTTGGAATCAAGGGGTAACTATACCTCTTTGCACTGAGTGTTTTTAATTCAGCTTGAAAGCTCTTTTCAAACATAAGGATATAGAGGGGTAATCCCACCTCCTCCTAGAGGGCAGCCACGGTGGGATTCAGAGGGCACTCCTGGCAGCAACAGCACAGGGTGGCCAGGGAAAACCAGGATCGATGCATGTCCAGCAGAAGGAAATTAATTCCAGCAGAACAAATTGACTCAGTTATAATTTGACCGGTGACTCTATATCACCCCTCCACAAATACCAAATGGTATCCTGAGTGATCTTCCATGCAACTAAATAGTCTGGGCTCAGTCCTGTGCCCCACTGAATAAGGGCAGGCTTAAACTTACTGCAGGATGTTTTAATTCTCCGTGTTAATGCCACCTTTAAAAAAGTGCAGCGGGTTTTCTTCTCTGGTTATTTCCTAAGGCCACATGTTGGCTCAGCAATCCTGGGTTTCACTGAAACACCTGCTCTTTACAGGCTCCGCTGACTGAAGGACAACGTAATTAGGTAACTTACCCAAAGGTCACATGGTGAGTAAAGTAGGATTAGCACTCAAGTTCCTCCTGGCAACTAGTCCTGTGCTGCGACAATTAGAAAAGGTTAACCATCCTCTTTTAGCTTTTGTTTTCCATCTTCCAGAATGGGGCAGCACGTACGCAGGGCTGGGCAGCGTTACATTGCCACGCCAGTATTTTGGAAAAATACCCCACAGAACAAACAAAGAACTCACCCCAAGAAAGGGCTTTGAAAAGTCGTCATATCTGGTGGGATGTGGTGCTTGAAAGGAAACAGAGCAAAACAGTGGATTAAGCTAAGCACACTGAATATGAATTCTGGAAAATGCCCCACTCCCTTGTTAATCCCCAGGCACCGATCTTGCACGCCCGCCGCCGTGCGACACTTTGTCCTGCTGCTGCCAGCCTTCTGCTCAGAAGTCACCCTGTCTTCCCTCACCCATCTGCCCTGCAGGCAGATGTGAGCAGCAAATTACCAGTGAAGGGTCTTTGAGCTGAGTTACAGACGTCCTGCTTTAACTCCACCTTGCCTGAGGCCTCTTGACCAAGTCCCCTGGGCTGGCATGGCCAGGACAAGTCTGTGTAGAAACCAGTGTAGAAACCAGCTGCACTGGAGTCACTGGGCACGTTGCACAGTGCTGTGCACGTGTGGGTACCTGCTGACATTTTGCTCCTCAGCAGGACTGGTCTGGTCATGCCATGTTTCAGCAGCCATTCCTGGGAGCAGTGGGGAGCGGTCTTCCATGCACGCTGGTCCGTGCCCACAGCCCACCCATCTCTTCTCTAGCCTCACCCTGCCTTGCCCACAGCCCCATATCCTGGTGGTGCTTGCAGGCTACGAAGGAGGAAAGATGTTGCAAAGGAGCACAGGCTTCTGTCCCTCCCCATCCTGGGGGGAGCTGAAGAGCACCCCATAACTCAGCATGGTTCTGCATGGGTCAACATGTAATCTCCTGCAAAATGCCTGATCTCTCTTGATGAGCTGCCCAAGTGGTGGGGCAGACAGCTTTCCATCTTGATTTGGGGGGAGATGTGAAGGGACAGAGTGCTAGTCTACCTTCTTTGGGGGAGTTTAGTGCTACTTTTGGCAGGAAGGCATAAGCAATCTAAAGGACTTCTGGGCATGCCAGACAGAGCACACGGTCCCTCCACCCACCATCTTGGCAGAATATAGGTAAGAATACCACCAGAGAGAGGTTCTTGGGGTGATGTTTTGGGACCACTGGCTGTGGTCTCTCCTCCAGCAGTGAGAGTAAAAAGAGCAAATGCAAAATGTTTTTTATCTCGGAGACCAGTAATGGATTTTGGCTCTGGCTAGAGATGAGGTGTGTGTCACCTGATGACACATATCTCATTCCCATGCTCCGTGCCCTTAACTCCCAAAGTCATCCCCCCAGGACTCTTCCTGCTGGCCTAAGCAGTGTCCCTGGGGACCAGGGACCTTGGCTGTTTCCAAGTGAGGCCAGCAGGCTCCCTCCGAGGAAGGTGGATCTCCCGAGTCCTCCTCCAGTCCCTTGGGTGCTGCACCTCCCTCCTTCTGTTGGTAGGGAGCAGATGTGAAGATCACATCATTGCATTGCTGGAGCTTGCTGAACGCGTTTCACCCACAACCTTCAGCAGGAGTGCACATGGGATGGCCGCTCACCCTCCACGGTGCCAGAAGGCACATACCACCCTGGGCAGTGTACCTGGGTGCTGTGGTACCCTCTCCGTCTATAAATACAGCCTTAGGGTAAAGGGTTGAAATGAAAAAAAATAAATAAATCCATTCATAGATTGCATTGTGCGATGGCAGACAGCCATTTCTCTGCCTGCTAGCCACTTTAAATTCAGGTAGCTTTATCAGCTGAGAATTTACTGGACCATTCATCAGAAGCAGCTGTTTCAGAGTCAGCCGGGGACCACCTCCCAAATACGCGTTGTTCGGGATTTGCATGACTTAAATTCACAGCCATTGAGATTATTTGCAAAAGCGAGGACCTGCTCCTAAGCTGTGAGTGGGACAGCTTGACTTTAAAAAGTCAGCTCATATTTCTCGTGTGTTAGAAAGAGCACCTGTTTAAACTATGCAGATCTGACTAACAGCGGGCATGCTTTGGGCACTGACCCGTTAATAGAAAGGGTGGGGCTTCGCAGTCATTAACAGCAATCAGCAACTGAAACAAACACAACGAAAAAAAATCAGCATTTTCTTTAATCTAAGGATTGGCAGGAGGGTGAAGATCATGACTGAAATAAACATGTAACACATGGTGTCTCATCCCAGGTTACTGGCCTTCTGACGTGCCCTCCACCAAGAGGCAAGAACCTCAAAACACATTAACCATTTCTATTCCTAGATAAATCCGTAGTACTAAATGGTAGCTAATGATACTGAAATGGCAAAGGGGTGCAGAGCAAAACATTGTAATTGGAGTATAACACTCCCACACTAAACAATTGTACTATTGTCTCTGAGAACTTTTCATAAACTTTGATTAAAAGTCCAAGAAGAAGGAAAAAACCTTCTCTGCACATTTTCACCAGCAAGCAGTGTTGAAGGCATTTGATGTTTTGCCACCTCCTTCTCACTTCTTACAGAAAAGACTGTCAAAGGGAATGTTTCTGATGATCTGAACTGCAGATCTCCCCCAGCCAGCTCCCTTGCCAGCCGTGTCCCCTCACGGGCACTTTCAGCATGGTCCTTTTGTTCTCCCATTCATAAACCGCTGTGCAAGCAGGACAGATTGCTGATCAACAGCTGTCTATCTGCCTTTCTCTGAAAGCAACCGTCTGTGTGCCACCTAAAATAAGCAACTGGGGCTACCCCCTCACCTACAGCTCTGAGGACATCACTGAGGCAGTTAAACCTTGGGTGGCTGCCCGGTCCCGGAGCCAGCCCTGGCAAATGCAATTCTCATCTGCTCCATGTTTTAGCATTGTCTGTCTCAGCAGCCAAAAGGTTTTGAATGCCAGGTTATGGATGCCTTCTGAAATAGGCAGCTGTGTCCTCCACAATCAGTAAGCTCAAAAAAATGCCCAGTACCTGCAACAGTATCGACAAATCACCAAAAAGCTAAGTGGCAGAAAGCACTTGGATATGAAACACACGTAGAATTTACACGGTGCTTTGACTTTGCACTGGACATTTAATACTTCTGGAGAGCTCCGGTGTTACGGGACTCTGTAAGCCACATAGAGAGCCCTTGCTGTATCACAGCCATGTATGGCCACTTGAGACTCGGTGCTGTGTCATTAAAGGTCACCAGCACCATAGACAATACTTCAATGTACAGTTATTTTGGGAAAGATCAAACCTATCAAAACTAATAGATTTTTCACTACATCAAAGCCACTTTACTGACATTCAACGAAGCATGTCTCCTTAGATCCTAGAGAAAGGAATGAGCCTCATAAAATAATAAATATCTCTGCATTTTATCTCTTGATGCCTCTATCTATGGAGGTATTTATACGGCCCCCATAACTAGTCTCTGGGCATTTACCTCACCTGATTAGAGTACAGATCTACTAAACAGACATGATTTGTCTGCGAAACCAAACTAATTTTCTTAAAAGAGTTTTCTGGAGGAGAGACAAACCTGTTAGTGGAGTTAGTCAAAGAACATTTTGCTGCAATAAGTTTTTTCTTTTTGTTTAGTGGGATGCTACTTGGATGGTGCTATGTAATTTAAAGGAGTTATCTCTTAAGATGTGTCAGCAAAGCCAATCAAAACACCAAGGGCCTGAAACTTGACTGTATTTCAGATCTTTTGCAGTAAAGCAGAGTTCATACGCCTGAGTCTTTGGTCACTGGAGAATTCCCCATGGGGCAGGAATAGCAACAGAAGAGCTGTGTATTACTGCTCTTATAATCCTCTTTGCAGAGAGGTCGGACGAATGTCCATGACCAGACCCGTGGTCTACTCCAGCTATTCCCAGCTGCCTGAAGAGGCTTTTGTGGCACGGCTGAGCAAACCCTGAGGCTGCTCTGACCAGTGCAATATATTTGTGCTAGCCCCAGGGGTCATGGGCAGTGCAAAGGTTACTCGAGAGACCACCATGGGGGAGAGCAGACCTTCTTCTGTTCACTGAGCTTCGGAGCAGAGAGCTGCCTGTATTTCAGGCAGCGGTAATCCCTTGGAGAAGAGCCTTGTCTGTCAGTGGTGTGCCCAGTTTTGCTGCACAGGCTGCCCAGCACAGCAAGGGGGTGCTGCCAGAGTCACCAGGAGAGGGGTCGTGGGCTGGGGACCCTCTCCCTGCACCCCAAGGGCTGGGGTGACCCCACAGGCAAGCCTGGACCCAGCCACCATCCTCACTGGGTGACTGTGTCACCTTCCTGGAGAGGAAGGCAGCATCTGCTGTGGGGTTGGCTGCAGGGGGTCCTGGAGGGAGCCCACCACAGCCAGGGGAGGCTGGGGAAGGTGGCTTTTGTCCTCTTTTATCAGTGCACCAGAGGTTGCTCCTGCTGGGGATGTGGCAGCTTGGCAGCCACAGGCCTGGATGATGGGTGCAGGAGGGATTAGCATACAAAATCTCTTTTGGGAAGATGTCCCCTGGAACTGGAAGCATGTCATCATGTCACCAACAGCGCCAGCCTGCCATAGCCTGATTACTCTCCTGTTGCTGGAGCACAGCCCTTTTGTGGGTCTGGAAGGACCTCCTACCTCTCCCAGTGCTACAGGACAACCTGGTCAGAGCTGAAGTCCCCGAGGGTGTGCAGGGGCTCCTTGGCACTCCTGGCTCCAGCATCCCTCACGCCTCCATCTCCATCCCAGCTGGCATTGCCTGCATGCCTTGCAGCAGGGCTGCTTGCCCTGGCTCCCCCTGCCATCTGGCCGCCTGTCCCTGACCCATCTCCAGGCAGCTGCCCCAGCCTCTGGGCTGCACTGCTGAGCCTCCCCCCCATACCTCTGCCGCTGGAAGGGGGAAAGAAGGATGAGCACTGAGCCCGGTCCCCGTTGTTTTCCAAAGCAACACACCTGCACTTTCAGGTGATCCCAAATACCAGGATGCCCCAGTCATTGACTCAGGGGTGCCATTCACAGGCACAGAGGGACTCAAGAGACCTTCCTTGCCGGGCTTTTTTTTTTGCAGTGCTTTCATCCCACAGAAAGCTGGACCGTCAAAACCAGACACAAAACCTCCCAAAGAAACCCCTCTCAGGCTCCAGCTCAGCATGCCACCTGCCATCATGTTCCCCCGCAGCTCCCCAACTGTTCTCAGGAGGCTCTCATAGCAGATGCACCTGGGCTGCAGCCAAGTTGGCATGAAGTTTGCATGAATCTCGACATTTTATGACCTTAATAATGTTTAGCTGAAATAAGTGGGGCTGTTTACAGCCCAGGCCCAACCTAGCTAAAAGCATTTCTTGGTAGGGTGGTGGGTACATAAATCCTCTCGCCTCTCTGTCATTGACCTTTCTGTGGGAGGAGAAGCAGGGCAGAGGCATGTGGATAGCAGAGTACGCTCATGTGCCATTGTGCTGGCACCGTATCCATTACGAGCTTCTGCCCTTGTTCTTAGAGGACATGTTCCACTAATAATACACCCCAGTGAACTTTTCCATCATGAGATCATGATTTCTTCTATGGGAGACGCAGTAGCGTGTTACGATTTACTGGCCTTTAGCTGACCAATAACAATTCTCTCACTGTAGTAACATAATGCTGGAAAGTTTTCTGAAGTGAAAAAGCAGCGACCACTCTTCTAAACAGAGATTCAGTTCCACTTTTACACCTGCGAAAAGGAAATTTTTTCTTACATGTAAGTGAATCCACATTTTTATATACTGGGATTTATATACCTGATTTATGCTTCCCGTCAGACAGCTCTGAAGGCCAAATACTTGGACTGACAACCATGAAAAAATTGTGAGCACAGGGACAAAAAGCAAATGCTAATTTTGCTACTGAGAACCCTGAAAGGGAGATTTATACTTTTGAAAATGCCTAAAAAGAAACTCATGATGTTGTGAATAAAGCGTCAATATATTGTAACCAGGACAGGACATCACTGTTGATTTATACTGATGTAATATAATCATGCTTGTTATAATCATTTCAAAGGGACGAAATTCAGAGAAGCGCAATGGATGACTCAAGTTTTTGTCATTGCAAAACAATAAAAACTTCAGAATTTATCGCTGTATAATCAAGTTTTTATTAACACCAAATGTAATCAGAAAACAAAGTCCATCTACTAAGATTTTTCTCAAAACATGGTCTGGCCAAAGTTCTTCCCTCAGCTTTGTTCAACTCAGATCCTGGATTGCATGAAAATGGTTCTTGGTGAGAAAATTGCACCCTGCAGAGAGAGATTTAAGGAACTCTGTCTATTTAGCTGATCAAAGAGACAGCTAAGAGACAACTTGATTGGGGTTAAAAAGTGTTCTGCACAAGAAAATATCTAGAAAGAGAGGTTCTTTACTCTGAAATGTGGAAGTTGAAGTGTGAAAAATTAAGAGCAGAAATAAGCCTTAAAGTGTGAAGGTGTTAGCACTGGAGTAGATTCTCATGAGACTTCCAGATTTTCTGTTATTTGAAGCCTTTGGTCGACAGTGGATTTTTTTCTAAAAAATATGGCTGGTTCAATCACAGATTATTTGTGGGGTAAATAAAAAAAGAATGTTTGTGTGAAATGTTACTGCCTGTGACTTGGCTCGAGCAGATCTCTTTAGGCATCCACATAAGTATTGCCAGAGCCCTAACCTATTGCATTGTCTACATTGGTAGACTGCAGCTCCCTTTTCTCCATGACCTGTCTCAAAACATGCCTAGGACACTGGATTTAGTTGCTATTTTGTGTAGAGTCGGAGCCTCAAACACAACTGCTGTGTTCCAGCCACCACTTTCAAAACACCCCATTCGTCGGGACCACAGGTACCTGGGCGATCTGGTGCTCCTCTGCAAGTGTTTAGAGCACGCGGATGGTAGTTTGGAAAGGTAATGTGCCATGGGGTTGAGATGGGATTCAGGAACAACTTAGATCGTTACTCAGTACCAGAGTACACAGAAGATAAAATACAAATAAAAAAAAAAGCTCTGAATAGATTTCTTTCCTTCAATGTCCTCTCTATGCTGGGGTAACATTGAGTTTGGGTCAGTTCCTTGGCTAGCTCAGCTGATAAACCAGACTTGCTCCCAATACAAAAATCACACTGGATTCTTTCCTTTCCTCCAAAAAGCTGATTCTAGGTCCTTGGAAAAATCCCACAAGAGTCTTCTTCAAGTCGTTTCTTTAATCCCCTCTGTTCTTTGTCTTGTCCTTTTTCCATTCTCCAGTCCCTCTCTTTGTAGATATGAGCTTCGTTCCCACCAACGTCATTAGCATATCAATTGTTTGCTCAGAGGACGGTCATTATGACTCTGTTCATCTCTGTTATTACTCGTTGCCCTTCGACTGGTGCTAAAGGCCTTGTCAGCAAAGGCAGAAACAGAAAACATTGCATGATAGGGCAATGACCATAGCAACAACATCACATTAATCAGGGTCTGTAGTCTGTGCAAAGACAAACTTCTCAAACCATCAAACTGTGTGATGCAAGACACCATCAAGTTCTCTTTCAGCCCAGAAGCTACAAATCACCCAGATATTTGTCCCCAGACCTCGCTCCTCCAGGTGAGAAAATGAATCAACTGGGAGCAAGGTAACCCTGAATAACCCTTTCACAGGACCATCGACAATTACAGTCAGGGTGGATGTTGGAGCAAAGGACTTTTGGGCTGCCTAAAGCATTTAGTTTATGGCCCCCATGGGGGATTTTTATTTCCCCCCCTCTCCCCTTTAGGGTACATACATCAGATAGATGGGGCTGAGAAGCCAACCTTACAAAAGCCAGAGTATTTCTGAAAAATAGGCTGATTGAGGTGCCACAAAAGGAATAATAATAATTCACTTATAATGAGCATTTACAAAATGTATTAAAAATAAACAAGTGTATATATAAAAAATGGGTCTGATCATCTGTTCCAAGAACAGTGACACAACTGCAGGCTTGTCAAGCCAAGGTGCATGTGGAGCATCTTTACCACTGTTGATTTGTCAAGGTGTTAACGTCCTCAGGGGGTAAAATGTACCTTTGAAGTAATCTCAAATCTCAAGCTCAGTCACTCTCTGTTGCTGCTGCTGCTCCAAGATAACGGCAAGTCGGGGGGGTGCGTACAGTGTCCCGTGCACAGCATTGACACATGATGTGCACTGGGAAGCACAAACACATTTACATTCACCCCTGTCGCTTGTTGAGAGGCTGGGAATTGTTGCTGAATTATTTAGGAGGGGAAAATGAGATAAGTACGGCTTCCGAGACAGAAATTTCCTCTGAAAAGCCAGAGACATTCAGGAGAGGGGACAGTTTAAAACTGCTGGCTCCTGATCTTCCTGTCTTATGCTCTTCCTCTCCTGTATCTCTGGAAAGTAAAGGTTTGGGCTGCAGCAGTGAGAACAATACCAAGGGAGACTTCATGTCACTGCAGTGCAGTCAGGAAGGTCCATGGGAAGGATGGCACTAATGGCAGAGGTTGGCACAAGAGCAGCGTTGCACAGGTCTCAGAAGGAAGACCTCTGAAGGAGACCAGCCCTGGTCTCCATGGCCAGCTGGCGTACACAATCTGCCTGGCTTATCATGGCTGGAGACAGTCCTTCAGCAGAGGGAGACTCCAGGCTTTGGAAATGTCATGGGCTGTATCCGGAGATTGCATAGCCGAAACACAGCCACAGAAAAGGTGCAGGGAAAGGAGCATGAGCTGGTGTGCTGAATGTGCTCCTCAACCAGCAGAAACATTCAAGCATGCCCTCAAATCGGGGCAGAACGGGAGGCGGAGGCAGATGCAGGAGGTGCCCACTGTACAAGCCCATGGCTGCCAGTGCTGGAGGAGGAGACTGGGATAACAGGTGCTGCTCTTCTACCGAATTATCAACAGAGAGGGAGTCCGACAAGAACGATCAGGACTTTCAAGGGGACATGGTGGGAATGCCACCAGCTGCCAGAAAGGACAACCAAAAGAGAGTAGTAAATCCTTCCCCTGCAGTTCATGTTTGCCTTTTCACTGAGCCACAGGGCAGGGGACCGTTCATGTTGTGGCAATGATGTTGGGACTGTGAAAGGCTGGCAGTTAGCAGCCAGCTGTGGTGCCAGATTGAAGGTCAGCTTGTCTCTCCAGAAGAGGACTTTGGATGTGTGCAGACAGGGACACTGCTAGGCAAGCCACTAGGTCTGCAGGGAGAACAAAAGGACCTCTCCCTGGGACTGAAGCCCACTGCTTTTGGTTTGTGATCATGGCACATTTGTTTGCAAAGCAGTATTCAGCCAGCCACAAGTCACAAGGTTCAACCTGTTTGGACTGTGTTTCAGAAATCCTAAACAAACAAACACCAAATCATGAGATAAGGAAAAAATAAAATTTCCTGAGGAAATACTCCCAGACATGAGAGCAGAAGATGGTCAAACTTTCACAAAATAATGGGTGAACTAGGTTCTACTCCTGGGTCTTCTCTGAATGCTCATGTTAAATCTCAGCCTATGGCTTGCTGCTGGGCTCCAGTGACGCACTATTGGGCTAGAGCATTCACAGCATGGCATGGCTCAGCTACATTGCCCATGGGGACGGGATCCTCTCCTTGTGTGATTTTCTTCCTACAAGCGTTGGTGAGGTTTGGCTGTCAGTTTTGACATCTCCAGGCTCTGTTTCCTGGGTATATGCCCCCTTGACTGAAAAATCAAGTCCTTTCTGAGGAGTAAAGTAGATGATTACCCAACAGAGTAACTCTAAGAGAAAGCAAGTGAAGACAGAGCTGAAGGCATTAGGAAAGGTTTCCCAGTGATCGGCACCAAACACAGCCTGTGTTTCTAATGATGGGCTTCGCTTTCCATCCCTGTCAGTCAGCTAACCTTCCTGAGTGCTGACACTAAGATGGTATCACCAGAAAAAAAAAGATCAGACATATGAATGTAATTTGCAGTTAATTCAAAGCACAAAACCAATTTTCTTAGAGAAGGTTGCAGATCAAAAGGCATTCGTAGAGATGTGACGTGGCCACACCTAAATTGATTGTGTTCTAAAGTTACAATGGTTAATAAAATATAAAACTCATACTAAAAAAAACAAATAGAAAAAGAAGAAGAAATCCAGAGTAACGTAATGACTATCGGCATGCCTTTATTTGCAGAGGACACTACTGGGACCAATATGCAGGAGTTAAATGCACCATTGGCAAGTTTGGTGATAATACCAAACTGGGAGGTGCTGTTGACTCTCTTGAGGGAGAAGAGGCCTTGCAGAGGGTTCTAGAGAGATTGGAGCACTGGGATATGATGAATGGGATGCAAATTAACAAATTGAAATGCCAGATTGTGCACCTAGGATGGAGTAATTCTGGGCACAAGTATAGATTGGGAGAGGAGTGGCTGGAGATCAGCCCTGCAGAGAAGGATCTGGGGGTGCTGGTCAATAGCAAGCTCAATAAAAGTCAGCAGTGTGCCCTGGCAGCCAAGAGGGAAAACTGCATCCATGGGTGCATCAAACACAGCATAACCAGGTGGTCAGGAGAGGTGATTATCCCGCTGTACTCAGCACTGGTGTGGCCTCACCTTTAATACTGTGTGCAGTTCTGGGCCCCGCAATTTAACAGGGATGTGAAGGTCCTTGAAAGTGCCCAGATGAGGGCAATAAAGCTGGTGGAAGGGATGGAAGGCACGTCCTGTGAGGACTCCTAGGAGGCTGAGGGGTGACCTCATTGCTCTCTACAGCTTCCTGTGGAGAGGGAGGTGCTGAGCTCTTGTCCCTGGTATCCATTGATAGGACATGTGGGTATGGTTCAAAGCTGAGCCAGGGGACATTTAGACTGGACATTAGGAAGCATGTCTTTACCAAGAGGGTGGCCAAACACTGGAACAGGCTTCTTAGAGAGGTGGCTGATGCCGTTTAAGAAGCATTTGGACAATGCTGTTCATAACATGCTTTAACTTGGTCAGCCCTTAATTGGTCAGGGAGTTGGACTAGATGATCATTGTAGATCCTTTCGAACTGTAACAGTTTATTCCCCTGTTCCCTAGTATTATGACCAATTTCCTCATGGGCAGCCACAGAGTGGGAGTTCAATGCTGTTTGGAAGGCAAATGTCTGGTTACTTCCCTGGTAGACTGGGAACATTCCAGACAGCAAGTATTTCTTCAGACACTTAGATCTGCAGAAATTGAGGCTCACATCCTCTGGAAGAAGGCAAGGGGAGAGCTGAAACACAGCCACTGTTCCTTTCTTCTTGCTGTCATCCCTGATGCCCTTCACCCTGGGCTCAAGCCCAGGTGAGCAGCTGCGTCGCATGCAGGGTGCATGGTATTTATAGTTAACTACTACTGTGGCACCTAATAATATAGAGCATCACAACTGCTAGCTGCGTGTGCAGACTTGATGCGCCTTTGCTGTTGCTGTTTGCATCAGCGTAGGTCAGCAAAAGATCCTTCTGGGATGGGACGGTTTCAAGTATGGCTTTACGAGGTGTCAAAGATGCCAGTCACCGTGATGATCTATAGCACACCACGCTGATAATGTTCAGCCCTGGTGCCTGCCAGTGCCACTTCTTGCCTGTAGAGGTTTAGGGCAGCTCTTTGTGGACGAGTGGGTGAGTTGTGGTCCTTAGTAGAGGGGAGGCAGAGGAACAAGGCAGCAGAGGGGGCAGGACAGGGATGATACCAACAGGCGGAGAAGTTTATACTCTGCTGACCAGAGAAACACCCCTGTAAAGCAGAGCAATCCAGGCTAAGAAAAGGTGGGTAGCTATAAAGGATGTCACTGAGCTACGTTTCAGGTTACTGACTGCCACTTGAGTGTTTATGAGGAAGGTGGAAGCTCCAGTCTCCAGTGACATGCATGGCCATCAGTTGGGTTCAACTGGATGTGTCTTTTTTCTGCATCAGGACCTGGGTTCATAATTGCACTTGCATTAATTTTGCTCTTGAACAAACAGTATGAAATTGAAGCGGCCTTTACCATGTAAATCTACAGTGATTGTGGCAATTGTACCTGCAAATTAGGAGAATGTGGGCTTGTAAAGCTACTGTATTTTGCTTGCTCACGTTTTCCTTATTCAGCAAGCTTTAGCTATTTTGTGATGTACGAGGAGTACCCACAACACTTGGTAAGGAATTGTCCATGCTCAATGAAAGCAATGCTAAGAGGAGAAAGGGATACAGGAGACATCCACTGTATTTTCACCTGAGACAGAAAATGCCCAGATTTATCACAGCAAATCAAGTATGCTGCCCTTTAGGTGGAAGACTTACAGGGCAGAGACTCTTCTCTCACTGGTCAAGCACAGCCAGACCCAGTCCTGCTGGTGGCTCCTCAGGACCCTCCCAGCCTTCCACCCCCAGCCGTTTTGGGACAAGTGGATGAACTGCTGTCATCCCTGGATATCACTGGCATATTGAACATCCAGATCTTAGCCCAGAGCACTCCAGCACACTCTGGGGCAGCTGCAGGCCACTTCTTGTGGGCCCTCTCGCATGGTCTACGGGCCCAACTGGGAAGTCCACATTAAGACCAGGGTCAAAACAGTAGCAAAGATTTGGGTTTGGGTTTTTTTTTGGTTTTTGTTTTTGGTTTTTGGTTTTTTGGGTTTTTTTTTTTGAGATATCTTCTAAAATAAATGGAGCTGTGAAAGCACAGACTTTGCAAAGTATCCAAATTCTGCTGGTAGCCTACAGCATCAGTCATAGATCGCCTCTGCAATGAACCAGCCTCCCACAAAGGCAGTTGTTCTCTTTCCATTGTCCAATGCTGTAAAAAAAAGAAGAATAAAAGCACGATTAAAAGAATGCATTGCACACGAGAGGCAGGACACATTGAATTAATTTTTAAGGTATTGGCCATATGGTCATTTCCATTTCAGAAAACTTGTGTTCGGCAGGATCCCAAGCGCATGCACAGACAAAACGAATGATAAATGAGCATCTGCTTGCTTAAAACCCAGTGTTTGACATAGTTTGTTTTCTTAAGAAATTAAAACACATCTTGGCAGTCTCCATCCCATTCCAGAAGGGGACTAGTATCTCTTCCTTTCACTTTGATTAAATGTTTGCTTTGATAAAATACTTAGTAATACGATTTTTTTAAAGTTAACTCATTCACAGAAGAGACTTGACTAATGGAGAAGGATTTATGCTTTTGGGGGCCTCTGTCATTTTTTTACTCCTTGTCCTGACATTCGAGGAGGCTTATAAGTTTCCCAAGAAACTTAGCTTACTTCAATGAGAAGAGATTACTGTTCAATTAAAGCTGATCAAAATTTTCTCCTCTAGTCTTATATCATCCTAATGGACAACTGAAACGTCCACAAGTGCTGCCAAGAAATTGCCCATTAATCTCTGAAGTGGTGCAGGTGTGTTTCTTAACACAAAGGGCATCCTGTTTAAAAAGGCTAGAAATGCCACTAATGCACCGAACAGGTACCATACATTTCAAGCTTCCTCCTCTCCATTAGCTGCTCTGGAAAGGTCTTGGTGTGCATGGTTGGCTGTTTGTGTGCCTTTTAGTGTTTCCCCACAGGTAGGCTCCAATCAGCAATAATTAAAAACAAAATACACTAATCACATTGCACTCCCAAGGTTTTCTAATATAACATGAAAAGCCTATTGGAATGCACTAATGGTTTTTCTATTTTAAAAGGAAACTGATCATTTGGCCCAGCCCAGCAATATGAAAATTCAGTGGGCAAGAAAGAATTTTGTGAATAAACAGTGAGAAGTATTTCATTTGGCATCGGCAAGCAGAACACTGGAGAAGCAGTAATTTTGCTGAAATATGGTATTTATGCTACTTTGACATTGCACGTTGTTTAAATACATTAAGATAATTTAACCACATCTGTAAGAGGCTGAAAAGCTTGCTGTTCAGCCTTACCCTGTCTGCAAAATGTGTGGCCTTGTCTGCAATATCAGAGGGAGGTCAGAGGGAGAGACGATGACTGTGCCGCCTAGCTGGGTAGATTTCATTTGGATGCCTGAGGACCAAAGAGATGGAGCAAAGACTTCTGCTGACTTCAGGCAGCATCGGTTTGGGCCTTGGATGCAGGAGTTCAGTATGAACCACTGGTGAAAGACCACTGCATTTACACTTCTAGTTTACTCTCACCATAAAATTGAGTGAGATCTGATAGCCTGTTAAAAGGTCCTCTCTTTGAAGGTATTACTTTCTACGCATCCTACTTCATCTAGGTATGGTATTGTTTGAAAGAGCAGGATGGATTTTAACAGGAAGAAAGTCTGTGTACTAGGGTATCATTTATATTAAGAAATAATAGCTCTGACATGCCAGGGTGAGTTACAAAAATGGAGTATTGAAATGGACAGGGTAAATTCTGCTTATGCAAAACATTCTAATAATTTTTTTCTACCCAGAAACGTAAAAAAAAAAAGGTCTGAACTCTGTACTTTAACTTGCTATATAAATAATATTATGGCACTACCAGCAGGGTTACATTCCCCTTGTTCAGAGAAGGCCAACTCAACATGAACCGATTTCTGCAGTCTTAAAAAGACTGAGCAAAGACTGCCAAATATGAAACTCCCCTCAACTCTGACCTGCTTTAAGGCTCGCATCCTTAAATAAATGCTAAACAGACGACAAAAAGGAGCAAAGCGGTGCAACTGGTCGGTACGACAGCTGCCCTCGCAGTAAACTCTGTCTGCAAGTACATGGTGTAGCTGGACTGTGAAGCGGTCCAAGCAGACCCATTTGGCTATGTATTGTAACAGCCTCAGCGACACACACACAGAGTTGTATCCCTCATCTCAGCCAAGGGATAGAAACTTCATAAACTGGCCAGGTGGGATTGATAGGCTCTGCTTCCATCTTCTGCCTAGGCAGTCTGGGATGGGTGAGTAGGGCTCGTGTAAACCTCTGCAACTGGGCAAACTTAATCCTTACCAGATTAGGAAATGTCACCCAAACTCGGTGCCGTGTGAAAGCAGACCGCGAGGCACTGGAAACAGAGCACGTCCTGCAGGATGCTTCCAGTATCCACCAAGGAACATGTATCCCACGGACAGCAGAGCACAAAAATGCGGATACAGGCAGAATCAGGTATGTAGCAGAAAGGGAGCAAGGAAAACCAGAAGCATCCTGTGCACTGCCCGCTTTGCAGCCTTTCCTAACTTTCTCACCAGTTTCTTTTTCTAGCTGGAAACTTCTCATGCTTAGTTACCAGCTGAAGCCACATAGCAAAACATATGCGTAATTCATTCGTGCATATAGAGCTAATTACATGCTCCACTGGTTGGCTAAAGGAATTCACACATCCTACCAGCCAAATAGTTTTGGACCAAGGAGTTGAAAATCTAAGGAGTTGATACTACATTAGGTAAAATTTTCAGTAAAAGCATGACTGTGAGAGGAAAAAATACACATACAGGAAAAGTTTGAATGCCCCTTAGAAATGAACCATCTGAGCAAGTTTGTTACAGATGATGTCCATATGGTATTTTGCAGGCAGGTGTGAACTTGCTCTGTCTGCATTCAGAGCTGGCTGAGCACAAGGAAGTCTTGGAGAAGTGAGGTCATTAACTTTGGTTGTGCATGCTGTTAACACAGCCACACGGCTCTCCAACTGGGGCACGGGGAGACCTTCTTTATGCCTGACTGTGTAGCAGATATTCATACAGGAGCATCCGCCTTTTACACTGACACATCTTTGCAGAGAATGGGCCTTTGTTTAAGAAGAGCCACTAAACTATTCACTGCCAGAGAGACCAAGAAGGAATTCAGACACGATCCTATTGCGTGGAGCCCTCTGATTGTCATTTGTTTAAATGGTCAACAATTGCATAAAGTCGCAGCTAACTGACCAGGTTAAGACTTTTTCAGAAACCCAAAGGTCCAGGAGTCAGCTACTAAATCCATATGCAGGCACTTCAATAAAGGCAGCTTGGTTTTCAGAGCAGCCAAGCCTCTCAGCTCTTCCCAGGACAAGTCAAGATGAGCAGCATTCGTGAGAATCGCCTCTCAGGTGTGTGGCTATGGATGTCTGGCAGCCCACTGTAGGCACCAGCGCTGGCACATGTTGGTGGCACACTGATGTGACAGTGAGAGGTACCTATAAGATGTCAGCCCACAGGAGTCACATGAAGGAATTGAAATTCTAGCCTTGTCACTGTGCGTCTGGCTGCCAGATTCTGACTTGGATTTTGTCTCTTGCCTCCTCCTCCTCCCCCACCCTCCATTTTAATTCCTTTCCACTGCTTTCACCCTGCTGTGGTCTTTTGACCCGCTCTGGTCCCTCCTGGTTTCTTCCTTGAGAACATGCTCTTGCAGGGAAAGGAAGACAGAGTGAAACATTAGACTGCATGTTACGATGATTAAACGGCATGTAAGAAAACCAAGGCTGTCATTTTAATCTCTCACTAATGTTCATTGGCATGTCTTTGAGATAGGGTACCGTGCTGACAATAGTGATGGACAGGGTGTGAGATTGGCCCCGTGAACCCAGGGGCCTCCCAGGAATAGATCATGTCTAGACCTGGTTTGCATCAAGGGCCAAACCGGATAAGCTGATTAGGCAATTAGAAATAGTTCAGCTAGTGAAGTAGAGGGACCAAAGAGAGCTGAAACTGGAGGTCATGTGGATATCACAACTGATTAATAACACTGTGGTGATGTGGGACCTAGGAGGGGCTGGCACTGAAGAGGGAGGAGGAACCCCAAGTACAAAACCAGGAGATGAACAGAAGATGTTTTGTGCATGTGTGTGGTTTTTATCTCTAGAACCTGACCAAGAAGAAAGATCAAACATCAAATCTAAATGTGGAGAACAGTGGTATTTGATCCCCCACCAAAATATTTCTAGCATGTCCTTTAAATGTCATATGAAAAAGTCTTCACTCTAGAGGCTTCATTTCCTATCTTTACCAGCTTTTTGTTGTTTTATTCACGTCAGTCCCTACTTTATATGGATACTACTAATGCTAAATATGGTTTTCATCACAAAACTCCTAGAATTTTCCGTTGTGGGCACTATTAGTCAGGGATCATGTGAATCATAGGAGTTTAAAATTACTTACTTGGAACACCATTGAAAGCCAAACAGAACCAATGCAGAGGTGATAACTTTGAATACACGGAAGAAAGGCAAATCTAAACTCCCTTTGGGAAGGCACCATCTCTGCATTACCAGTGCCTTAAATCGAGGTCTTATCCAATTAAAGGTGATCAGGCTGCTGCTTGCTCCCTTGACTCCCAAGTACACAAAAGACCATGACCTTTCCTGTGGTGTGCCTGGCTGGCTGGCTAGAATTACCCATCCTCATTGCCTTCCACACTGGGTAAGTCATAGGAAAAGATGTTCCCTCAGCACCGGGGGACATGCTCCTCTGCATTCTGTGCTGACCCTCTGCTTGTTCAGTCCACCTGGAGACAAGAGGGAGGGTGAAAGGAGGGAGGGGGTGCGTACACACAGGTGGAAGCAGGTGCTGATATGCTGCCCTGTGTCTCACACCTGCCCTGCTCCCTGCTCACATCAGCATTTCAGGGAGAGAGGGGAAACCCACGGTCTGCACCAGTCAACTGCAGCTCAGTGGGGGTCTTCCACCCAGGCATATCTGAGGCATTCAGGAGCTGTCAGGCAAGACATTGTCAAACATCCCCAAGTGACAGATAAGAGCAGGCTCCTGGTGCAGTGGAAATATGCATTTTGAGCACACAGGAACAATGTTTGGGTTTTTTAAAGAAGGGGCATGCCCAAAAGTTGCTTAGATTCAAGACAGGATGCAAGTGGATAACTCCCTTAAGCTTCTCTGTTTTAAATATTTGCTTTACCTCTGTGGTTCATAAGCCAGAGTTGTGCATTCAGCTAGCCAGACCTTTTGGAGAGGCTGACCAAAGCTGTCTGTATCTGCAATTCGCCTTAAAGGAAGATGCACCCTGCCCATGTCAGGGGGATTGGAACTACGTAATCTCTAAGGTCCCTTCCATCTCTAACCATTCTACGATTCTATGATTCTATGCACATCTAAAGGCTTTCCAAGGTGGAGACCTCTTTCCCGGAAAACTCCTTACAGTGTGCCCCTCTTCTGACCATCAGGAAAGTTTTCCTAGTAATGCCTGATCTGCATCTTTCCTGATGCATTTATGTCTTTTAGTTCTCGGGCTGGGAGAACAGATCATTTCCTTCTTCTCTATAGAAGCTTTATTTACCTGAAGTTTATTTCATGCCTCTTCCACTGTTAAACAGCCTTCCTGCAAACTTCCTCTGCATTTCCCATTTTTCTAGTCCTCTGCAATATTATGTTGCTCCTGTCCTGCCTTCCTCCAAACGCTCCATATCTTTTCAGAAGTGCAGTGCCCAAAACTGGACCACGTATTCCCCCTGAGGCCCTCCTAGAGCTAAGTAGAAGGTATCATCTGAGATCTTATCCCACTCGTATATCCCAGGATAACAGCTGACATTTTCACAGAATCATGACACAGTTGGCTCATTTGACAACTCCTTCTGTGATCCACCAGAGTTCTTCAGTGTTCTTTTTTGCAAACTTTCTAAGAATTGTTCCTCATTATGGGCTTATGCTGCTTATTATTCCTGCCTAAGTGCATGCGTTGTGTGTGTCTCCGTTGAATTACATTCTTTTTTTTTTTTTCAAAGCATTCATCTGGTTTGGCAANGAAGTGCAGTGCCCAAAACTGGACCACGTATTCCCCCTGAGGCCCTCCTAGAGCTAAGTAGAAGGTATCATCTGAGATCTTATCCCACTCGTATATCCCAGGATAACAGCTGACATTTTCACAGAATCATGACACAGTTGGCTCATTTGACAACTCCTTCTGTGATCCACCAGAGTTCTTCAGTGTTCTTTTTTGCAAACTTTCTAAGAATTGTTCCTCATTATGGGCTTATGCTGCTTATTATTCCTGCCTAAGTGCATGCGTTGTGTGTGTCTCCGTTGAATTACATTCTTTTTTTTTTTTTCAAAGCATTCATCTGGTTTGGCAAGATCATTTTGAATTCTAATCCTGTCCTCTATCAGACTCACAAGTAATCCCTGCCTGGTGTCATCTGTAAATTTAATAAACATTCTCAATATTCTATCATGAGGTCATTAGCAAAAATATTCAACACTAATTCCAGATGGTCTCTTACATTTCTGGGCAACGCAGAATGTGTTGAAGTATTCCCATGACTGACAATTCCTTCCATTTGCGTTATTGCTCAGAACTTTGGGCCTGGGCTGTGTGGTCACCAAGGTTAGGAAAAACTCTTGCATGTAGATGAAGTGAGCATTCCTGCTGGCATGGCATGCTACATCCCCTTCCCACTTAAGGACTTGAAAGAGCTGCATGTCTTTCTAGTCTGAAGGAAATAGATTAAATTCTGCTTAGTAGGATATGTACTTTCCCCCCTCATCTTCACTTACTCCTAGTGGTGTATTTATGTCCTTAACTCATCCCTATTATTAAAACCTCATTCTTGAGCTGAGACAAATCTATTTTTAAGGCAACTACTTTTAGTTTAGAGAAAGAGTCACTACTGATTCCTGTGAGGTGGGTTGAAAGACTTCAAAGTAGTGTCCTATGTACTAATACTCATTAAAAAAAAAGTTTGAACCTCACAAAAAACCTTTCTTACCTATGACTTGATGTTTCAGGATGAGGATAATGTGCAGGGAGTAAAAACCACATGGTCAGTATGTGCTCATGCATACACCACAGCAAAGTAGAGGAAGACATTAAAACCAGGAAGGGTAAGGCTGTTTGTCACAATGCCACAGAAGAAACAAGAGGATAGTGCATCAGTCTTAGATATTGGCACAGTAATTAAAGACACGTGGTGAAATCAGCATTTAATAAACATTCTCTATATTCTAACTGGGAGTTTTAATATAGGATGAAGGTTACAGCTTCACTGAAATAAGGGACATGGTTGAACCACTCGTATTGACTGGAATGCTAACAGAAAAGGATGCTGCTTGTTCAAGAAGAACAGACAGCAGAGAGAGAAAAGAGGTGTCACTTTGTGCACCTCGTGTATATAAGCTTGTTCTGAAATCCAGAAGATGGATGGAGTTAGCCTTGCTTAAAATCTACAAAGGTGGAAAGAGGATACCATTGACAGAGTATATTGGAGTCTATTAAAGACCATCCGTCCATGAAAATAAGATATATGAGGCTCTTTGGGAGTAGCTGAGACATCTGACGCACAGGTTGTGTGGCAAGTGGAAGATTTTAGCTACATTTAGAGACATTAGTTGAAAAAATAATAATTCAGCGGCATACAAACTCTCCAGCACCTTTGTGGCATAGACTTATCACAACTTCTGTTTGGATTCAGAAGACCCAGAAAGGAAAAGGTCCTCTGGGTTTGGGTCTCAGCACGAGGGAGCATAAGAAAGTGAAGGTGGAAAGCAATGTGGATAGGAGTTACCATGAAAAAAGTAGCTTCAATAAGCTTGGGAAACAGACACATAATATCTTGTGGGAAACTGCCAAGAAAAAGAGGACTTAGAGAGAATTAGTAGTCCCACAAAGAAACAATGCTAAAGGCAGAAGTGCAGATGCAGAAGAAAGACCAGAAATGGAAAAGACACTGATTTCTCTTCATTGATCTCAAAGACAAAGAGGAACCACAACAAGTAGAAACAAAGCCAGATGTCTAAGGATGAGCATAGTCATGTAAAACAAGGTCAGGAAAATGAAAATTAAATTACCAAGAGAAACCAAAGGTAACAAAATTCAGTCCTTCACTGAAAGGAATATGAAGGAAAATGTTAGCTCACTACTCTCTGAAGAGAGAAGACAATGGGGAGATTACAATGAGCAGATCAAAGTGTTTAATGTCTTTTTTTTGTTGTTGTTGTTCATCTAAAATGGTCAAATGTGAGGATGCAATTAGCACAGCTAATATCAATGAAAAAGAGGTAAGGTTTAAGGCTACAGTAGGGAAAGAACAGCCTTGGGAGTATTTAGGAAAACAAGACTACGCAGAGAGGAAAAGCTGTTGTGTTACCCTCCATCTTGGCAAGACATCTGGTTTCAAAATGATTTTAACACGTTGAAGAAATAGTCTGAAAAAGGTGGATGGGATGACAGAGCAAGATCAAGGGATCAAGTTCAGGTAGACTCTGGAGATCACACACATAGTAAATTTTATGATCCTAAAAATGCAGAAAGACGTTTTGGTTTGAAAGGATTCTCTGGGAAAATGATTTGTGGGTTAGCTGAACCTGAAACAGCAATGACAGGCTGGTGTGGAAAAGGCAAATTATCACACGGAAGGGTACAAAGAGGAATTCAAGCCTATATACCATGAAAAGTGATATTGCTTTCTACTTAGTAGCGGGAAGGCCTTCACTGAAATATTATTCTTTAAGTTTAAGGCACAGACTTCCACAAAATGAGGAGCAAGAATTGCCAGAGATGTTAAAAATGCAGTCTATGAAAAAAGACTAAAAGAATCAGGATTGTTTAAGGCAGAAAAGACTGAAGGAGAAATTATAACATACTTTCAACCTATAGATGGTTGTTGCAAAGTAAAAGGGGATCTACTGTTTTAGTTGTACAGACATGGCAAATCTGTATTTTTCCATTGCTACAGGAAAAGAGTATTAGGCATTCAAAAAAGTTTTCCATTAGCAATTATATTAATAGGATGCTTGAGGAAGATACAGAATAGCCATCTCAGAAGGTCTTTAGGACCAAACACTGATGCCTTTATCAGGAATGTTACCATCGATCTTGCTTTAAGACAGAGAGAAACACTATCACATTTTGAACCCCTGTCCCATTTGTACCTACATCAATTTGAACTTCTTCTGCAGGCACACCCCTGAATAAAGGGAATATATGAGTTATCAGAGTTACATGCTTGGGAAGGATTCTTGAAAGTCACCTGCTCCACCTCTGTGCCCCATCACATCCAACTGAGCACAGACATGGCAGCAGAACTAAAAGAACAAAAGTGTTTTTTTCACAGGCCAGGAGCTGCTGAGCTCCTTGGCCATTCAAATGTCCTGCCTGCCACATGGTTTCTCCAAGAGCATTCTGAATCCCGTGCTATGTGAGAGTACCTCCCTCATCATCCTTGCCTGTGCAGGACCTCTGCTTTCAGCTAGTCCATCCCCTGGGTACCTTGATGGGGCAAGGCAACCCCAAACCTCAGAGTCCCCCTCTTTGCACTGCACTAGCCAGGCCATAAGATAATGTAGAGTCAGAAGGGAGCAGAATAAATAGGGGAGACAGCTGTTAGACAGCTGCATCAAGATTTCTGACCCCTGTTATATGTCCATTAGGTTTGTTTGTATATAGTGCTGTACAAAAAGGCTAACTGGTGGCACTTTGAAGGATAATTTTTCTATTACTCATCTTCTTCCTTAACACGATTTCCCCTTTATTTATTTAGCTTTCCACTCTCACTTGAGTTTGCAATAATTTAGTGCAGATGCTCTATCTTTCTGTAATTTATTAATACTGACTTGCTTTTCCCTCCCTTTTCTATAAATGTTTTTCAGACGTTCACACTATGACTGTGTTGAGTTCCCTTGCTTGCCTGCGAGCAAGATTGCTGCAGGCTTGCAAGGACAAAATGTGCCAGAGGCATCCTATCAGCGACAGTACTGCAAGCAGCTAGAAGCAACAGGCCACCCTTGGCCAAGGAAGGGAAGTGGGCAATGAGCTCTCCCCAGCCAACCTGCATGGACAGGAAACCTCTCACGCTCAGCAGGAGTGTAGAGCCGTGCAGAAAAGATGCAGAGAGTAGGGAGAGCAGTTGGGATTAGACAGAAGATGGGTAGCTTCTCCTTGGGATCCTCAGCTGACTCATTTTCCCCTCTTTGAGGAGAGATGTACTTCTGGCGTTTACACAGTGAGAAAGTGATCATCTTCAAATGGTCACTGAGGAGGCACCCAGCCACGGATTCACTCAGAGCAAGAGGCAGCGAGGTGCAGAAGTGCCACTGCACTGTGTGTCTGGTTTCAGACAGAAGGACAGTAGGTCAGCAAGCTTTTGCCTCAGCTGTGCATTTACTCACCTCCTGAGAAAAGACTCAGCCTAGGAGATGGACCCATTCACTCCTGCACAAAGCACAAACATCGCAAGTAGTTCATTCAAAAGAACAACTGGGAGGGGCAGCTGCCCATATTATAATCTGATGTTTATAACAGTGATGTGTGCAAGGGAGAGACCTGCATTTGGTTGTCTGACTACCATGGGAAGGTTCAACCCCATGTCTTCCAATGCCTGGAGGGGAGCCCAGCTGCCAAGCCTCAGGCTAGTCTGCCTCGTAGACAGGAGACTGGGCCTGAAGGGAAAGAAGTCCTGGACCTCATCCTTTGCTCCATCACTGAGAATGCATCTTGCATTAAATAATTATTGTGAAGAAGGCAGAGGTAGTAAGAACAGGACACAATTCAGGATCTTCAGCACTAGGCTGTTCACAGACAACCCCCTATCTGAAAGATGACAAGAGCAGTAGGAGTACAAGTTACTGATTTTGAACTCTTCCAGCAAGGTAAGTGCAATTCTTCAAGTGTTCCTCTAATGATGGAGATGGGAAAGCACCTGTTTAAGAGAGGTTTCCTTGAAAGAAGAAGATGGGCACCAAGAGGTGGATTCTTCCCTGAGTTTCTGCTAGATACCTGTAAGACAACAGCAGACTAGCAGAAATGACTGGAGTCCATCAGCCGCTGGTTCTCTGCCTCCCTGAATGTGCACCTGATGGTGACTGGCACTCCATGGAGATCAATAGCATATCTAGTACCTTCTGTGCTTGCTGTCTGCTCAGCATGGACCCACAATATCCATCATACCCAAAAGCTTAAGGAAAGAATGTTGTTGTCATGACTCCAGAACACTACAAATATATTCTGGAGCAATTAAATACATCAAGAGGGCACAGAATAGAATTTTCCAAGATTTTTTTAACACTAACTAATTTATTTGGATTATTGGATGTGGATCAGTTTGAGTAAAGCAACCCTGCCTCTCTTCTTCTGGGTTTCCAGGGGACATCTCCAAAAACTCGATGCTTACCAAGGATGTCCAGGCCAAGGGAGTATTAGAATCCAGCTAGAAAAGGGGACAACATCTTTCCATTCCTTTGTGCTTACCTGTTTCTCCCCACACTATATTGGCACTTGCAGGAGCAGTCCAGCATGCTAAATCAGCTCCAAGAGGGGAAAGTATTTCCAAATATGAAAGATCAAACCATTAGGGTAGGTGAAACAGGAAGCTATGGGAATTTCTTTCTTCTTAATCCTCAGAACAATTGGAATGGGTAATGCTAGCAGATGAGGATGCCAGTTCTGTCCTCTTGCTGCAGTCACGCACCTTATGGCTGGCCAGGCTGAGACCTGGAACCGTGAGCGCTATCCTTTACCCGCCTGCCCCATTTCTCCAAGCAGAGGAGCCCTTCAGCCTGCTGCCAGGAGGTAATACACTTCTGGATGTGCATGGTCCCACTTACCCTGACTGTAATGTGGTGATCAAGAGGCTGAAAAAGTCATGGTGGAAAAAGGGAGACAAATTCAGAAGAGTGCAAAATCACCTCTTCATCACCACACACATTTTGGCCCTTCACAAAAGAAAATCACATTCCGTGACTGTAATGCAAGAGTCAAACCAGAACAGACTAGCAGCAAAGAAGCCCTAATTGTTTTTCAGGATATAACACGGTATTCCCTTTCTCGTCCTTCTCCCTGCAGCTGCTCCACCTAGACCCTGGGTAATACAGCTGCCAACCCTGCTTCACAGATCTCCTCCTATATGTTTCTCACCCTCTTTCCCCTCCACACACACTGCAGTTTTCTCCATGTTTTGGCTGCGGCCACTGCCTGCTCCCATGGGTGATCATATGCCGTGGGATGTGGGCTCCTAACAGCATGAGGTCCCTTCAGCTGACTAACCCTACAGTGAAATTTTCACTTGGCAGGCATAGTCCCATGGTTATAGAGCCAAATGTCGGCATTTATATCCCAGTGGCCTGCCTCGTGCTCCATTCACACAGGCTATTTTATATAGGCATGAGGAGCAAAGCTTCATTTCTGCTGCCCGCAGAGACCAGGCATGGTGCAGACTGTGCTGTGGACACGTTCTCTGCCATACCACCTGCTTGCAGGGCACTGGCACATGTCCTCCATGGATTGGGGAGGTCTTGTAGCTTTCCAATATCTCCCACTGCCTCTGTGAACTGTCTCCACTGAATGAAACCAACAACACCATCCCAAATCCCCATCTGCCACACAGGACACGTGACCCATGGAAAGCAGAGGCCCCCAGCCTTGGTCAGTGCCTGCTAGCTTATCTCCACCGAGGTCAGCAGATTGGCACGCTTTGCATGCTTGCTGCGAGCATGGCCTTGTGGGGCAGGGACGATAAAGTAAACGACAGGAGGGAAATTTGAGTGACAGCGATATCCGTTTTGGCTCTTCCACAGAAGCGCTAGCAGAGAATTACATATATATTCCAAAGCATTTTGCTCCTCTCTGTCCCAGCTCATTTCTTATGCTTACAAAGGCAGCTAGCAAGCCCAAATTGGCCTAACAGTCCATTAGGATTCAATCTGCTTCAAGCTGCCTACAGTGCAAAAGAAGATTTGAAAGCTCAGATAAAACTTTGCTGCTGGGAGTTCAGCTCCGTTCTCCAGCTCTACGGGGTCGGGGTCGGGGGTGTGTGGTGTGGGGTGTGTGTTGCCACACGCAGGACCTGTTGAATGCGATACACGATGTCACAAAACCCAGACCAACATGGAAGCGGTGCTGATCCTGCCCCGCTAACCAACTTCTGCTCTTTGGAGTTTATCGTGGAAAAAACAACACTGTGACTTGCTCATGGAGCTAGTTGATTGAAAATGATGGTTTGAAACTTGGGTGGCTTAGCGGGAAACGTGCTGAAGGAAAAGCAAAGGTGGTTTTTGTGCAAAGGAAGTCAGGGAATGAAGAAATAATACAAGCGATTTCACAAAGAGAAGCAGAAGATGCTTTGTAAATTGCTAGGATAAATCTGTCTCCACACTTGGGAGGGAAAACAGATAACAAGAAACAGAGGACAAGACAAAATGCAAATGAAGGATCTGGGTAACATCACTGAGTTGTATGATGCCCCTCTGGGACCCACTTCAGAGCCTATTAGAACCAACTGGTGACTTTCCACTGACCTCAGTGGATCAGGTTCTGTTTCCCCAAAAATACGTCCTCCTAGGTAGAGGCAAGCTGATGCTGTAGGAGCTCCCACATGTCTGAGAAATGGGAAGCGATGCAGAGAGCAAGGGATTTCTGATACTTGAACTGGCCTTCTAGTTTGGCAGCCAGTGTGGTCTTATGTGCCTCCCTCCACAACTGCTTGATGAATTTCTGCAAGCGTCTGAAATGCTGCTCCAAGCTCCGAAGCAATGCCTGGAGAGACTTGGCCTTCAGCTTTCCTGTGGAACATGGCAGCGCAGACAGACAGCACATGGGCATTTTGGTTAGGAGGGGCCTGGATTCTTTGTGGCCATTTGCCTTTTCACTTTTGAGATGGGTGTGGGTCAGGGAAGTGTCTGCTGACATGCCCAAATCGCAGGATTAAAAGCTCTACCTCCCAGGAACATATGATCAAACCGCGACACATAGTTAGCCCCACAGGACACTGAAGACTTACTGGGAGGTAAGGAAATTAGAAAGGCTTTGGAAACTAGGCTCCAGACCGCTCCATGTGGACATGATGGATTAGACCCAAGTTTTCTCACAAGAGTCAGCCTGGCCTGATTGTACTTTCTTAATGTTTCCTCTTCTGAAAGTCATCCTGCATTGGGGGAGCGGTTGCTCTTTGGAGAGGAATAATTCCCACAGATATACAATCCACTGTAATCACTCAAGTATACAGCACTGTAAATTTATATAATGAACTGTAATAGCAAGCCCTTACTTAGGGGATTTTGGTGTCACAGCTAGGGTAAGATAAAAAGTATCGACAAGAGGAAACATGTACCGTGAGGTGTGGCCATGAAGAGCTTTTTGCATTATAAAATGCGTAAGCATTATTTATGATGTGAGCAGGATGCAATTTAAGTAGTTGCAGTCAGATCCTCTGAAGTACTTGATTCACCTTTGAAGATGTGAGTCTTAATGATTATTCAGGGCAAAACATATCCAGTACAGCAAGCCATTGGTTTTTTTATGGCCTTTTCAGCATCTTTTTTAGTGATGAAAAAAAAAAAGCCAAAGACCCATGCTTCCTAGGATCCCAGAGTTACTGTCTGAACTGGCAGAAGCACAAAGAGGAGACTGAAGCTGCCTGGATGCTGAAACTTAGTTAGGGGTGAATAAATCAGCCTTGCCTGAAAAGTCAAGAAAATACCATATTCAATGGTGCTTGGGATGTTTTTGTTTCTGTTCTTGCTGAATGAGAGCCAGTAATAGCACAAGCAAGGAACAGACAAAGAGAGCCATTAAAACAATGTAGCGGAAGTTATCTCATAACGGAACTAATGATAATGAAGGCACAGCTTTGGTTTCTTTTGCAAATATCTCCGAGACCCTTCACGTGACAAACCCACGCATCTGTTTCACCTACGCAGGTAATGCTCTCACACCACCATCTGTATCTGACTATCACCATGATGGATGGACATCAAGTCCTACTGTATTGCTGATCCCCCAAAGCCCTTGAGCAATCTGATATTGATAATGTTGCAAGGCTAATTACTTAATAATAGGACTCCCTGCAAACCAGACACCTCTACCACACGCCGTGGGAGGAGAAGATGCTTTGCATACATCATCCTGTCAGCTGAGTTTATTATTCTTGCATTCAAGATAAACTGCAGCAGCCAAATGTTGGCCTGTATAAATTCCAGCCTCAGGAGTCCAGCAGGCACCGGGCTCCTTGTTAAACACACACACACATGCATAAATCCAACCGGGTAAATAATACGACATCTTCCTATTCCCAGCAGATCTTTCAAGAGCTGATGTTTTCTTTGTTACCTGGGGTGGTCCTCAGACCAGCTGTATAAACTAGGGATAAGGAGTGAGTACATGGGCTACGCAGAGACAACAGGCAGGAGAGACTTCTGGCCACATGCAGACCTTGCTGCTTTGTGCTAATAAAGCTTTGTTGTATGGCATTTAAACAGACACCAGACAAACAAGCTCTGGGCTTCACAGTCTTTATCTCTTCTGTTTACCTCTCCCCAGGATTCACCACTGTATCTGTTAGGCGAAGAACATAGGCATCTAAAAGGCACCGAAAGGATATAAAATCTTCAGAGCTCAAGCCAAAGTCTTCTTAATGGGTTTGCTGAAGAAAATAATTCCTTCCTGTAAAACATCTGTATTGGTCTCTATTGGGATGATGAGCTGGCAGAGCCGTAGGTCTGGCTAGGACCAGAGAGCATCCTAGGAATGAACAGAAGTAAATCCCCACAGCCCTCTCTTTGAATGTATTTAGCTTCTCAGTGGTTCTGGTTAGGTTGTGCAAATATGGTTGCTGACTTGGCATTGTGACTAGTTACCAAACTCCCAAGGAGTGGAAAAGAAAGAAACCTTTCCTCAAAAGTTTGTTGTCATTGGAGAAAATAACAAACAAAAGAAAAAAATCTGGCAGGATAATGCTGGCTTCAGCAACATCCCTGTAGGCTTGAGCCAGAAGTGACATCCTCTGGCACCGACTGAGGTGGGTTCTGAGGCTGTATTAACAGCAGGTCCAAGTGCATGGTCCAGGAAAGAGTCTGCCTGCCCAGTTCACCCCCAACAGTTTAAAAGCAAGATTTGGTTCCCATATAGGAAACTGTCTTGGATAGCAACAAGGACCAGCACATGGATAGTGTACAAAACCACGACCGTTGGTCCTGGTATGACTTTAAAGGAAGACAATATTTTCAGGTTTCCAGTGTCCTCTCACACTCCAGGTTAAAGGAGACAGAGGAACCTCCCTCCTCATACTTCTTTCTGGCAGTTATGGGGCTTCCTGTTCCATGCACATGACACCCCAGCACATAGGAGATCACCAGTACACAGCCATGGGCTCTTCCACATCTTCTCTGAGCTGCCACAGAAAGGAAAAGACTTCCATTCCTCATTTTCTCAAGGGCCAAGCCTAATGTCTCTGCTGAGGCACCAAATGCGCAAATGAACCAATCCTACCAATTCAGCCAATAGCTTTTACCACTGTTAAAAAATGAAAACCAAACCATCTGCAAGGATATCGAGCTATAGGAGCAGAAGGGTGAGGTGGTGTTTCCTCTCCCCAAAGCCATAAGCAACAGCAGCTGATGCCAGAGCTCAGCCGTGGAGAAGAAGACTTTTGTCAGTGTAGTCTCCTCCAAGTTTCCAGACTCAGAGCCCTCAGGAAGGAAAGTTCTCTGCAGTTATTGAAACAGATTTCTATTTTCTGTCTCTTTGACAGGGTGATCATAAATAAAAGATCTTGGTGAAAGGCCCTGGCTCATCCAAAGAGAAGTAAAATGAAACTGAAACTGCCAAGTGCCCCCTGTTAAAGCGAGAGCAGCATGGAGATGATTGGCCAGACTTTGGGGCACTCAAAACTGTGCAAGAGGTGTGCCTTGTTACAAGAAAAATAAGGGTGTCTAAGAAAGCTGAAGGAAGAAGGGCTTAAAAACTTTTTAAATTGCCTTAGATCAGCCCTTTCCCTACACTCCTCCTCTGCCCACCATGCCCTTTCCACCATAAGGGACCACCTTTTACCACTGAACAGCTGAGATTTGGCCCAGTATTCCAACAGAAAGTAAAATGCAGGGGTTTATGAACGGCCTCCTTCTTTACTCAAGCTCTTTTCTGCAGTCCTAGAAAGAGACCTGAAGAGATACTCCCTCCGGAGTCTGGCAATGGGGGGAAAATGAAGCAGCGTCTCTGCTACGGGCTGACAGCAGGGTGCTGTGTTTGGGAGATACCTTTGGAAGCCACTCCACAGCTTCGCACATCTGTCGTTCTGCTCCTGGCCAGAGAACAGAGCCATGGAAAATGCTTCCTTAACCAAACCCTAGATGAGCTGGAAAATCAAACTAATGCTGGTTTGATTTTCCACAAGAACCTAGAAAATCCGATCCCAAGCCCTGTAGCATGTTCGAGTCTATGCTATTTTTTAATACCGCTTTTGGCAGCACATCAGGTGAATGGCAGATTCCATGTAGCGTCTCATTCTGCTTATAACTTCCAAGTTGTGGATGTCATGGGCATGCTGCCTGTCTCAGTCTTCAGCTGCATGTTGATCCCACCATTTTTGCTGCTGCAGAAATTCACATCTTCATTTTGCCTGCTTGTACCAGCAGCTGTGTTACTAGATCTCCCCTGCACGTCCCACAAATTTCTATACTCCCAGGAAAAGGCAAGGGCACATTTCACAGTCTGGTCCTCAGCATCTCGCCCTCACCTAAAAATGGGTGATCTCATGCTGAAAAGGCTGTGTATGTGGTCATGAAATACTCCACAAAACCCAGCAACAGTTTACTACCTCCAATTTTGCACTACCAGGTGTGAGCAGCTGGTTGTCTCCCTCTTCGGTTCCTGATTCCTCAGCAAGTAAATCGTTTCTTGTACTTCTATGGCCTCTGTGCAAGCGCTGCAATGGAAGAGTCACCTGTGTTTGCGGGATGCTGCCAGCTTGTCTCGGTCTGAGTGCCCTGATGGGATCTTTTGTGAGCGGATTCCTCTTCCCCTGAGCCGCGTACATGGGCTGCAGCAGTATGAGCTGGATCCCATTACTCTGATGAGTATCAAGGATCACAAACCAAACGAGTAATTACATGACTGGCATTTTAAACATCCCCTGCTGAGTTTTTATGACTGAGAAAAGCAGCAAAAGGGAAGAGGAGTTACAGTAAGTTTTACGTTTTGGCCTTCACGTTGCTCAGTTCTTCTCCACAGCCTTCAGCTCCCCTGTTTCCACGGCCTCGGTTGGGGGCTGTCGCTTACTTGGGCCAGACAGACCTTATGTGTACCTCCCTGACGCCAAGAATTAACTTGGTCCAGCCATCCTGGGGGCACCCTCCCAGCACCATGCTGGGCAGGGCCTAGGAGGAAGGGAATGCACGTAACACACTTGTCTTCAGGTTTGTCATTTTCAACCCATTGCACAGGGGCCAGAAGCAAGATAAAACCTGGAGCTAGGAGGAGGAGAGCTTTGCAGTGATTCGCCCACTGCTCAGGAACCTCCCCAGCTGCAGCAGCAGTCACCACGAAACACGTTCTTAGAAGAATGATGAAGTTTTCCTGTCTGGGCTTTGGCATTTGGTGAAAGGGAAGTCCTGACCCCAGAGAGACGCTTTTCCACACTTTTCCATCTCTGCAGAGCCCTACGTTACAGCAGTGAGTGGGCACCTTTACCCTCAGTGCCATCCAAATGTCCTTGCGGTGCTCGAAGCATGGCAGCCACCCCACTCCGCGGCTCTTGCCTCCAGAGGGAGGTGGCCTGCTTGCTGTCTGCCACCCACCGCACATCCGTGCGCCTTTCCCAGGGTGGCATTTGTTGGCTTTGCCTGCCAGAGTGCAATGTCTCGCAGTGAGTCACCACCACCCCAGGGAGGCTGTGGTTTGTGCCCTGACCTCAGGAGCTCCCGGATCTGCTCTGTGTGGGAAAAGAGCCCCACACCTTCTTCTCTACACGGGGGGCTTCCTTCAGGTAGGACATGCCACCTATCAGCACACCCATGAGAGCCAAGCAATCCCTCGGTCAACCCACCCAAAGACAGGCAGCAGGATCTTAAAGGGCTTTCCCACCTTTATGGGCGAAGCCTGCTTGCCTTCCATCCCACATGCAGGGAGGTTTCAGGCAGCAAACGTCAGGGCAAATTTTGTTTTGCTTCTCTAGTATTGTCCCAGACATGATGAGAACCACATCTGCTGAATGTGTGGGCTTAGTTGTTTATTTGAAGGGGTGATTCTTTTTTATTTGACCACAGTTCTTTTTTAAACCTGTTTAAAAAAAAGAGCTTATCCTTACAAATAATAAATATGTGATAACAGTTTCAAAAGACTTCAATCTGGTATCTGCGCCCTTTCTGATAGGTGCTTTATATAACCCTTAAGTGTATTCAACCTAATATGTATACTCTAATACAATTAAATATGTATTCACAATGTGTATTCAAAATGACATTGATCTTTCTTCATGTCTTAATATTAAACTCTACTTTTCTATCTGTTTTCCAAAGTGAGTCAGTCAGTAAATAATGGATGGCTGAAGCCATAAAGCATTATTTTTAGAGCATTTAAAAAAATATTATAATTCAGATTACAGCAGGAGAGAAGCATCCGCAGCTGTAACATACCAGTTTCCAGTGAAAAACTCCTCAAACACAAATGCTGGGGAGGAGACAGCCCGTTATTTAGGTAAACCAAAGCTTCACGCGAAGCACAAAGCCTGCTCACAGGGTGAGGTGTGGCTGTAATGGCAGCACTTTGAGCTGAACTTGACCTCTACCAATCAGTTCCTTCACTTACTTGTTTGTTTGCTTGTTTTCAGAGCTTCATGACAATAATTTTTAGCTTGGTATCCTGATGGAACAAGGTTTATGTAACTATGGAGCCCAGCAACTCCACACCCTCCCAGCTTCTGAACCCATCAGCAAAGGCACAGGAACTTCAAGTGATGTTGAATTTCTACTTGCTTGGCATCTAGTTAAGGGAGAGAGAATAAATACTGCTTTCTCAGAGTAAAGATTCTGGGAGGAGCTTGGACATATTGCTAAATATCAAAGGATCCACAATGGATAGAGTCATAGGAGAGAGACTAATAGATTCTGCTGCTTATGTAATTACTTGACCTTGGTGCTATCACTTTCAACATCTTCAAGTTGCAGAGCCCTGTGGAATCACCATGGTGGCAGCTACCATCCACCTCAAAACACTGAATGTGGAAGAGCTGCTGAAAGGCCACGTGCAGGTCCTGCAGCGAGGCAAAGGACACCTGGCTTGAGCTCTTGACTTCATCACGGGCTCTTTGTATCACCCCAGCACAGAGATGTTTGTCTTTCTGCCTCCGCTCCTCAGCACTCAGATATGAGATAATGAATCTGCTTCTCACCCACCGCATGAGAGGCTTAGCAGGACAACTGCTATTTCTTGGCAGGTTTGAGAGCAGGAGAGAAGAGCTAAATGCTGCCAGTGATGCTACAGAGCAGAATGGGAGCCAGACTCCAAAAGGGATGCTGAGGAAAGTGTGGGTCTCAGGTGCATCTGTCCCCTGCCCTGGGAGGGAGGCAGTGAACAGGGTTCAAAGGCAGGGAGGCCACAGGAGGAGATGGGCCAGGCAAGGAGAGGCAGGAGGCTCTGGGGCTTCTGGGGTGCTTTGGTGCTCCGTTTTCACTTCCTCAGCCAGTAACCAACAGCTAGCATGGTGAGCTCTGCTCCCCCAGCTGCAAAGTAAACACGTGTGAGAGAACAACAGGTATGTGTTTACTGTACGTAGCCAAGTACAGTAGACTTCAGAGGATAAAAATACCCAGTGGAAAAACACATGGGCTTAAGTAAAACTTTAACCATCAGGGGCTGCCTAGCCAGAAACATGTGTATCCTTCACAGGCTCTCCTGCTTGCGGAGAGCTTTGAAGCTCCCTAGGAAAACTCCAGCTCTTTTTGATTAGTGGCTTCTCCACCCCAACCCCTGGTAATTACACCATAGGTCTGCTTCAGATCATAAACTTGTTCAATGCAGAAAGGCAAAAGGCAGCATGGACAACCCCTCATGCAGGGAGAGCCTACGACATCCCCTGCACAATCTCCCCAAACCTCAGCGTTGTGGACAGCCTGTGATGCAGGGAGAGCCTGTGGTGTCCCCAGCACAATCTCTCCCGGACTTCAGCAGGGTCCTGTGCACTGGGGGCTCTTGCTGAGAAAAATTTAGCCCAGAGCAGGGGTCAGCAGAGGGCATGCCCACCCTTCCAGTCCTAAAAGGACCCAGCAAAAGGGGAAGGCTAGCAGGTGATGTGGGCATTGTGCAGCCCAAAGGAGCTACTGCGTAATTTCCGAACTCTCCTGCAAACTGGGCATCACTGTGAGGCCCCACCACTCACCTTGGACTTTGGGTAGGAATAGCAGAGGGAAGTCCGCAGCCCAGAGTCATTCTGGGCCAGGGCTCCCACTGGCATTACTGAAATGAATGGAATTGCACCCGCCGAATTACACCCACTCGAGCTGCATTGGACTGAGGCCCTGGTTGAACAAAACACTTAAGCACGTGCTTAAATTTAAGCACGAGCAAACAATTTCAGGGCAAATACTTATATGCTCGAGTGCTTTGCCAGGTAGGTGCTGTTCTCAGCAGCACACACCTAGAGGGAGGTGCTGCCATTTTTTACATGGTCACTTTTCTGACTATATCCAGGTGAGAAAGGAAACTTTCCACTGGCTGTGGGCCAACAGGCACTTCAGGTATGTGTCAGGTCTTAAAAAAAAAAAAAAAAAAAGTTTTTCTAATCTTATCTGTCTCATTATCACCCTGACATTTGCTTTGGCTTTGAGTTTAATTACCTCTTGAATTGAACAAAGATTCAGATAGGGCTGAGATAGTAAGAAGTCAGTAAAGCTGATGTATGTAGGAAGTGGGGCCTCCCTGAAGGTGTTAACCCACGCGAGCTGACCCCCAGTTATGAGAAAGAAAAGATGATAAGGGAGAAAGCTATTAATCAATCATCCAGGAAACCTGGGGATATGTAGAGAGGTGTCTGATGTTTGCATCTTACATGCCACCTGGGCTGGTAAGAATACAGCAGACCCCACTTAGATAAATACCTGTGCATCAGAGCACAACCAGGCAAACAAAGGGAAACCCTGGGGGAAAAAAAAAAGAGATGGAATAAACAAAGGAAATAAATATATTACCATGAAAGCCAATATTGAGAGTAAAAAAGTGCACAATAGAAAGGATGCATTACCAGTCACCAGAAGCAGAGACTGAGACCCCCACGGTGTTCCGTGTGCTTTGTACACAAAGTAATTAAGTCTCACTCTCAGAGACACTTCAGTCCAACTAGACAAAAATGGGGAGGGGAAAGTGGGCAGAGACACTTGCCTAACAAGGTGTGTGAGCAGCAATGGCTAGGAATAGGATTAAGAGATTGTAAATTCTGCGTGCCACATGAATAAGAGGTGGACCAGGCTTGCAGTCACACACAGCATATCTGCACCAATGGCCTCTTACAGACACCCTGCTGAACTAAGACAGTTTTATTCCATATTTTGGAGTCTTCCTGGCCCAGCAGGTCACAAAGCTGTTTTTCAAGAGCTCTTTCTTCTCACCCTGTTTCTGCAGGGGGTTCCAGCTGGTTAAAGAGAATGGGTGGGTGACTGGGAAATACAACAGCAGAAGGTGGCACAGTTCAAAGTATGACACTGGACGCAGCAGCCAAGACCATACTTTTGCAATAAGCTCTTTGCAAAAGCTGGTGAAGACACAAGTAGAGTCCTCAGCAAATCAGGGACTGAAGTGTTATTCCGAGGTACTATCCATGTACAAATTTCCCACTATGATCTGAGCACAAAACAAGATTATGGTGCCTGTTCAAAATCGACACCTGAATGAGAAAATGTAATTTTGAGACTGCACTTTGGAAAAATCCAGCTGACATTTTTGTTTTGACTTTATCAAACAAATGAAACAGAAACACAGTCTTGTCAAAACAAAACATTAATTTCATTTTGATCTCATCAGCTTGACCCATGTCATAGCATGCTTTAGAGTCAAAACAGTAAGACTATTATGCCATGACCCGTCATAATATTATGGCACAGCAATTTAATAGACAAAACTTTGACGCTTTTATACTGTGTTATAAAAGTCAAAACAAATGTTTCAATAAGCTGGAAAGACATGTACCTTCTTTGAAAATGCTGTGAGAACTGACACCTTCCCGCAGACCATACCCAAGGTATTGAAGGACTGCTTTCCCATGGAGGGGCACTCGATTGCCAACAATAACTGGGTCTGACCGGCGTGTCTCCAGCAACTCCACAGGAGATGACAGTGGTGGAGCCACTATTCTTGCTGGCCTCTGCCTCCTCCCAGGACACGCATCCCCCAGAGACACATCATATGTGTAGCCCTTGCTTTTCACACCTAAGATACAGATGCATCTCAGAAGAGCTTTAAGTGAGGCAGTAAAGCTTGGGCAGGGTATTGCTTACCTGCACTGTCGTGACAATCCAGTTCAAGATATTTGTATTTTCTTTAGAGAAACTCTGTCAGAGGCCAGATCAACTCACAGAAGCTTCTCCCAAAGGACTGTTGCTCTTGGCAGAGAAAGGATAGCCCCTAACATCACTACAGGGCCACAAGTAGAACTGAAATAGAGAAGAGCAGAACCTGCTGATTCAGGTCCCTCCTACTACCCGTACTTGCTACTACCCGTTCCTCTCTGATGCAGCCTTGGAGTTTACTCCTACTGGCACCAGACTGTATGCTATTGCCTGGATGGCAGGGATATCTAGATGCCCCACTGTTGTGCAAAGACCTGTGCAGACATGTTGTAAAAAAGCATGTGGTTTAAAACAGTTTAGCATCATGACTTTGACCGTTGTGTGGCCTTCAATAGCATAAAAAGTTGAAGTCTCTGTTGCCTATGGACCTGTTACATGGCAGAGGTGTTCTACAGTAAACGGACAACACTAACAGGTAAAGGAAATGCAGAAAGCATCAGGAGAGATGTTCATCTGCAAGAATAACAGTATGTGTTGAACAAGGTTCTCAGCAGACAGAATAACACTGAAGTACCAGTAACAATGGTTTATGCCCTCTAGAAAACATAGTAAGGAATGAGTTTTAAGGAAGGACTGGGACAATTGTTCTCCAGATACATCCCATTTCACCTTTCAATTGAGGTAGGAAAAGCTGCAATTACCAGAGATGCCCTGAACAGAGGCAGAGCAGAGCATTAGCAGAGATGATACTTGGATGTGGTGTAGGTGTTACATGATGGTGTACATGAAAAGTCAGTTCTCCCTTATCAACTTAATGACAGAGTTTCTGATTGTATTTCTTGGAATGGATTAGGACTCCCCTTTCTAATACAATGTCTGGAAAACAGGAACACACAACAAAAGGGGGGTGTCAGATTTGGAAGAGCTCCATGCTGGTGCAGATGCAGGATTGCTTCCAGCACAGCCATTGACACTTGACAGCTCTTCCACATAGAAATGGAGAATGTGAGAATCCAGCACAAGAGAAGCAATGAGCAAAGTCTGCTTTTAAGGAGGAATATCTTAAACATGGGGAGCCAAAAGACTGGAACAGACAGAAATGCTTGTTGGAAGAGCTTTGCCATCTGCCAAGGACATGAACAGGACATGAATCCAAGGACTTCCAAGACCAGAAGGTCCCCATGGGAACAGAAAAATCTTTTCCAAGTGATTGCCATTTTGGCTGGATGTGTTGGCCATTTGTACTCTCTTGGAGTATCAGTTTGCCTGTAGAGCTTGTGCTCCTTGCCTTACTGGAAGGGTGTCCTAAAAGAGAGAAACAAGGGCTGGCCAGTCTACATTCTGAAGATGATTTTGCAGCCTGCCAAATCAAATCCTTTGGGCTGTTGCCTATTCCTGGTCATCATACATACTGGGAGCAACTCAATAAGGGGGTGTAGGTTGGCTGAATTCCTCTGGCAGCAACATCCCATTCCCAGGTGTCATTTTCTGGGGTAGAACACTAGGGCTGGTGGTGCTGGAGGCCAGTCCTCCTTCATGGTAGGGAGGGATCAAAGGCCCCTGGGAAAGATGTATGGAAATGAGCTAATCTGCCTTGCAGGTCAGAGAGGGACTAGACTAGCCTTCTTGTCATCCCTTGCTATTTTCTATGGTTGTCAGAAGTTATTAACTACATCAGATCAGGCTGGAGGCTCATTTACCCCGGTAATCATTTTCAGCCTGGTAAGAAATACTTAGGGAAAGCGTATTAGACATAGACCAGAACAGAGTCATCTTTCCTTTCCAATATTCTTCCAGTTTTCAGCAAATAGAAACAAAGGGGTTTCCTGAGTTGGGCACTGCAGCAAGTGCCCTGTGATATCTACGTCCTGACCTCCTCTGAACCTTCTGCCCTCTGTGATTCCCTACAGTAAGCTCCGTCTTAGGCTGAGAGGACTCTTGCAGCATCCCAGGAGAGCACGGAAGGCTGTGCAGTTCTGCCCTCAGAACCTTGTAAGACCCTGGTTAGCACGACAATTTCACCTCCCTGTGGGGAGAGCACATTTCCTTGCTGTCATCATTCCCCTTGCATTGCTGCAGCCAGGAGAGCTGAGGTGGAGGACAGGAGCTCCTCAGCTGTTCATTTCTTCTCTCCAACTCTGAAACACCGACCTCAGTACTCGAGATTTGATTTCCATTAGGAGTACTGTTTCCCAGTACTTTGAGGCGGTTTTTTTGTTTGTTTGCTGTGCTTTGTTTCTGATGCCTCATGTGCTCTGCACAATAAAGTTTAAAAAAAAATAAAATGAGACAATGCGCACAAACCCCTGGCTTTTCCATCTCCTAGCTCCTTGCAGTGGTACCAGATGTTGTCCCACAGCAGCCTACTGGCTGGTGGTTCTTGGTATGACTGAGGTCTCCCACTGCAGCCTACTCCAGACACAGCTCAATTGCTGGCTCTCAAGGCACAGGGCTGGTTTGCCTCTCAGTTACCACAATGAAGGGAACAGCCCATGGCAGCACTGACAAGTACTTCAAAAAAAAAAAAAAAAAAAAAAAAAAAAAAAGAGCAGAAACATTAATAGGTAAGATGTTTTAAAGAGCATGAGTAATATAATGGAGAAAATTTTAGGAGGCAGTTTTACCACAAGCCTTCTCCATCAGACTGAATTACTCCTAAAAAGCACTGTATTAGTAAAAGCTTGTACAGGCCTGCCACAGATAAGCCGAGGAAAATGGCTCAGACTCTATCCTTCAGGATAGATCCACAACCAATATTTGCCAAAGCAAGTAGGTAGGAAACATTTCTCATGGCTTCAGAGCACTTTGTATTAGGCACTTCGTGCTGGCATTGTTGAACCCTGAGCAGAGATGGGAGCAATGATCTCAGGTTGCTCTTCAAGCTGATCTTCCCTGGTATGTCACATGCAGCTGCTCTTACTTATGTGAACTGCAGGTTAACTGCTGGTGGTAAGGGTATCCTCCCCTGGTCACCTACCCTCTTTGAACAACACCAACTGTTTTCTGCAGGGTAGCCATAATGTTCACATGCCCACTGATGGAAATTCAGGCCAAAAGCTATGCATTTCATTTTATCTTTCTTTTTTATTTCTCTCCATTTTTGCTTTTCTGTGTGTTGTTTGGCCTGGCTGATGTCTGGCTTGCAGGTTGAGTAATGCTGCTCCAGACCACGCAGGGCCCTGGAGAGATGTTCCCATTTATTGCCCTATTGTCCCAGGGATGAAGGAAGTGGGTTTTATTCATGAATGCAGTTAAAAGCATCCTGGTGGTTGGAAGAAACTGCACATCCAGCTATATTAAAATAAAAATTAGAGAGTATTTTTGCTTCTATAATTCCTTAGTTCAGGTTTTAAGGAATAGTTTATCTTTGAGTACCTTTTTCCCAGGAAGTGAGACATGCTTTAAATCGCCTTTTCAGCATATAGCTTAAAGTGCACCACCGCTGCGCAGCCTGGAAAGCAACTTACTCCCCTCCAGGTTTTCATCACAGTCTTTTGGATGTAAATTTGAGTCTGCAGCTCCTAGGCTTTCCACATGTTATTCCCTGGAAAAGTAGATGCAGGCATCCATGCAGTAAGGACTGGCTGTAGAGCACTGGGAACAGCAAAGAGTAAGCAGCAAACTGTCCCCCACTTGTCTGGGTTATTGGAGGAGAAACATGACTGCATGCAGCCCGTATTGTAGTGGAACCAACCAACTTATGTACATATATAAATGTATTTATAATGACCAGAGAGGGTAGTAAAGCACATTAGGGTATTTTGGGCAACAATTTGCTAAACCAGATACTCTGTGTGCAGGCAGGAGCTCCTTGCCTCAGACACCTCCTGCCTTCCTGTCACTCACATACCAAGAAACAGAAGTTATAAACAAGTTCGGTTGCTACGGCTCATGCCTTCTTCTCCCTCTGGAGTGATCCGTGCTCTTTGACTCGGGTCCAATTGCCCTCCCGCCTCCGGCTGCCCTGGCACTTGGAGCAGTCTGTCAAGGTCACCTCCCCGCTGCCAGGCCAGACAGTGTGAGTGCTCGCAGCCTTCCTCCTCGTTCTGGGCATGCTGACCGTCCCCTGGCGGGTCAGGCATCCGCCAAGCCAAGAAGATCTTAGCCCAACCGAGCTGGACTGTATCTGTCTGGATTCCTCCTGCGTCTCTCGTTTCTGGTCTCCTTCCTCCTCTCTTCCTCCAGCTGAGATACCCCCTAGTCTGCCTAGGAACAGCAGAAGGTGACATCGCTGTTGGTCAAATATAAACCCAGGGCTGCAGTCTGGAGGCACTCTCTGCTGCTTTCCCTTGGAAGCAGTGCTTTACAACATGCCACCGCCGTGTACTCCCTCAAGCAGAGCCAAGGAGAAGACCAGTGCACAAGCAGCTTTAGCAATACCGGTCATAGACACTATAAGGTGCTCTTTGCTTTGCCAGATTTTGGTGCCAAAAGTTGAATTCAGCTGTGGGAAACATGTCAGCGTTTATCCCACTACACTGTGAAAAACTGAGCTAAGAGAATATTGTCTCCAATTACAGAAAATTACGCATTGTTGCTTCAGTTTGGTTTTTTAAGCTGCCTTTCGGCTCCCACAGCAAGGTTTGGAGGGGCCAGTGATAGTTCTTATTGGACCAACAGATACAGGCAGAAAAAAAAGGCGAGCTTTCAGACACCCCTAAGGAGGACATATATGGACAAAAGTTCACTTGTTTTTCTCCACCCGTAACATCTAATCCAGTAAAAGATGTCATTCTCCCTACTTCTCCTCCCTCAGTTATGTCCAAAACCTACCACAACACCACGACAGCTCCCAAGAGATGCCCCAAGCCTGCAGTGCAGGAGTGAGCCACTTACTCTTTTGCAGGATTGCAGGATCTGACACAGGTTTCAGCAGCACTCCTTGCACACAGCCTCAAAGCTGGCCTGAGGAGATGTTTCCCAGGACAGAGGAGCACTTGGAGAAAGAGCAATAAGCCAGGAGCCCACATGCACCTCATGCACGCAGACAACCAAGCCACCTCAAAGGCTGTGCACTGATGCTGCTCTTCCCTGCCCACGGCTGCCACAGAGCATCTAAAAGCAAATGCCGTTATCTCTTCCTTTGGCAATGGTCTTGCTTTTCATTGGTGTCTCTCCTGGTTTGGTAGTCTGCGGGCAGCCCACAAGCAGTCCCACACCATGCAAAGGCTGGGTAGAGCCACTTGGACTAGTTTCCCCCTGACTCCTGGGGGGAATTTTTGAAAAGTCAGAAGCTGAGGAATGAAAGGTGATGGGACAAAGCTCTGCCAGAGGCGTCTCCACCCATCTGTTCCGAATCAATCCCCACCTCTTGGTTAAATTAACCACCACTCTTGGTGCTACCCTTAAAAATCTTTTGCACCCCAAGGTACACTGTTCTCTGTTCTCCTGGCCACATAAGCCTCCTGTTCCAGCCCAGCCTCCCATCTGCATGGCCAACAGTGCCTTCCCAGGCCTAGTTCACCAAGCCATGACTCTCTCCTCTTTTGACAGCTGCCTGTTTCTACACCAAGACACAGAAGTGTCTCAAACATGCCCACACTGGCAAGCAAAAACAGTTGGGAGCTGACTCTGTCCATACAGACTCCAGAAGCCCATGGGGCAGGGCACGTGAGCATGGACGTGGTGGGAAAGCCAACAGGCTGCTCTGTGCGTCTGGCCCCGAGCTCACAGGTCGCTGACAGGGCTGTGTTGCACCAAGCAGGCAGAAACACACCACCCTTCGCTCCTCACCGCCCAGAGACATCCTAGCCGCCCCCGCTGACTCAGCCACCCCTCCGACACTGCTCGCCTGAGAGTGCCCGGCCATCTCTGCCTGTTGAGGCATGGAGCTGCCTGCACACCCGTCACCCCTCCACCTCGCTGCAGATCAAGCCCACGCAAGAGACAACTTTGCTGCGTATACAGTTCTGCGCACTGCCCAGGCTCAGGGCCCCCCGCGTGGCTGAAACACACCAGCGACCGGTGCTGTTCAGGTCTCCTGCGGCCCCTGTGGAGAAGGGGGGAGGCAGGGGAAGAGGCGTTGGGCCCCCCATGAGCTGCATCCCAGCCTGTGCATCAGGCTGCACACCTTGCTTTTCCACGTCCATCCTGAATGCAGCATCCTTCCCACTAAATTATAATGCAGACGGGGAGGACGTGACTGACGTAGAAGAAATTTAAATTTGCATTTGATGTTTATATATTATATTGCTATTTAAATTCCTCTGCCTTTTTATTTAGAAGACAGCTGAAATGCTCCAGACTTCACGTATCCATTCTCCTCCTCAAGTCAGAAGGATTTGTTCTGTCTGGTCTTTTATAGATCATACTCATAAGCCATCAAGCGAGGAGGAAAATGTTCCCCACCGGCAACTGGCCCTCACTTTGCCTCCAAGTGAGCATGGGGCCAGAAGGGGTGTAGGAAGTCTTCAGTGATTCTCTTAAGAGTTTTTTTCTACCTCAGAGAGCACTTTCTGTTTGCAAGCAAGCCCTCAAGCCCTGCAACCTCCTCCCAAAAACACCTCAGAAAACATGCTTAGAACCATCTTTTGGAAAGGGAAATTTTGCATCCTCTGTGGACTTTCATTTTCATAAATCACACCTTTCTTTACTTGCACAAACACAATAAGTAACCCTCCCACCAGCAAACCCGTTTGCTTTTTTCAAACTCCCAGCTCAAAATAAGCAAAACAATGCGTGGGGCTTTTTTAATGTAAGAAAAAAAATATAACCCAAGGCTGAGGCTCCTTGCTAAGAACAATTTTAAAAAGGGACCAAAAATAGATCTTTATAATTGGAAGTGCCTGCAAGGGCCTAAGTATAGTAGGCTTTATTACATCTCCGCTACCAGGTACTTAGGTGCTTCTCAGAACCTGCCATTAGCCAGGTCTGTTGAACAGGGCACACAATTATTTTTGTTATGAAAACGCTGGCACAAGTTCACATGCAAGGAGGGTGCTGAGCCTTTGATCCCGAGCGCCAGGCAGATCCTTGAAAATGTCACAGAGTGATTCATGTGCCCAAGAAAAGGGAGGTCTTCTGCTGAAGAAAAGCAGGTGCGAGGCTGCTTCTAGCCAGCCTTTGTGCTGGTGGAGCAGAGCCACAAGGATGGGGGTGCTGGGAGAAGACCCCAGCAGAGTGGGATGCTCAGCTCCTGCCGTGGGGGCAGAGATCAGCTAGCCAAAACTTGCTCAACCTCAGCACTGGCTTTCCACTTCTTGCAATAAACAGGACATTTTCACTGGAAGTTTGCAAGCCTCATTTTGGTGGGACATCAAGTGACTTGGGACAGAAATAGTCCATATGTGAAAGGTGGCAAGAGGGGGAAGAAAAGACAAATTCTTTGATTTGGCTGTTTTAACATGGCCGGTGTGTTTGAGTAGGCGGTAGGGTGCCAGAATAGAAGGGATGACAGTATGTCACTGTGCAGAAATACTTTGGGCTTAGAACATAAAGGCCAACATTTTCAAAGCTGGGGTCTAAAGTTAGGAACCTAAATCTCTCCAGGAGCAGCGTTAGACTCCCATCAGTTAGAGCCCTGCCGAAGCCTGCAGACTCTCAGTACTTGTGAAGCACCAAGTCACTGATTTAAGAGACAGGGAACTTCTATTCTGAGCTGGACGTCTAATCCTGCTGGGAGGCTCCGCCGAAAATCCCAGTGCTGCTACCTGGGTTTGAGCATCCAGATGTGAGCAGGCTCAGCTGAGGGCAGAACAAAGCGGAGCACACTCTCGCTTTGAAGAGACGCTGCTTCTAAATCTGCCTCTTTGGGGCGGAGGCTGCCTGGAGTATAAATCAATGGCCATGCTGCATATGTGTGTTGTAAATAAGCACTGGAGAGCATCCAAGGCAGCCAGCTTCCTGGCTGAGGCGCCAAGAGTTGAACCCCGGCTCTCCGAAGTCTAAAGCGTGAGATAAGATAGCTTGGGTTAAAAAGCTAACCAGCTGTAGCTGGGGGCTGCAGCGACCCGTAGCTTCTGCGATTTGGCCGCTGAAGGTTAGCAACGTTTTCCCCACTGGTTTTGGGGATAGCTGTGTCTTTAAAAGGCTCCAGCCTGAATCATCTGGAATAGGGTTGAAAACGCTAGACCTCTGCCAAACTCCCTGAACACCTCCGAGCCCTTGTTCACAGTCAACCCCGCAGCCCCTGACAAAGCCCCTAAAATTAGCTCCTAGGACCTCAGAGATCTCCCTGTAGGCAGAGGAGGGGACATCATGGGCACTGAGCTTTGTGCAGAAGCTGTTTTTGGAGAACAGTCAGCCCCGTTGCGGGGTTCACAGCTCCCTCAGGCCCCCTCATCTTCTGTTTAGCAATGCTGCATCATTCTGGGCGTGCGGCAGGGTCCAGGAAGCTCCACACGGGTCAGTCTGCTCCTCGGGGCAGTGCTGGTGGAGGACAGCAAGAGGGAGAATGATGCAGTGCTGTACAAATAAAGGAAGACAAAAAAAAAAAAAATATCACAAACCCCACAACCAAAAGCCAAAGCTCAGCTCTGACTTTTTGCCCTCTAAATGTATCTGTGCTTAACATCGCTAAAGAGAGCAACTCTTTTCCAGGCGGCTAAGCATGGCAGAACTGCCCTAGTCCTCTGCCTGGTGCTTGCCACTGCAAAAAGAGAGGGTTTCTTCCCTTAAGGTCTAACAACTGCTTAGCCTGCAGTATGACCACCACAAAACTTTGCCTCCGAGTGGGGGAGTTAACTATATTACTCTCCCTGACAACCTTAATCTCCTGCTTTCCTGCCGTGCTTTGCAAGACCCATGCTCTGTGGCCACTGCTTCTTTCTGGATGTGCATCCCCAGTTCCTTGCATCCGCAAGCCCTCTAGCAGGGCTGCCTTTGGGAGCCCCAGGACCCATCACCAGGCGTACCCGTGAGGTGTCATCAAGAGAAGACGGTGGGGAGGGCCAGTCCAGGGGCTGTCAAGGGGCATATTTAGGGCTGGGAGGCAGAACTGAAGGACACCACCTCCACCAGATGGGAAGGGCTCAAGGAGGAGCGAGTGCTGGCGCCACTTGCTGGGCCCTGGCTGCGAGCGGCTGAAGTCTGTGGCCACTGGATGCCTCTTAACATATTCCAGTGCCCTCAAGACAAGGTAAATTGGTGGTTGAGGCAAAACTCAGTTTTGTGTGCAGTTATACTGCGCTCCCTGAATTCTTGGTCAACCAATTTTTGTTTGTTTGTGTTATATACTCATTTCCCTTCCCACTTTAAAGGCCATTTTATGCTGGTGCCATGCTGGCAGCTCTGGATGACCCAAGAGTTAAAGTTAAACCCTCAGACAGGTAGAGTGGAGGCAGCAGCCTTTTTTACCCCCACGCCCACCATGGCACTGGCCCCGGTCTCTGCCTTCCCCAGACCAGCCCAGAGGGAGCCCATCCAAGTGGCCATTTGCCCTGGAGCCTGTCTGCCAGCATCAATGCAGCCACAGCCAGGAGCAGAGATCGTATCGCCATGGGCAGCTGCCTACCAAGGTCCAGCAAGGCGGGGAACCTGACTATGCCTGGACACAGATTGAATGCAGGGAGCAATATCCAGTATTGAACTCCATTTGGCTCCAAATATGGACCAAGTACTGATGTCCTTCCTGCCCTAAAGGACGGTCCAGCAATCCTGACTGTAGGCAGCAGTGAGATACCTGCCTTTCAATCTCTAATGGAGACCACCTCAGGCCCTGAAGCAAGTCTTTATGTACCTTTCAACAGCTTTTTTTTTTTATTATTATTTAACAATTGCTACTGTATCTTCAGCCGTTCACATTAATTGCACTGACATCCAGCAATTCACCCTGCTAAGCAAGGGGTGACCCCTGGGACTCGCTGCCACAAGTAACTGTGTACTGACATTCCTCTTCTCTACATTACATATTTTTTTGTTTTTCACATTCCTCAAGTATGCCCTTTCCCCTGTGCTCTGATTCAGCACAAAGCCTGCTAGACCTTGTTTGTATCTATTAATTAAACTTCTCTCTCAGGCTACATCCATCCATGACTTTGCACTCTGCCCAGGCACTGAGCAAGCATGATCAAGACCTGTCTGTGTGCAGAGTTGAATGGAAGCTGCTTTAAAGGAGTTATCACCTTGAGAAACCCAAGCTCAGGTTACTGTAGGGTCAGTGCTATCCTATGGCGTCTGATCAGTTCAGAGTTCAGACAGTGTATCTGTATCTGGCTGTAAAATGCCTAGTAGGCATGCCCATAGCCCCAGGTCTGATCTAAAAGTAGTCATTCACCTAACTCCTTCACACATTTGTGGTTGGTTTTTTTTTTACCCCTGACAGCTTTTTGTCAGTAAGCTTTGACAATCCCTTAATGAATCATTTCAATCAGTTTAGCTACCAGTTTGCTGCCTCATTTGGAGGCATTCTGGCAGACAGACAAGGTCCAGCTTCTCCTTATGAAGACCGGGTTCTTTGGAATCCACCCTGTTGCAATCACTCATACAATTAATAGTTTTGGTTTTAATTAATTGTCAGTTGATCCCATGCCCTTTATGCACGACATGTTTGTCTAGTTCCCACTGTGCCTAACCTGCCAGTCCCCCGCTGTTCCTTGAAAGCAGCAGGTATGACCATTTTCACGTTTTCAGCCCCCTTGCTCTCCAGCTGGCTCCCCACATAGGGACTCAGGGGTCTCGGTTCCCATCAAGAGGTGACAAAGTGCTCATGTTTTCAAAACCGCCTAACATCTAAGAGGAGAGTGTGAGGTCTTCTGGAAGCCTGGGCAAGCGTGGGAGAGTGGAATGCTATTTCTTGTCGCACGGGCAAAGGAAAGCACAAGCAGTCTTGGACCACCCTCAGCTGCTTGCCTGCGGCAGGATGGACACTTGCCACAGAAGCACTGACACTTCCTTGGGGTTACACAGGGTTGTGAGCCGTCCTCGGAGTTGTGCCCTGCTGGGTGCTCTTGGTAGGAGCTCAGCTACTAATTTGCCCCAGAGTGGTTCAGATATTTCTACCTAGCCCTTGGTAAAATATTTACTATGCTTTCTTATCACTTCCCTAGAAGGTTTTGTTGGAGCTGACCGATGCATTAATTCCTTCAGGATCTAACTCGGGGTCCTGGAACATGTCCAACAGCATTAAGAAAAAACTCTTCCTTTCTCAGTCCATTCTTTTAGGCAGAATTTCACCTGAAACCTGGACTCCATCCAGCACCAAGATGGCTGCACAGAGCTACCCTCCTCACTCTTGAGGATGGCTGCGACTGTTGACAGGCAAAAGCATCCCCTAATAAGCTAATTGTCACATCTCCAGGTGCAGGATAATAATTAATGAGCTTAAGCAGAGCGTGGGAGAGCCAGGTTAGAGACTGGGGAATGCTTTCTAAAGTTAAGGGTGTGTGGTGGTGGCACAGGGTGCCTGGGAAGGCTACAGGGCACATTTAATAGGAGGGGATGCACACACCTGTACAGGGCAGGTGAGCCCAAGCCGCAGGGCCTGGCAGCACTAGGTGGGCTCTCAGGTTCCTTCTGCCCCTGGTTTCCTGTGGTGCTGCCCTCCTGCATCCCACTCGTACCACAAACACTTTCCACAAGCTTGTCGCTTCCCATTATCCCTTCTAACAAATTCCCATTCCTCCCTTCCGAAGTTATGTGTTTTGGTCTTTGCTGTACTTCTCGCTGGAGTCATATCTGTGTTTTGCTCATCTGTTCTTCTTCTTGATATCCTCATATGGGAAGGTGCTTACAGTGCAGCTGCGACTGGGTTATTTGTTAGTGCTTCCCCAGCTTCGTTACATCTCTGCTGTAATTTCAGCTTGACACTCCAAAAGGTTCAGCAAGGTGCTATCGATGCTGGATCTCATCCAGTCATGCGAACAAGCAAGCCTTCACTCAGGATTATCACCAAGAAATTCCTTCCTAGGATAAATGAATGGCTGCTGATGATGAACAGATATAGCATGCCATTGTCTTGTGGTGTTTGGTAACTATCAGAAAGTTTTCTATTCCCTTTAAATAGAATTTATTATGAAAAAGCCCTTGTGAGCCAAAGCGTTAGACAAAGGCCACATTCAGTTCCTCCAAAATGTACATGAAAATTGAATTAACATCCCGTATGTTATATACAGTACCTGTGCAGTGGAGCGGCTCCCAGGCAGGCCAAGACAGAACAATGTCATTGTCTGTTCCCTACTGACCCCATCCAAAATCGTCACCTACATGATGGGATCTTTCCACATGACATTCACCAAAGGACAGATTGGCTGTGGCATGGGGCACAGGCTGAATCCAGGAAGCCCTCGCCGCAGCGACGGGCTAAACGGTGCGAACCCAATACATAAAAACTCAGAGCTGATGTCTGAAAGCTCTGTTTGGCTTCCAGGACCACACTCTCCTCTCCCTCTCTCAGCCAGAACGAAGCAGTGCTCATTGACTTCTCTGTACTTAATCTAACGTGTGTGTCCATCCACAACAGACCGGCACATGCCTCGCTGAAGCACAAATGATGGTAGCACCCAGCCACTTACTACTTACTGGGGGCATAAGGAAGCAGAAAAGCAGGAGAACATCACGTCTGCACTGTTTGAACTGAACTGTCGTCCTCTTTCCGCACCTGCATCAGAAAGGAGACCCCAGCCAGCACTCAGGTCAAGAGGGAGAGGAGGTGGGGTGGAAGCAGGAGGGAGAGCCTAAGTCCTCTCTGTGTCCTTCCTGGCTGCCCACTTGGGGTCTTCTCAGGTGGTGATGTGCCACTTCACCTCCTTGTCCTCCTGCTCCAGCAGCCTAACGAGGACACAGGGCGAGGTGGTGGTGTTGGTGGGCTGCAGTAGGGTAGGGTGGCAGAGGGGAGGGAACAAGGGGATGAGGCTGCCCATCATTTCCCCCCAGGGCTCTTTGCCTTGAGTTCCTTGCTGCTCACCCAGGGTGCCACTTGCCACGTCCTTGCTCACCCCTGTGTTTTTTTGTTTGCTTTTCATTACAAAACTCAACACACCGATCAGCCTGTTTGTCAGGGTGCCAGCCATTGTATTTGGCGGTGGAAGGAGAGGATTATCATTAGTCCCGCATTTGCGTGCAGCTACCCCAAACAAGGATTAGCACATCATTGTACTAACACATAACCCAGGCAGCGCTGCCTGCTCTAGGAAGCAGGCAGTCTGGCCTTGAGACAATATATCTCACAGGTGAGTAAACAAAGGGAGGAAGAGCCAGGCAGGAAGGCAAGGATCAGGGAGAGGAGGCAGATGCAAACACCTAAGCCCAGACACAGCAGCCTCAACAACCAGAGATGGAAATCACAAACTGGACTTTTGCCCCTTTGACTGGGGTTTATCCAGCAGCACCCCACATCTCCACTGACCAGGCTTTATCCAGTAGCACTCCTATGTCTTTCATTGTCCCAGGTATTTCCAGGAGCTCCCTCGGTCTCCGTCATCCATTAACCACAGCTTGGAGCAGGCAGAACCACCACCAGAAAGTATCTTTTCCATAGATGATTCAGGAGCCCAGCTTAGAGGAAAGGTCATTTTTCCACCGTGCAAAAGCTAGGCCAGAGGGATCCAGCCCTTGTAAAATAATGCCAGGGATCTACCATTCCTGACATCACCTGCTAGCAAGGGCCCAATCATAAAATATCTATTTGTAGGCGAAGGTGTCAGTGTTTGGTAAATCTCACTGTCAGTGCACCCATTGGCCTACCACCCACCAGTGTGCAAACAGGTCCCTTGTTCTGAAAAGGCAGCATTTCAAAAGCAGAAGAAACCCAAAACATTATTTACCAAAGCAGATGTATTCTGCAAGTATTTTTTCATTCAGATTTAAAAGCCATTTTTAATGAAAGTTTTTGTTTGGTTTTTGTTGTTGTTGTTGTGGTGGTGGTGGTTTTGGTTGTGGTTTTGGTTTTTTTAAGGTGTGGAGAAAAATTTGGCTATAAAAATAGATGTTATGGACTACGATGGCAACATAACAGGACTTTCAGGACTAAGCTACTTGCAAGCAGGGGCATGGGACAGACAAGGAATATTTTTTTCTTTCCCACTGTGCTACATTTTTTTCCGCAGTTGGACAAGGGAGTTGTGGAACAATATGAAATCACTTTCTTCTGGAACATGAAACGCTTCCTAGACTTCGAAGACTCTTGCTGTGATAACTGTATTTGGAGGACTGACTAACCGTGGTGGACTTCCCAGAGGATGTCCCCATGCAGGTTAAGGTGTCTTTGCAGAGCTTGTCTGTGGATCCAGTAGCAGGATAGGAAAATTATATTTTCCCAAGTAAAAACTACACTAGCTGTGGTAGGGTATGCTTCAGAAAATACCAAGAAAGTGAGAATACAGCTGTGGAAAACAGGAAGCTTGGGAGAGCTCAGATTTCAGGGCTGATAGGGAAGCCTTGCGGAGGAAAGGGAGAGGCTGGGGAAGGTCCACTATGTCTAGGTCTAACACTTAGATTTGGTCAAGAGGGACTGTGTTTGGGAACAGCTCTGTTTGTGGAGAGAAAATTATTTTTGCATGTAGAACAGATAAAAATCCAAACAAACAAGGCTTATCCAAACCTTGCAGAAATGTTTGATTTTCACCATCCTTTTGAGGGACTAAATTTAATCTCTGGCTTGTTTCATCCAGATAAAGCTGGCGTTCATGCCGTACCAGAAAATAAGCCTGCCTCCCCATCTTGATTTTTTTTTTCTCTGTTTGAAATGTTCTAGCTGGATATGTTTGAGTCAGAACACATTTTCAAATGTAAACAGAAGACAGGACCCCAAAACCCAATGAAAGACTGTGCAAGTTATGTACCTAACACAAAGTTTTTGTGCTTAAAAGCTCTCCTCGCCTATGACCAGTAAGACATCCTTTGTGTTACTTTCATGTAAAAGAGTCTTCCTCTAGCTCTTTGCTGGCTGAATGAGGACTAGGCACCATGGAAACCAACTGGGAGAATATAGTCTATGGAGTGAGTGTGAGGTCCAAACTGTGACCCAAGCAGTATTTGGGGCACTGAGGGGGAACATAACACAAAACTCTGAGTTTAAAAAAAAAAAAAAAGTGAAATTTAGGTAAAAGAACGAAATAAAAGCACCACACTCTGGAAATGTCCTCTGGCAGACAGTCTGATGCCTTTCAGGACCTTCTGGTGTGACACAAAGAAGAAAGATTGCTTTCACTTATTCCGTGACAGATAATTAAAAGTCAAATATGTGCACACCAAGAGACATGTTTGCAATTTAAAATGTATTTTGTCCTGGATACTTGGCTTACATCCTTAGACAGTGTAAATCCACATGGCTACATTATTCACAAGTGGGCTTCACTGTAGCTCAGGGTAACATTCCATTTCTGCCCATAGCCCACTCTCTATGAAAGCTTTGTGATTGTTCTTTTGGGAGCCCTCCCAGAAGTTAAATATATTGGTAGTGTATAGCAGTCATAATTCCTCAGAGCTATGGTACTCCTTGGTCAGCCTCCTTATTTTCCAGCTGGGGACAGAACAAAATATAGTGGCCTCAACTCTTGAGCAATACCTTCCTAATTCCAGGATTAGGAGTACCCATTCCCAACTGCCAGCCTCTCTTCCCAGCCTGCAGTCCCATTTCTGCTTGAAAGCCTTGCTTCTGCAATTGGATTTTTGGCAGGTGGATGCACCCTGGCAAACCGCCTTGGTGTCAAGACCTCTGGTTTAGGAACAGCTATGTTAGATGGATAACATAGGTTTCATACCCCCTCCCAATACATAATTTTCTGGCCCTTCCCATCTCAAGTCTTGCAGTTCACATCAGCACCAGCTCTGTCATCTCCTTTTAGTAATTCTCCAAAATTTGTGGTTTGCTCGCATATTGTGTCATAGGGTTTTACAGGATAATTCCACGAAGAATCACAAAATCATCACTTTTTCTCAGTTTAAAGATGGAGCAGCTGAGTTTAACTTCCCTGCCCCATTCCCCATCCTCTAATCTCTCTCTCATGCCTTTTTTATGGGTGTCCTCTACATCCTTTTTTTTACCTGTGCAGTTTCCCCTGATAAGCAACATTAAGCCATTTATAAATATACGTGCGTATATTTATATATTTATGCATTTCAAAAACATAAAAGTGATCTAACCTCTCAAGAAAAGCCACACACACAACTTTTTTTGGCTCCATTTTTACTCAACTTTGTCTTGGTTGTAGTTAGTGGTTTGGCAGATCTTTGTGTATTTTTGGATCAAACACTCACGCCAGGGAACACAAAGGGTCCTGGTATGAAACTCAGAGGAGGACCTCAAAGAGGAGTATTTATTTTTGTTAAAAATAGTTCAGTCCATCTCTATCTGTATTGAAATTGGCAAAAGAATGGGTATGATTTTCATTTTTTTGCAATGCTTCATTTTAAACATTTGATAAAAATAGTCAATAACAAAAAACCCAGTTTATTTTTACTGCAATGCAAATTTTTTCTCTGCTGTTCAAGTCCTAGATGACAAACATAGGCCATGGGGATAGCATGCTAAGAGGAAAAGCTGAAGACTTTTCCTTCTCATTTCCACTAAACTGAGCATGTAACCAAAAGCCTGCTAACCCCTTCATCTGATATCTTCTGTCTTTCTCCTATCTGTGCACTCCTTCCAGTCCCATCTTTATATGTATTTCCATGCTCATGTCTGTGCTGGTAACTTTCTCAATTACTTTGTGTTTCTCTCAGGAAGATTTATCTTTGAAAGAGACTTTTGCGTGCTCAGTAACTATCATCCCACCAAAGCGCGTAGCCCAAGGCATCATTTAATAAGGGCACCTCTCAAGTTTTTAATGTACTCCTAGATCATGTTTTTCTCTACTTAATGCCCTGCTCCTGAAAACTTTGGCCCATGGTAAGAATCCCATGCAGATGGTGGAGAAAGTGGTCTTTGTGGTAAACGGGAGATGTCCCCCAAGCTCTCCGTCAAGGCTTCCTCACCTGCAAGGAAGGTGGAAGGCTAAACCTCTTGGGTGCAGGCATCAGCTGCCAAAAAACACTTAGGCCCCACCAAAGGACCATGTGGCCATGCAGACTTACATCTCATAGGGACAAAAGCTACTACCTGGAATGAGGTGGCATTTTAATGTGGTGCATAGCTTTTCAGGCATCCATATCTCACCTCAGATCCGTAAGAAGTTAGCACTTCTGTCAGGAACATCTAAGAAAACTCAAGCTCCACAGTCAGCTGTGACCAGGAGCAACAACCCTCCAGAGAACTGTGAAGATTGAGTGTGGTGCTGTACAAACACAGCAGAACAAAAGTTAATCCTTGCCCTGAAGGGTTTCGATGAGAGAAGAAAAGATTCTTTGCAGAAAAGCCTCACCCCAGACATTTAAGTGTACTGAAATGAGTCAGCTGGTCAAATGTTGTAGTGGTACCTGAGAAAGAGGTGATTTCTCAGGACTGTGGCAAAACCACTCCTGCCACAGATCATTTAAAGAGCTCAAACTGCACTGAAGCACATCTCACATTAAAAAGATAACCCTAATGTTTTGGGGTTTGGTTGGTTGGGGTTTTTTTTGGGTTTTTTGGTGGGTTTTTTTCCCCCCAGCAGACTGCTGTGTGCAGCATCTTGTGCCATGACCAGCACATTAGCACTGTAGTGGTGGGTGTGGAGGACATCAGGAAATCACTGTGTGTATTTTTAGTCTGCTTGAGTTCTGGCAGTATATACCCTGGGATTTCAGCTCAGTCAACTTCCAGCTATACCACCTTAAGCCATGCTGAAGGAAATGGATATTCTCTTCCTTTTGATACTTTCCACAATAAAGGCAGGGAATTTCTCATAAATCACATCCTTGCTAGAGCAAACTGTAAGGCTGGGGAAGGGATAATGGCAACAACTTTGATTTATTTTTCTTTACCCAGCTTACATTTTTGATCTTCACAAAAGGACTTAGAAACTGCAAAAAACTTTCCATAACATAACACAGTCATCCAGAAACCAGACAAATGAAAACTACAGGTTCAGCAGAGAGACCTTGCCTTTCTCCACTGTGCAGAGAGGTCTTTCTTTTTCCCAGGAAGCATATTCAAGAGTAGACCATGCACACTGCACAAAGGGAAGATCACATTTCCTTCCCAGGTTCCTTTTGTTAATAATAATTATAAGCCAACACTTAGCCTTGGAGTCACATGTCTACTGATGAGAGATGGGCTCTGTCTCTAATCCTGGTCCTCCTCTCCCATTATTGTTTCATTGACTAGTATTGACTTTATAGTGCGGCTGGAAGCCAGAAATGAATGGGAGAATTGGAATGGCAAAACTGGTGGGGCAGGTTTCCCTGGCCAACATTTCAACAGGAAGAAAATAAATAAATAAAAAAATAATACCATTTATCACCAGACAGGATCCAGGTCCTTCTAGGGTCACTGTGCACATATGTTACAGCTTGAAGACAATGTCCTGGAAGACCTGTTCTAGTCTTGGAAGTGCAATTATATTTCCATATGCTCACTCCACACCTGAGGTTAGCCCAGTCTTACATGGCCTCTAAACTCACCAGCAAACAAACTAAAAAGAAACTCACTGGAAACAAACTCAGCTTCAAATCCGGGGTTTTTTTGGTTTTTTTCCTTTAAATCAGAGCTTCACATCATGTTCTCAGATCCCATTAATTCAGCAGGACAGTGAAAGAAAATCTCCAGGAGGGACTTCCTGATGTGAGGGAGTTACTGTCATGTTACATTCTGGATGGGAAAGCCAGAATGGGACAGTTAAAATTACCTCATACTGTGATTTTGCTCTCACTGTCTGAGGGATGAGATTCTCAAGCTGTATGAATGGGTCCTTCATATCATAGTCATTTAAATGCAGGAGCTGAGATTCTGTCCCAAGATCTTCCTCAGTTGTTTTAGTGACCCATTCTTAGTGTGATCTACGACATCCCCATCACATGGAGGGATTAGATTCTGCAAGGAGAGGATGCAGAAATGTAATGTGCATGCACCATGACCATCACTGCCTTTGCTCCACTATGGATAGCAAAGCTGCCCCACAGAAGACAAGTGTAGGGTCTCTTCTGCTGAGACTTCAAAGAAAGCCCTGAACTATGCCCCTCTGCCTCCTTGAGACAGGCAGCAGCCACCCCAAGCCATGTAACGGTTTACTCCAAGGATGGAGTGAGGATGAGGGCAAGGATTTTCCCCCTGCTCAGCCTGGGGACATCTGAGTCTGGGTCAGAGAATAAAGGGAGATGGAGACAAGAAACCAACCCCTCTGGCTGGGAGCGAAGGGATCTAGCAGGTACTCAGCCCCTTCCCCTATGGATGGAGTCCCATGTCTGGTGCTGGGTGGGTAGGTAGAGAGGAGGGGTCACCATTGAGTTAAACTGGGCATGGACATTACAGCTCCGAGGAGGGGCAGCAGCCCAGTGAAGAGTGTGATGATACAGCTTTTAACAAATGGCTCAGGAAACAACTCTGATTTTAAACAAACATTCCAGACAGACCAGACAGAACTCCTTCCAGCACAGTCTGGCTCTACTTCGCTCTGGAAATCGCACCTCTTTAAAGGCAATTGGAGCCACTTACCCAAAAATGAACTTACCTAAAGTTCCTTTTGAGATGTGAGGTTCTCATAACAGTTACCAATGATCCCAGTAAACGCCTCAGGGTACTTCAATGAGAGTGATACAGGGTGCTAGTCTCAGTGTATATATATAGCTATCCATGCACTGTTCAGAACCAGAAGCGACAGTCTCTCAATTCAGAAAGAATTGCACCCTTTATGCAGTAATTTCATCTATGATCTGACCTTGATGGAGAAGAGGAACTGATGATTGACCAGATTAGTGGCTGCTTACATCCAAATAATCACGATTTGACCGTACTTGCTACATTTATGCAAATTAAATCCAAACTCAGTGCTACATGCAGATGGCATGAAGTACTGCATGTGGTATACTTAGGACAAATTCCATGAACCTGAGGCTGGTTAGAAGAAAGAATTTCAAATAGGAAAAAAAAAAAAAAAGAAGTCAGGAACTTGTTCGGGGACATGGGGACATGCTGAGAGTAACTCTGCGAAATGAACAAAGAGGGATTCTTGAACTTACCAAGGAAATCCAATTGCGAAACAGATGAGGACATAGGCATGAAGAAAACGGGGTGGGAAGTCATATCCCTGGAGAAAACGACAGGGATAACTGCACAATAGGTACTGGATTGTGCATTCTTCTAGCAAGTCCCATTGGTGACTATAAATGGGGAAATTCCTGATTCAACACCACATGGTGCAGCACAGATAGCACAAGATTTGGGGGACCCTTGGAAAGGAGCCAAAGAAGAGCGAGGTTCGAATAAGTTACTGACAACCCCTTTAGACTCGTCACTAACAGAACATAAGGATGAACTAACTACTGGTCAGCTGAGGGAGGTGACGTTGAAGGTTTGGGTTTTGCAGGACACCAGGTCACATCCCCTGTATAAACAGGATGACAGACGGATGCTGGTGAGGAGGGAGAACTGATCTTCCTAGCATAGTCTCGCAGCAATCAAGCCATTACACAAGGCAAGAACTGTGGGTTAAGGAACTACAAACAAGCTTGGCATGTTGCAAAATGATTTAATCGTCTGACAAAGAATGTGAAGAAAAGACGTTTTCCATTTGCTTTTATGTAGACATTAGGCGTCTGAGTAGCAGGCAAGAGGAAATGGAAATTCTCATTAGTGAGAAGAAATGTGATATAATCAGCATTACTCAAATCGGCTGGTTTCGATTTGCATGATTGGAATGTTAAAATAACTGGTTATAACCTGCTTAGGAAAGATAGAGTCGGTGAAAATGGACCATATGAATCATGCCATAAAATCAGACCATGGAATAGGAATTACTCCACAGCCTCCATGAGAAATGCATGGAAAGAAAGACAGTGTTGCAGGGGACTTCCGTACACTAGAAGCTTCAGATAGCCACTGAGAAGGCATCCTGATTTGGAGAAAACTATAGGCAAATTGCTAACACAAGGAGCCATCATCTGGGAACTCTTCTGGACCTTGTTCTGACAAAGATGAATTAATTACTGGGCTGAGAGTTGATGGTTGTCAAGGGAACAGCAAGGATGACCTGATTATATTCAATATGGGCAAATAAAGGGCTGTCCCTAACAGTTATATCTGCACTGGGACTTCAATAGAGCTAATTTCTCAAATCCAAAGAAATCCAAAGAAAATTAGGAATTGACTTGATTATGGGAAAAAACTGGGACAGGAAAAAACGTGAATGAAAGTAGAAACATCCAAGAAAATTGTATTAGATGGCCAATAGCTGCAAGCCTACAAAAAAGAACTACCACAACATTAGACAAAAGCTTTGTGGTAAAGTTGAGAGTAGCAATAAGGAATAAAAAAAGAACTTTCATTAAACAGACGAGAGAAGAATGAATTTTTAAAACTTCAGGATTTTAAAATGGAATATTTTAAATAGTAAGAGTATCTAGGGGGAAATGCGCAGCCAGTAAGACCCAAGGCAACTAGAAGGACATTTTCAAAAGGATATTCAGAACAAAGGAAACTATAGTAATCAGTCTCATTATTGGATGAAGATAGTAAAAGCAGTAGTGATAACATGAAGAGGCAGAAGCAGTTCAGTAAATATTTCTGCTTTGGTGTTAAATGTCTTTGGAAGTTAAACATCTATTAAAGACAAAGCATTTCTAAATCAGCAGACCTAAATAATCTGTGTTCAGGAATCATAAAATTGTTAGCTGAGGCCTATTGGGATTAATTTTGAAAGCGTCTTGTGAAATGTGAGATTCCAGAAAACGGAAGGAACATTAGCATGATGCCAGTTCAAACAGGGCAAGCTGGATGAGCAAGGTAACTAAAGATCACTTACCCGAACCCCAGTCCAAGCAAAATGGAAAAACTGACATGGCACTGAACTGATAAAGAATAAAAGGCCAAAAAAAAAAAAAAAAAAAAAAAGGCAATTAATCCCCATAATATGACATTGTGGAAAGTATGTCTCATTGAATAAATATTTTAGCACTCTTTTGATGAGTTTACAGGAATGGCCAGTAAAGTCACTAGTCAATTGTGTGATAGTCCTTGATGAAGTGTCTGCCTTAGAACTGCATAACAGTCTGATTACAAATTAACATAACCAAACACCAGGAAAGCACAGGTGAAATCACATGAAAAACAAAGTGACTGACAGATTTAAAGCAGCTGTCAACAGACAGCTCTTGCTGAAGGAGGATGTGTTGCTGGTGAGAGTAGTAGAAGGCTCTGTGTTAGTCAACTTTTTCATCAATGAGCCAGAAGCTTGAAATTACCGCTGGTAATCATTTGTTGATGACACAAAGATTGGCAGATGGGTAAACAGTGTCAAAGGCATGGCGATCACACTGCCTGACTGTATCACTTGATAAATTAGGCCCTTCAAACAACACATGTTTAATGAAGCAAATGCTAATATATGCATCTAGGGAACACGAGCTATTCATACAGCCCAGCAATGACATTCTGGAAAGGGGTTATTCTGAAAATGATTAAGGGGGAGAAGAGGACAACCGAACTTACCAAGTCTAGGGTTCTCTTGGGGCTAATACAATCCCTTGACATATAAAAAGTCTCGTTGAAGAAGACAACCTTTCTATGGCACTGCTGAAAAAAAAAAGCCAGAATGCTGCAGTCAGTTCTGCTTGTGGTTTTTAGAAGATGCTTGAACTTTGCGGGAGGTCGCTCATAAAGGAACAACATGGAAGTCTCTATGGATGTAGAAAATGTTCTTATAGAGTGTGACTTACAAAAGAAAAAAAATTAGGCTGCAGGACACTGCTTCAGGTCACTCAAAGCAGGACCAACTTCAAAGCTAGCAGGTTGCTCAAGGCCTTGTCTGCCAAAATTTTGAAAATCCCTGGCGATATCCAGTGCTTTACCACCTCTCCACAGTGAAAACTGTATGTCCAGTCAGAATATGCCCTTGCTGCATTTTGTGGACATTGCTTCTCATCCTTCCATAGTGCCCCTCCATGAGAAGTCTGTCTTCACCAACAATTAGACAGTGGAAAACAGTAAGCAGCTCCCCCTTAGCCTTCACTGCTCCAGGCTGAGCAATGCCAGTTCCCTCAACCTCTCCTCACATACCGTATATGTCCCAGCTGCCAGCTATTTTAGTGGTCCTCTGCTGGACTCTCGCCAGTTTACAAGTATCTTTCTTATAGAACTCCATTTGTTTTGTCTATCTAAAGCCAGGGCGAGAGAAGATTTAAAGACATGAAGTCTCTGTAAGCCAGAAGAAAAGGAAGATCAAGGATCTACAACTGAAAGCTGAAGCCAGATAAATTGGATTACAGTGCGGGTGCTTAGCTACTAAGCAGCCAGTGCAGGTGCTGGATTCTCTGTCCCTTGATGTCTTCAAATCAAGGCCAGATGCTTGTTTGGACATTATTCTTCAATCTAACAGCACCATCTTGGCTGGCTCAAGGCAAGGCTAACAAGACCTGAAATTGTGCATTGGCAATACGTGGACTGCAGGACCCACCTGTCTCCAAATTGTGAATTGTTTTTAGAATAGTGCATTCAAGGTCCTAATCACTCTAAAATCACCAAAAAAGTCCAGACTGACTCATAGGAGAAATAAGAGAAGCAAAGAAGAACCCAAATATACTATATACTGGATAGAAGAAAGAAGTTTGTAATAGTGAATGTCCCTGATTGATTGAGTTTTGCCTGGTTGGACGCTTTCTGGAATTCTGGGACCTGTGTCTCAGGAGGCTTGCTTTACTTCTCAGAAGAAGATTCTACAGCTGAACAACCTTTGGCCTTAAGGACCAGATGCCAAAGACATTCCAGTTCCTTAAAACACCATCTTCTGTAATCAGAAGCACGTGATTGACTTGAGGCCATAGTTTGTCTTTTCAGGGATATATAATAGATGTAAGTACACAGAGGTATGCTTTGCTCAGAGATTTTGAACATCATTAGTCTTTATTTAAAAGGTAGAGGTGGCATATTCAGGCCTCAGAAGACAACTTCCTGAAAGGAGCACCTTCCCTTGTTGCTTATCCACAGGGCCATGAAGGGAATCTGTGTCAGGTTAGACTGTAATCACAGATTTAGGAGATTTACAGACTCAGTTAGTGGAAGGAAGATTTGATGTGATTTACCTAAGCTTCTGTGACGCATTTGGCTTGGTATCACACAATATTTTTATTAACGAAATACGTAATACAAGGCACCCTTAAAACAATTAACAGTCATCTAATAGGGAGGGTTTCAAGTGTCATTCTAAATGAGGAACTGTTTCTCACCTATTTCCTACAGAATTCCCCCAGACATCAGCTCTAGACCCTCTGCTATTTGACATTTTTATTGATGGCCCGGAAGAAGACATAACTCCATTAATGATAAAGTCTCATCCATTCTTAGAGAGGCATGACATACGTGTTAGTCATGACAAATTACCCTCTGAAAAAATCCTATACTTCTCCAAAGCTTAGAGGTAGCCCAGGAAACTGGCTCAGACCAGAGGTGCCATTTTAGGAAGCTAATTAGCTAGATGGATTCCATGCTTAGACACTGAGTTGACACTTCTGGTGAGCTCCACAAAAAAGAAATGGATGTTTTGATCAACATCTTTAGCGGAAAGGAAATTTGACAATTATCCACTAGACTGAAAAGTCTGTGCAGGCAAAACAAGATGTTATATCTGGCAAAGAAAGAAGCAACCTAGAAGCAAGGCAGCAGTCAACTAGATACTTGGGCAATGCACTGAGGGTTGTGATGAATTCTCTGCCATGGACAATCTTTTAGTCAAGGCTATCTGTTTTCCAAAAGCTCCTCTGTAATCCAAGCAAGTGCAAATTCACGGTTTCTCAGTAGCTTGTGGTACGTGTGAGTTAAAACTAAATGATCCCCTTCTGACCTTAAAAACCTGAGAGTCTCTCTATGCAAGCTCTGCAGTTCTTAGCTTCAGAAGGTCTCCTTCTGCTGCAGTTCTTATTGAATGGATAAAAGTGTAACTGCCTGGCTGTTTCTTGTGATCTGGCAAGCAATGTCAAGTCATGATGGCTCTGAAAAGGGCATCTTTTTGTCTGGTGACACTGACTAGGAGCAGAAATGGCAATATATAGACACAGCAGATTGACATTGCCCACAGTATGATTTTCTGTTTGACATTTTTGAGACAAAGTTTTACCTGCTTTGGCTGGCTGGTTGCTGTCTGGAAAAGAGGAGTTGGAGACTTCATTAAACTGTAGAGCAGCAAGCACCCAGGCTAAAACGTAGGCTGTAGGCATGGTAGGAGGGAGCTGGGCAATTTACACAGGAAGTTTAGAGCTCTGCTAATTGATTGTCTGGCCTTGCACTTCCTACTCAACAAACAGGTGGCTCTAAGAGCTCTTTCAGGGAAGGCTCACTGCAGGGATTTGGTGCAAGACTCCAGGAGAAAGGCTGAGCATTACTGGAGTTTTACTTAACAAGTCCCTTGCTAGTGCAAGAGAATACAGAATGAGCCATAGCTTATACCAGTCTTGCTTTCTTGTACTTTGTGCTTGTGGCTTTTGGTCCTTTTTTACATTAGTTACAGGTCCTTTTCTAAAGGACAATTTTCAGGACATTAGGAGGTGTCCCATAGTCATACTATGTCTTATGTCTGGTTGTGCACAGAGTACATGTGTTCCTGCTGGGGCAGGCAACAGTTGTCTAGCTGTTGAATTGTAGGCTTGATGACCAGAAAGACGCTATTATGCTCCAGCGCTCTGGCAAGACCCTCCCTTCCCAGGGCCAGCATTCCAGGCTGCAATCTGATTTTCCCTGCCAGGACGGTTGCTGAACCAGCCCTTATCTCAAAGACATTCTGATATGCCGCAGAATCAAATGTATTGGAGAAATTCAGTCAGCTAGAACAATAGGTTTGCATTGCTAGCTCAAACTTGTGTGTTGGGAAGCAGTGAATGAAACAGTATTATGGAGAATCAAGCAAGGAAACCAGTACCCAGTGGTTTACACACAGTGGTACTAGCTACACACACCTTTTATTTCCCACTTCATGTTAAAATTCAATCTTCGTTCTATGAGAACAAGCATATGCATTATTACTCTGTCATGGCCACTCCACTAAGCTATTCAGCAGGACAAATTCAGAATAGTAATAGCTGGAAAATAACCATTATATCCTGAATTTGCACAAAACCGTAAGCTCACTCTGCAAAGAGGTGACTTTGTTTTCCCCTCAATCTGGTTTTGATGTTCTCTTTCTCCTTCCTTTTATGCAAAGCTCTCCACCCCAGAAGGCAGGCAAGCTGCCAATCCACCTCTCTGCCCCACTCCAAAATAAATGTTAGGTGCTAAAGAATGCACAAAAGGGAGCTGTGAAAGGGTTTGTAAAAAGGGTTGCTGTTTTGATTTTTTTTTCCTAATTTTGAGAGGTTTTATGTGTTTTCCACAGTGCACTCTACTTTGTTCCACTGAAGTTCCTAAACTATGGCTCAGCCTGACAGTCGGGCAGGTCATAGGACATCTACCACACAGGTAGACCCGATACACTAAAAATGCCACATGCCTTTCCTCTGCTATGTTCCTCCTCTGACAAAAACAACATACTGTGGGCTGATAAAACGAGCACTGCGTTGAGAGATTTGTCCAAAATATTGGATAACTCTGTAGTAGATCTGAAACGTTGCTTGTTAGATCCATATCCAGGGTGATGCAGACCTGGCATAGCTCCACCCAAGACCAGATTCTCAGCTGGAAAAGATCCCTTGACTGCAGCACAGCTAAAATGATTTGCAGCAGCTGGGGATATAAGCCTACAGCGCACAAAATAGTGTGTGTACACATTGGATGCTCTGCTTGCCCTGCGCAGTCCAGGCAGTCTTTGCTCGCTGGTGGTTATTCATTGGCTACTCTTCCTTTCTCTGAACTGGTATGTCTCACTGTTTCATGTCCCAAATTTATGCCATTACAAAAAGACTGGGAATTATTGGGCTTGAGTGGCGATTGTTCCTACTTTTACAGAGATGCAGCTCAAAGAGCCCACACCAGCAACACCAGCCTCTCAGCTAAGCAGGCACCATCCCCGTGCACAGGAAGGAGAAGAGGTGGAGTCCATGTAGCACGACTCGTGTCCCAACGCACTCTAGAGGGGTGCCATGGAGGCTGTGGTGTGGAGCGTGCTGTTGGGGACGGGAGGTATGTGCTCCACACAGCCCCTCGGAGCTCCGAGAGTCCCTTGCGACGCTGATGTTACAGTTGCATCTGTGGATGGTCAGGGTCTGGATGGCTCAGATCCAGGCTCCCTCACGAATAAAGCATGCGGAGATACTTAAACTCCAGCTGTTGTGCCCAAATTCCACTGTCTGCTGCAGGGAAAGACAGATTGCTCACAAAAGGGCAAGTGTGAGGGACTGGCCACAGAGATCTGTTCTCCCCAATCCATCAAATATTTCCATGTCCTCCATTCCAAAATATTGATGTGCCGAGCCTTGGGAGCTTTATATTTAGCAAGGAACATAAATCACAGATGCAGGGGGCAGCTTCTGTAATGTTTCCTGGCTTATCGACTGTACTACTAATAGCTCAGAGGGGCTTGTAAATTGGACTGTGAACACCACAGTGTGAGCAGGGAAAAAAAATCCATTCACCTCTGGCGTAGGTAGAGCTGGGAAGTGCCTTCTGGTGACAGGTCCTCTGGACCCTGTCAGGAACCTCCTGGCAATGCTCCCAGGGGGCTATGAGATGCCAGCGAAACAAGTCGGATCCCACCAATCTGCAAACCTGAGGGTGACACTGGTGCGTGGATTTCCACTGAGGATCTACGCGTAGGCTCCCTGTTACTGCTGCATCCAAAAGGGAGCCATGGGGCAGAAGAGGGGCGTAGATGGAGGGGGCAGAAGGTGGTGAAGGGGGCTTCTGGCATTATTTCACCTTCAGTGGAGCCCCAGCAGATGCACAGGAGTGCTAAGACACCCCAGAAGTGCACAGGGGTTTGCCACATCCTTTTAAAGACCATGGCATATGTCCCAAGGCAGAAAGCAATAAAGAACTCAGAGAGTTGGTCTCTTTCTTCTTTTTCTTTCCTCTCTGTTTTGTTTGTTTTCTCAGCTAAGGAGCCTCACACAGGTCCTATTCTTTTCACTGGAATGTGGCTTGTAAATTCAGCATTTCAGATAAATTGCCCGAGAGCTCAGGAACCCTCATGTGAACTGCATCAGCCTTCCCCTGGCCAGAACAGTCATCAGCCTTCCCAGCATATTCCGAAGTGATGCACTGGTGTGCTATTGCAAGGGAGGTTTGAGACCTCCCCCTTTGTAATTCTTTTTTTTTATGCCTCTGAATAACTCAATGTTTGGTTTAATACTAATGTCTTGTATTCCTGTAGCTTCACCCATCTAAGGACCAAGAATTGGTTTACCAACATCAAAGCATCTGTCCTCTTGCATTGAATTTTGACACCAACTGATTTTCTTAAAATCAACATTCTGACAGATTTTCCCTCTAGCTGCTTGTCCTGGCCTTTAAAAATTCTTTAAAGCAGAATCTGAGAGTAGCTTTCCTGCTTTCCTCTTGACTTCACAGCAAAACTTGCCAAAAGGGAGAAAGTGCACATCCAAAACGATGGCAGTAATACGAACAAGGTCCTGCCAAATGCAAGGAGCGAACAGCCTGGAGGAGATAACCAAATACTTGCTTATTCACAGGGCTTGTTCACTAGCAGCCAGATTATAATTTTAGCAATAGGAGGTACCCGGTTTTGGACAGATGGGATCTGTGAGCTGGCATGTCCTTCCCAGAGCTTCATTGTGACCCCATGCGGAGAAGCGCTCGCATCACTGAAGCAAAAACAACTGTATCGAGCCTGAGGATCTGCCCAGCGGGCTGGCTTCACAGGAGCTGCACCGTGGGCATACAGTGCCATGATGTTACTGCATTCAGTTATCTCAGATTTAAATGAAGGCTCAGTTCTCTGGAAATCCTTTGGGAAAGCTGCCTTCCCATTATTTCCCAAATCCCTGGAGATTTTCTGACTTCTCCCTCTTGCCTAAGTTCTGTTTCACCCCGTAGTCCGGCCAGGACCATCAGTGGAGCTTTTCTGTGTATTAATGCATGGATGTTCTTTTGCAACTGAGTGCAATAATCCCCCTGGACCTGAGGAAACTTGCCTGTGGTCTGTTACAATAAGGGTTTTGTCAAGCTCATTTTCCTTTGTTCCTTTAATTGTGCCCAGTCCTTACCTTATTTTAGAGCTGGCTACCCACACAGCAACAGCATCTGCAGTACAAATGTCTATAGGGCACGGCTTCTTTGTCTGTAACAAACCCAAATCTCACATCGTTGGCAGGCTGACAGGACTGCGCACTCTGGATACCCTTCTATTGTGCAATGGGATTTTACTCCATTTACTTTCCGTGAACTCTGCTAACATTGTGCAGGGCTCTGTTTGCACTCCTGTGTCTATTTTAAAATGACACACCTTGTGGACTTCTGTCATTCAGAATTTTACAAATACTTCACCCTTTTATGACATGTTGACTGTCGAAGCTAACAACACTTTGTCATGGTTTTCTCCTTCTCTGTTGCCGCTGGCGGAGCTTATTTAACTCTTTCTGCAGTAATTAATCTCTCCTTTGCAAACTTTCCTTACCACAGATCTAGAAAGACATCTACCACACACCTATGATCTTATAAAACTTGCTGTTCTAATCCTTCTTCACTGCAGCCATATTTTTGCCACCAATGTCTTTCCCGTGGTCACCAGCTTTCCTGGATATTACATTCTCAGTCCGTTAGGCAGGGCTTCTTATCTGTATCATTGCTGTGAGACGAACCTTAGGAGTTCGAACCCCGCAGTGCTGAGAGCTGCATAAAACCAGTCTGGAACAGTGGTCCCCGATCCAAGAGAGCTAACAAATCTTTTTTGGACCAAGTTATGTTTTAATGCCTTAATATTACTTAAAAAAATAAATTACGGTAACCAGACCAAAAGCTTCTGCTAGAGGCATTTCTCTGTGTACCTCCTGTCTCTGTATTTATTAGAGAACACAGTTTCATACTCGTGAGTGTCTTGGGGCTGTCAGAAGAACAACCTGTCATTCACAGCTTAACAAAAGGAAGCAACTGCTCTTCCTACCCTGTATCAAATTATTTTCTGTGTTTACAACTGTTTTCCAGGACAATCATATAATGGAGAAGGTTATCCTGTGTCTGTTGAGACTTCTTTTGTGGGAATCTATGCTTCTGCCACCCACAAACATCTAAAAAACACAGCTTAGGCACCCAAAAACATAAGTCTGAGCAGAAATCACAAGATTTCAAAAAACAGGTTTGGAAAAGAAGAATTGTTTTCTTTCTGAAGCTGATATCAAGCATTCAGGCACATCAGCTTCAAAGTATTAAACTTTCTTCTGGAGCTTCAAGCACTAGAAGATGCATTTAAGTTGAGGTAATCTCATGATTTAACAAAACCTTTACGTGACAGCACACCCCTTGCCTTTTGGTGATATAAAAGAAGCTTCTGGAGGGACGGAAGAGGGTGCTGTCATCAGCCGCAGATAAGATGCATTTAATAAAGCGATAATAGCCCAGACACTGTAGCCAAAACCTCTCTTGAGAGCTGGGGGAAAGGAAGCAGAACAAGCCAGTTCAGCCCCCAACAAGGAAGAAGGATTTCTTCCAATACCTGCCCACAGCTCCATGGTCTCGTTACTTCCCCAAGCAATCCGTATCTCACTTGAAATTCTCTGGGACTGGGAGCAGCCACTAGTGGTCCTGCGTGATGTTTAAAGGCCAGAGCTAAGCCCATAGCTTCATGGAGGACCTTGCTGCAGTGCACAGAGGAGCCCACAGGCAAGGCACAGCAGGAAACCCTTGGAGGGGGGAGATGGAGGAGAGGACGAGGCCAGGGCAGCTAGCCTCAGCCCCTTAGAGGCTGCGTGCCCCACTCCGTCTCCCCGCTCAGAATTCCGCGCTGCGCAGCACCCGGCCCCCGGGCTGAAGGCCTTGCTTAGCATCAGATGCCCAGAGGCACTGCATGGCATATTAAGCATCATGTAGGCATGTGATACCAAGTCGCTGGCAGCATCCCAGCGGAGTCATATTCCCATTGCATTCCTTGGATATCTCCCAGCCGCTGGCTTGAGAAAGTCACTAACCTTAGTATGCTTCATTGTTCTGGCAGGGTGTCTCAGTCCAGAGGGTGTCTCGTGATCACTACTGACCACTGCGTGTGCACTTGTGCAGGTCATCCCAGAAACAGCTGAGCAGATTGATAGGTCTCTGTGGCATGCACTGGTCCCTAGCGCCCACCACCAGGAACCAGAGCTGCGGTGCAGCCAGAAAAGTCTTTCCAGCAACGGCATGTCATCATCACTCCCACTAACACCTTCTCTGGGAACCGAGGAGAGGGACAGTGGGCAGTCTCATAGGATCTGAGCCCTAGTGTGAGCAGAGTTTGGAGAGAGGACCACTTGGGGAGCTATACCCATCAGAGTATGCTAGCAGGAGCTAGCTGACAGGCAAGTCATCCTCTCCTTGGTGCAAGCAGTGTTTATTCCGCATGCTGCCTGCAGTCCTCTACTTCCGAAGGCATGAGGTGCCTGGGTACCATGGCGAGGGCAGTAAAAATACAACGGAGAGATGATTTCTCCTCTTTGGCTCCCCTGCCAACAGAGCTGGCCTGGCAATGTGGACACATCAGCCAGAATGCTTTTTAGGGTCTGTTTGCCTTGGACTCAAAGCCACAAGTGCTCTTTGTAGACTGCAGCTCTTCCACGCAACAGCCCACATGCTTTTTCTCCCTGGGAATCCAGGCTGCCGATGTGTCCAAGATCCTTGCCCAGCTGTCTTGCCAGCATCCACACCCTTATGCCAGATCACTTATTCAAATAGGAAATAATCAGGCATGGGTCCTGGGCTGCTGCCGAGGCACAGGTCTGCCTCTCATAGGGCCCGAGGGGTTCTCTTAAATTCAGTTGCACAGGAACAAAACGCCCAAGTACTGTCCCACTTGTCTTTCCTCCTCCCTCTCTCTGGCTCTGGAAACAGCAGGACTGATTCTTTCAGCAGACCGAAGAGGCCAGGGCAACCTGGTACTCTGTGCTAGGGGATATCATTGAGGATGGGAAAAAGGAAGTAGAACAAGCAAGCCCGGTCCCAAAGAAGGCAGCAGAGAAGCGGGATGAGCGTGGCCAGGGAGTCTGTGCTCAGCGTCTCACCAGGTGTGAGCCACTGGCAGGGCTTCTCTGCAGTGGGAGCCATGCAGCTGTGCTGGTAACTCCCCATTTCTTCTTCTTCTGGAGAGCAGGTCCATGTTCAAGGCAGGCGTGTTATCCCACGGGCTCGCTGGTGGCTGCGCAGGGGTCTGAGGGCAGTCTGCCACCTGCATGTCATGCGGTCTCGCTGCAGCAAGTAGGTGCCATGTGCTGTGAGATGGCCAGAGACTGGAGGGACACCTCCTGCCTTTGGTTACACCCAACAGACAGGGAATGTCTGAGCCCAGAAGATGGACCGAGGAAGAATGGCAAAAGGGTTTTTCTATTTACTTGAAGGATCGAGAAGAGGAGATGAAGACAGCAGCAGTGAGAAGACCCAAAGAGGTTCATTGAGAGTTAGAATGACACCATGAGCTGACATGAGATAATGTTATCCCCAAATCTGACACGGTAGCATGGCTGCTGCCATGAAATACCACCTTTCACAGATCAGGGAAGATGAGAGCTGTCAGCTAGAAATTCATTCAACAAATATATCGGTCTGATGGGGAAGGGAAGGAGGGTCCTGTACAGACAACACAAGATTTACAGACATATACATCAAGATCATGTGATAGACAGATCTTTGGATGAGGAGGGCGACGAACAGCTGAAGAAGAGACTGTGGAAAACACAGTGGAGGAGGAAGAATAGATTTGCCAGAGGGCAAATGGGTACAGAAGACTTTACCAGTTGCTCATATAAGAACAGAAGCAATGGCAAGAGAAAGAGACAGAAAACTCTGGTGCTGTGAGAACCAAAGCCAGAACAAGAACCAGCTGATTTAGGTTGGGATGATGGGCTACATTTAGCTCTTCATAATTTCTTATTATCTAGCAATTTTATTTGTACTGACTTGGGTTAGGAAGTCAGGAAATGCTTCTCTTTTTCAAGCATTATTGCATTTTTACAAGTTACTAATGAAACATCTGTAGGCTCCCATGTGTCTTATACTATTAAACTCTTCATAAGCTTGGAGAAGCAGGTCAAGGTTCAGTGACATTCAGACTACAGGGGGTAGCAGAGATTTCTCCCTTGCCTCTTTTTTAATGTACAATAAGTAGACGTTACGATTAGAACAGGAATGGAAAATATCCAGGACACTTGCAGAAAGCCGGTCCAGTTTAATTTTATCAAACTCTTTGATACAAAATGAAACTCAAAATACACTGATGATATATATTGAAAGATAATTCTCCAGCTTAAATGAAATTACTGATCTATCATGTTGGAGAGGCTCTGTGCTGTCTTTGAAAATATTCAGAAAGAGAGAGACTAGCATCTTCCATTTCCTGAAATACATGGACTGAAAAAGTCAGCATAAACTTCCGAGTCTGTTTCCTTCATGCAGTAAAACAGAGAGGCTGAGACAGCTGCAGCAAAATAGCAAGTAGCCAATAAGACAATTTGCAGGCATAAGGAGGGTTAAGACCAATTATTAAACACAAACCAGAGCATCTTGATTAGGCACTTTCATTATGAAGCCATTTATTTGTTCTGTGATTTAAGTAACAATAAGTCACGTAGCATGTGAGATAGGGAGGAGACATGGTCACGATGTTCAGTTGGTGGGAAAGGCAATGTTCTTCCAGCACTGGAAGTCTACCCTGCATCCACTTAGAGTTTTACATACAGACATGCCTCTAGTGAAGCCCACCGGTCAACAGTTGGGGTCTACAGGCTTCTTGTTGCCTCTGCAATCTACATTCCCAACCCTGAGTGTATGGCACTATACAGCACCTAATTCCATGAACACATAGTCTTTTTTCATAGGGCTTCTGCTGCTTTAAGTGCATGCGTGGTTATTCAGCTCAGCTATTTTCCCTCCTTACCCAGTGCATGGCCTGCAGGCCTGTTTTCCATACACAGCCTTGTAAACATCATTACTGAATTTCCTCGCGGTCTTACCCTCAAATCAGAGAGGCTTCAAAAAATCGATGCATGTTTCTTCATAGCATGCATAAGAGAGGGGATGGTACAACCCCATAATAAAAGAGAGAGATCAAAGTTACCAGAAGTTTCTTGCTAATCATGAGTGCCAAAATGAAGGCACTCAGAGCTTAATTTCCCAAAGCGGCTGGCATTCTTACAGCATTTTAGACATTCAGCGTGCAGCTCCCACAGATTTCCCCTCCAGGTGTGCGTGCTCAGCACTGCCACAAATATTGTCTACCGGAAAAACACAGCACACAGTGAGTGACAAACAGAGAAAGCCTGAATGGACTCCACTGCTGCCCAGACAGGGAGGAGAGCATCTGTTTCTCCAGCACAGCATCCCTCTGCCTCACCTATCGGAGACTCCTCGCTGCCCCTGCTGTGGCAGCCACACCGGTGACATCGATGGCACTCAGGGCAGGTGACCCAGAGCAGCTTCATTCTCCACAGCCCAATTCCTTCCCAGATCAGGCAGCCCTGTGTGCTGAAGGAGGCAGAGGTCATACCAAAATACAGTATGTGCTCATGTAAGCAGAGAGCAGCAGCATGTCTCTCAAGCACAAGGCAGAGACATTCCTCCCACTTGGCATCTCCTAGCCGAGTGATCAACTCTGCAAATTTAACATAAGGCACTGAAGAAAAAACAAAAGATTTTTAATAAGAAGTGGAAAAAAATATTTTGTGACACAGATTTGTATTGGTCACTCATTTTGGGTGCCGTGGAATAGTTAGTAGTTTCAATCAAGTAATAAAGGTCTGCACTGCAGATTTGCTGTGTTAAACAAGCTGGTCCTTTCATCATAGACCAGACACTCGTTAAAGGAAAGAATAGGAGGGAGACTCCTGTTTTGAAACTCCCATTTTGGCTGGGAGTTTCACAGCTATTTGAAGACAACAGACAAATAGGAAGACTGAGGCCTCATGGGTTTAGGTCAAGGGTGCTGGTAGTCATCAGGATGAGCAGTTGCACGCTGTTCTGCAGCTACATCTTCCCATATTTCTTTGCTTCTGTAGACAAAAGAAAAGGTTAAAAGTGTTCGTAACATTCAAGCCACCACCTCCATATACATCCACAAATGATAAGAAATAGGACCAGTCCAGTACCTCTCCTAGACAGATCACATAATATATGTTTTCAATGTGAGTCTGGCCATTGAATCTTGGTCATGTTAACAAAAGTGTCTGAAGAAAGGTCAGTTGCGTGTAAGTTTAAACAGTAGCCAATACTCTTGGCGTGAGTTTGATGCACGGTCATGGAAAGTAAAAATTGCAATTGATTTTGCTAAGTAGCTATTTCAAAGTGATAGAGGTCGTTCCCGCACTCTCTGGGCAGCATCCATTTCAGAATGCCTCGGAGACGTTACCTCATTAATTTTAATGAGAAGCCCAGACGTGCGTCTGACACAACCATAAATTGTTCTTTCTGTGCGTGCATGTATGTGTGTGTTTAAAAGAGCTCCCTGTGTTACCCCGTGAAGGACCTGACTGTGTGACATGCTGACGTCCGCTGTTTAGGCACACGTCATCCTGGCTCCACCACACAGTTCCCTTTTCATGCTTTGGCCACCCTTTGCGGATTACCTTCGTGCCTCTCCCTGCCATGACCTGCATGCACAAACCTTCTTCCATCTCTTACAGAGGAGAGAGAGGTCCTCCCACTCCAGACACCACTCTAGATCGAGGCCATACCATCACCCCCAAAATACTTTTGCTCAGACACAGTCCCAACAGCCGTATGTTTACATCAGTCCCACCTCACACCCTGCATTGTCCTGTTTAAGCCCTGCAGCCTCCAAGGAGCCCCCTCAAACCCTTTTGCAAGGGATAAGCTTATGGTTGGCACCACGCTGGAGGGCTGAGGATGGGCAATGACCCAGTCAGACCCAGGAAGAGGGCAAGGGAGGTGAAATAAGACAGCTCACTCTCCTGTTTTCCCTGTCTGACCACCTGCCCTGGTCTGCAGTTGACCTTGGAGACATGAGCCACCAGCAGAAACCATTGCCGATGGAAAACCCCTCACACAAAATATCCATCATGGGAGGGATCTGGCTTTCTACCTCCTATTAAGGAGCGTCACGGAAAACTGGTGTCCTCAATGAAGCCCATTCACCAATGACCATGAGTTCAAATCCCAAGTGTCTGCTGTGGGCAGTGAGTACTGGCTACTTAAATGACATTGCCACACCGTACAACAGCCGTTTGTCCCGGCAGTAATGCCACTCTATCTTACATAAGAAGCAAAATGAATAGTCACCTCCCATGCTACCTGTGCTCCTAAAATGCCTTACTCCCACATGGCTGCATTTCAGAAGTGACCCATTTCCCCTTCCAGAAAGATCTTTGCTTCCTCACTTTGTGCAACAATCTTTCCTTGTGAGATGCTTACTCCTCCTGGGGGAGCAGCTCTGCGGCGTTTCTCATTGAGATTCTCTGCCACTACCTTTTCTCAGCTACTTGCCGTATCCAGCTATGGGCCGTTTTCAACCCGTCATCAAATTCTGGCACTACCTTGATCATCTCAGACTGGGGAGGAGATTTTTGGTTTGGTTTTTGCAGGTTTCACTTTGCCTGGTTGGTGTCTATTCACTCAGTGAATAACCAAAATTAAGGTAAACTTTACAATCTCTCTCTGTCCTTGTAGGACAATTCTTGCACACAGTTTGTCAGTCACTTGGGTATTGCCATCAGTAAGTATATCGATGTTGTTTTTAATCCATCTCAAAGCATTAAAGGCCACCCACCAGCTCTTTAAAAAGCAATGCTGCATCTGTTCAATGAACAAGTTGCATTTGTAAACTTTGATTCAACCCAGATACTCGTGTGACTTAGGCTTTCTCCACTCTCTGTGTCCTGATTAGCATTTGCCCTTCTGTAAACATCCCATGTAGCTTGGCAACATGGACTCTTTGTGTCATGTGTGACCGCATGTGAGTGCATTGTCATTTTGTCTGAATTATAAAAGCAGAAAGTCTCGTCTGTTATTGACAGTATTTCAGAATTCGAGGGTGTCCGTCTCACCCCAATGTCATAAAGCAGCCTCCTGTCCAGCCTGACTGGGTACATGCAGGTGGAAACCTGAAAAACCGCAGGTTTTGTCTCATCATCAAACCTATCAGTTCCAAGTCTTTGTCCTCTCAACCATATGTGCATAAAGGCACTTTGGCTTTGTATGTCTTTGCTGTTTGCCAAAAGCAGCATACTTTTGTTAAATGGGATGCTTTCATTGAAAGTTTGTAACTAAATCTTTGTCGGACTCATTGTTTTCTGTTGCAATTACTTCCACGTTTATTGCAAACTAATCTGTTCTCTGCTTTCTGTTTACCCTGGCACTGGGGTTTGTGCCCTGGTATGCATCTTTAAGTAGATTCACTATCACTGGCTCACTGCTTGTTAACACTTCCAAGTGCTGGTTTCAGTAGGTTCCCAAATCTCTGGTGCTACTTGTCAACTCCAGTCCACTTCCAGCAGTAACCTCCCCTTGTGGTCAGTTACTATGAATCACCTGCTCTCAGATCAGCTGCCAAACAGCTGTTAATGACCAAAGTTTCATTTTAGCCAGCAAGCTGATAAAAATGGTCAACAGCATCTCCTGACAGGAGATCTCTTGTACAGTTCCCTCTGCGATGTTTCTGAAGGACCAGACAGTAATCTCCATCATGCTGGAATGAGCTGCTGATATCACACACCTCAGAGATAAAACCTTCTTACTTCTCTTTCTTTCAAATGCCATTTGCTTCCAGACAAGCTCAGACTCAATGCAACTCAATTCTTCCAATTCTTCACCAGCCTGTTTTTAAGCCTAAGGGCTGAATCTAGGTTCAGCGGGTTTGTTTCCTTCTGATACTGTACAAGAGAGATGTTGCTGCCAGGGGTCCTGGGGTGGAAGATCAGACATTTGTGCCTGGCACATGGTGTGTGGCAGCAAGCAAAGAGTAAACACCACGTCCTGTTCACGCTGGTCGTAGCCAGAAAGGCAGTGGAAAAGCTTTTTCCCTAAGACTTATTTTTTCTCTGGTCTTGTTTTTCGTGTTTTCCTCTCTCCTCCATCCACCAGCTCTCTACCTGGTCCCTTTCTCCTCACAGCTTCCAATGGGGTCTCTTTTCTTTCCACCCTCAGCCTTGCGTGTCTTTTTGTCTTTGGCTGACTGTGCAAAATTACCTCCCATCCAGGGAACAGCAATTGTCTACGCTTGGCGAGCTGCTAACAGGACTCTGTCAACAAAGCGCCTGTATGAGCAGCACGATCTTTGCAAACCCAACCTTTTGCATCAGATGGAGGGAGCTGCGTTTCATGGGATACAGACTTCCTCTGCGGCTGAGGTCTGCTGTTTGAGTTTCCATCCCTCGGGTGTAAGTGAATCTGAGCTTAAATGGGACATGTTCTCCAGTTCCTGCTTCTAAAAGTAGAACCCATTTAACTCAGCAGATTACCCAGCTGGAACAGGCTATTTACAGCTGTACCTGAAGCTCTGATAAGATAATGGATATGTTGTAAATACCTATCATATTATGTTGTCTTTGGTTAGTGTTTGGGATCACACGTGAAACAAATGGCTCCAAGGATTGAATAACATCTCAGGGTTCCTTCTTGAAATGAGTTGGGAATCTCATAGGATTTTAAAAGTTTGTTTATTTTACTGGAAATTTCCTAGGGACCTGGTAAAAATAATCTGATTGCATGGTGAAAACCATGCACTGCGGCTGGGTTTCAAGGCAGGGAGTCAGGGTGGGCTATTTCTCTACTTCATTCATTTAATAGGTGTACGTTTCATTAAGTAAGATTGGACCTGACATTTATTGGTATTATTAAGGAGCGGGGAAAGAAGTGAAGTGGGAGAGCTTAGAATAAGGAAGCAAGCAGAAAAAACATGTCTGCACATCATGGGGTGAAAGGCAATTTGTTCTTCCTTCATCCCTCTGCCTCTCCCCTTCCCAAAATTTAGTCCACTTTTGGAGCAGAGAGGAGACAGGCTTCTGCGTGGTCACCCTGAAGTTCTCCCAAATTCTGCTGTTGGCGATGGATATGGGAAGAAAGTGCAGAAAGAGGCTATGGGAAGAGGGTTTGTCCAGTCCCGGTAGCTGCAGTAGGCAAAACCTACACAAAAGAGATGTGAGGCCAGCTGGTCTGGAAAGGAGAAGACTGGCACCTGTGCTCCGCTGCTGTTAGAGCACAAGGAGGATTTTCCAAGGAGACTGAGTGAGGTTAGGGTGGCTCTTGGCAAAGAGGCAAGGGAAAGACAGCAATCTCCAGATCTCATTTCAGGATGGGTGATTAACCGTCTCCTTCTCTGCACCACAGTCCCCACAGTTTACCAAGAAATACTCACAGACCAATGTTGTCCTGACAGCTGCCGCATGGCAGGAGGCAGCTGAGGTGCTGCTCTCCACTGACACTCAGCACAGTTGGTCTCATCTCCGCCAAAATGGTTCGCAGAAATCACCCCTTGAGTAGGAGTCCTTCTGGGATCCACACATCATCATGCTCACAGACCACACACGAGCTGCAGCCAACACTGAATGGTCCATTTGCTTTGACTTGTTCCTCTTGGAGAGGAGGCAGATCCCATTAAAAGTGAAAGCCATGCTCTGCTGTCTGCTCTGCTTTCCTGTCCATGTGAGTGCTGTAAGAGACAGTCGGTGTTAACCTTTGGGCACCACGCAGAGCTCATCGGCATCTGTCCTGAGGTTGTTAACAAGGAATACTTTTTTCTTTTTTTTAAATTTAATTAAGCAGATTTTTCTATTTAATTGCTGGACCCATCCATCCTTTGGCTCTGTGCATCACTGTGGTTATACTCACAAGGGCACTCCCAACCTGAGGAGCTGGAAAAAAGCATCCCCCAAATCATGCCTGAAGCACAGCAGAAGATGTGGTTCTCTCCCCCTAGTAAACCATAATCGAGTTCATATGTGTCACTTAAATCCACTGTCATCTGCGCATCCAGTAATTGCTGCTTGACCCATTAGTTGAAACAACTGCAAAATGCTAGGCTCTTCTGGCACAGGAGATAGAACCACAGCAGAGCTGCCGGAAAGTCAGGAATATTTATAAGGCAGCAAAAGTCAGCAGCTGGGCTGTTACTCCAGGATTCAGGAGACATCAGCTCCCGTCCAGGTTTGACCGCCGTGCCTTTATTTTCACGCCCACCTTTTGTCCATCCTCCCCGAGGTACAGACTCTCTCCCTCATTAAGAGCTTGTACAGTGTCTAGCGTAACGGGGCCTTGACCCTGTGCAGCCCCAGGTCCTGCCTTCATAAATCAAGTATAAGAATGGGATTGCAGCACTGTCACCAGACAGTAATAACATGTGCTCCAGGTCAGAGACACTGAAGGGCAAGAATTGCTCATTAAGGAAGAGAAAAATACAGGATTTTTCACTTGACATTATCAGGGAAACGTGTTCATTCATGTTTACAGAGTTATTGTAAGAGCTTCCTGCCACACAGATGTCCTCTGATGGCAAAAGTGAAACTGTACGTAGCTGCTCTAGGCTGACCTCCAAAACTGAACAAAGCCCGCAAGACTGGGAGGATTTGGGGCCCAGAGGAAAGCCCCAGGCAGCGCTAAGCCCTTTGGCTGAGGGGAGGCTCCGCACGACGCCAAACCGCCAAGCGGTCACACGTTCCTCAGCTAGACCAGAGCTGCTGGAAACAAGCCCCGGCCCTGCCACAAGCCTCCTGGCTCTCCCACACCGGTGCGAGCGACAGAGGCCCCGAGGCTGGATGCACAGGCATTTTAGCCCCACCGCAAAACAGAGCTGACATTTTCCCACTCGGCTCAAAATATAGCTCAGGGCCAGTGGCAAACTCTGCAGCCTCTGCCAGCCTCGAAGGAATTCTGGCACCCCAGCAAAGACCCCAAGTATCTTGGTTTCAGAAAGAAGAGACTTTCTTCTGTAGGTTTGCAGCCTGGCTTTTGCTTTCCTAAAAAAGAGATTTTCATTCAAGCAAAGCAACATTTCTTACCCACTCCCAAAGATAACCCAGCTCTATGCTGCTTCTTTTTGCAAGAACTAATGTTCCTCTTGGGCTTGCAGAGAAACTTTGAATTATGCAATTATTGGAGAGCCAAAAAAGGAGAGAGGGCAGCCCATTATATAGTTCTGCAAGTCAAGTGTACTCAAATCTAATCCCTCCTGAGTACCTGGCATCCTGGTGATGCACCTGAATGGTGACAGGTATGGGTCAGGTGTGAGTTCTGCAGAAAAGGGGTGTGATACAGCTGAATCAGCCCAGCATCCTTGGAGGATTGGAAGCTGAGCCCTTCACCTTCTGAAATCTGGGAAATATTTTCCTATGTCTTGTTGGCAATTTGGTGACTCAAATAACTGGGGTTTGAACTGGCAACACCCGGCTGCTCCTTCCCTTCACTGCCCTACTTGAAAGGAGGATCAAAATTTCTCAGGGCTGCAGGCAGGGCAGAGACGAAGGCAAAAACAGTCTCATGCTGCTGCTGAAAGCATTAGTGAGGGACTTAGGGACACCTGGGTTCAGCTTGGCCAGATCCACTGAATAGTCTGGGGCAGGTCATTTCATCCTTCTGTGCCTTGGTTCCTGGGTTGTAAAAGAGAAGAAAACTTTTCCCTACCTCAGAGTAAATCCCTTGGTTCTTGTCAAGCACTTAACTACTATAGCAGTGAGGACCATATAAATTATAATTACACTGAATGCCTGGTGCTGCTGCCCGGAACTAGCACTTCATTCTTTAGTGCACAAAATTTCTTTTTGGTGGGGAAATTAGCTGCTGCTGTAACCCTAATTAGGTTCCCTGTCTTGAATGACTCATTCCAGCATATAGAAATCAGTTTTCTTTGTCTCTAAAGGAAGCTTGAAATCATGTTTTGGAATTCAAACCAGATTATATTTGCCCTTAACACACAGCCCCCAAAGTCTGGTTAGGACAGGGTGGGGAGCCAGGGGTGTTAAACTTAGAAATGGATTTAATTAACCTTTGCTGTTTATTGCTTGCTTCCAGAGTTCAGCCAGGTTAGGAAAAGAACAAGGAATGGGTCACCTGGTGTTTACACGGGGCTTTTGAAGAATGGCCCAGACACTTATTTCCCCCCCGCCTTGTTTCTTTAAACATTCTGAGTTTAAAGTTGTGGCTTAATTTTGGAGCCAAGGAAAGGGGATGTTTATTCAGAGACTGTTAAATAAGTAGTGGTAGGAGGCAATATGAACTTCTCTGTGTTACCTTTAACGCCAGCGTATCCCTCTACCTTCTCAGCTTGCTGTGTGCAGGAGGTGGTAGGAGACCCTCAGCACGATGGTTACAATTAATTTCCATGCTGTGTAGCATTTTGGTCGTCTATCTCCATGTTGTTCCCCTGTGAAGGGTGTTTTTCACACACCATGTGAGCCGGGAGTATAACAAATTATCATCTCATGAATGTTTCGGTAAATCCCAAAGGTACCTTTCTCTGCGAGGCGCCCCTCTGCACCCCCTTCCATGCAGAGCCTCCATATCCTGACCAGGGCATTTCCCACAGGAATGGACAGAACTGCCACATCCTGGGTGAGAGAGAAAAGAAACGTATTAATGCAGCGGGACACTTTGTTTTGCTCCTGACAAAGACCTTCTGCTTCTCCACGCTGTATCTGCACCCACACGCACATCGGTACATGCACAGCCAGAGAGGTGAAGAGGGACCTGCTGGAGAGGCAGGCTCTGCAGCTCCAATGTCCTTTTGGGTTTTCCTGAGCTCAGGAAAAGGGGGGAGTGGTCAGCCTAACTGAAGGAAGATGCTGTTTACTTCTTTTCTCCCAAATGAGTCATCCCCAAATCAGTTTTTTATTGAAAATAAAGTTACTGAGCACGCTGTAGCAGAGCGAAAAAAATGTTTTTCAGGATTTGATGAGCTTGTCTGATGGTATGGAGCAAGAAGCCACACAATTTAAATAGCTGTCATCAGACTGGCATAACCATGACAGGAAGCTCCAACAGTGGCTCTGAAACTTAGGAGTGACACAGGAAGGTTTGGGAAATGATTAAGCCGGCAGATTACACTGTGGGTGGGGAAAAAGAGACACAGCACTTTTTCAGCCATTGATCTTTACTTTTTTTTTCTTGGTTGGAGAGGAGAGGAGAGGAGAGGAATGAAGGAAAACAAAACACACACAAAAAGAAACAAAGAGGAATTTTACACACTTCAAAAAGCAGCGTTTTGAGCTCAATATGTGACAGATTCATTCCCTGAAGACCTTATATGAGATTTTTGGATGGTATAAAGTGATTTACATCCCTTGACTTTGGTGAAGTCACACTTATTTACATCAGTTGCGAATCTTGCCCCATAAACTAGTGAAACAAAAGAAGAAAAAAAGAACAAGGAGGTCACTTTGAGATATGGAGATTACCCAGGACAAGTTTTTGACTCAAATGTTGTTTGTAGCAAAGGCAGTACCGGTCTGCAATAACTCCATTGTCTTCCACCAGGAGTTTCAACAACTACAAGAGATGATCTTAGACTGGGAACTCAGTAGGTTATAGGCAGAAACATCGTTGTAAAGAAAGAAATGCCCTGCAAACAAAAGTGAAATGGCTATAGCAAACAGAAAGGAAAATAATATAAAATATCAGAGCATCCAACATGTCTTTCAAAGGCAGCTAGAATGTAATTCCCTCTAATAATCACTCAGAAGATACCCCATGGTTTTTTAATGATTGCAAGGTCTGCACTGAGATGGAAGTAGGAAAGGAAAGGAAAGGAAAGGAAAGGAAAGGAAAGGAAAGGAAAGGAAAGGAAAGGAAAGGAAAGGAAAGGAAGGGAGAGAAAAGGGAAGGAAGGGATGGGAAAGGTGATGGATGNGAAAGGAAAGGAAAGGAAAGGAAAGGAAAGGAAAGGAAAGGAAAGGAAAGGAAAGGAAAGGAAAGGAAAGGAAAGGAAAGGAAAGGAAAGGAAAGGAAAGGAAAGGAAAGGAAAGGAAAGGAAAGGAAAGGAAAGGAAAGGAAAGGAAAGGAAAGGAAAGGAAAGGAAAGGAAAGGAAAGGAAAGGAAAGGAAAGGAAAGGAAAGGAAAGGAAAGGAAAGGAAAGGAAAGGAAAGGAAAGGAGGAAGGAAGGAAGGAGTGGATGACCTTTGTGACAACCCTGAGCCATGAAATGCTGACGCTGATTGATTCAAAGAAAGAAAGAATGGTTTTCTTTCATGAGAAGCTCATATAAGATCAATGAAACAGGATGGAAGTATGACTTTATGGTTACAGGACAACTCTGGAGACAGCGAGACAACACTTGCTCCTTCCACAGAAACACGGACAGGAATAGTTCATTTCTCTTCTTTGATCTGTGATGTAATGGGAGTCGAGATGGTCTCTCCTTTCGCTTTTGGATAGTGTCTGGGAGCATGAAACCTCAGTCATGGCAAAGCACTACTGGAATCCAAGGGAAGAGGAAGATGTCATGGAAACTTGGATCCGGACAATCCAAAACATTCCAGTGGAAGGCCGTGGAGATACTGCATGACAGTAAGTGGCAGTATTTGCAAAACAGAAGGGGATGCAAGCTTGCTCCCTTCTAATTATGGAGGAGAACATAGTTGATTCAGCCTTAAATGGCCCCTAGATCAAGAACAAGCAAAGAGAAAATTTCCACTTGGACTGAAATATTGACTCGGTGGAAGCCAAGTTCTTCAGCAGATTAGATGGACTGATAAGTTTTTTTCAGATCTCCTTTGGCATGGAAAGCCCAGGGTTGAACACCTTCGATATATTTATTGGGCAGGTTCCAAAACATTTCACTGCACAGATGCTACAAACCCTGTAAAAACTGAAGTGTCTACTGATGATATAATTGTCTGGGACAGAGCTGTCACTGAGTATCAGGAATTATTTCAGCATGTGCTTACTGAAGTTGCAAGTGGGGAAAGGTTTCAATTAAACAAAATCTAAAAAGAAAAAAAGAAAGAAGAAAGAGAAAGAAAGAAATATCCTAATTATTACAGATGCTGACCTTAAAACAATACATTTAAAGTTCTGGCTCTCGTACATGTCATGTCCATAACTTCACGACAAGATTTTCACAACCTGCGTGAAATGAATTCCCAAACACTGCCAAGACAGAGTGACAACACAGAAAGTTTAACCATTTGTAGTACGTGCTGATATTAATCTAGACTGCATTTTTTGGGACCATTAAAGCAACCAAGTTCTACACAGATGCTTCAAGTGGTGACTCAGGAGCTCTACTTCACCCAACATGTCGCACGACTGAGTAGATGCCTGTAGTGCATGTGGAGAGCAATGGAGGTAAAGCAAATGCTTGTATAGCTTAAGAAAAACAATGCTAGGTCTTGTACATGGTTGTCCTGATTTGCCCAAGTCTCCCAAGGGTTATAAACAACGCAAGCAGACAACAGTTCCCTCTGAAACTGGAAGAGTACATTGTGAGCTTTGAATTGATGACCCAGGATATGATCTAGTCACAGCAGACATGCTGTTGAGAGCATATGCTCCACTTGTCAGCACATAACCTGATGATGTGGAACAAGCAGGAACAGCTCATGCAAACAGAGTAAAAGCATCGTGTGCTGCATCTCCTGAGACAGGGGAATCCTCCAAGAACAAAATAGAGCAAGCATCAGCGCACATGACAACTGAAAACTCATGTACACGCTTAATCCCTGTAGGTGCATGTGCTTCTGGGATGAAAGAAGCAGAAAGCAGGTGAAGAGGATGAGGAGGGCATACACAGCTGTGTCTAGCTATTTCTGCATTCATTTGGAGTCAGGGGTCGGCTCACCCTCCGACACCGATCAGCCTGGCTACACTGAAACGTGAGCCAACAAGACAGATTTTCTGCTGGTGCAATTGGCATCAGTCCACTGACAAAAGCAGGTTTCATCTGTGGGTGATGTGAAGCAGTGTCATCCTGCTAAAGTTTAGTAGCCAGCCTCAGCTCCAGAGAAAGTCAACAGAGCAGCAGCAATTGTCAGGAGCTGAAATCTTGGCCCCCTCCCTTTTGTTTTACAGTAGATTAGGAAGACAGAGATTTCTCCAAAAGACCAGTGAGGCACACTGGCAGCAGAGGGAGGGGAAGGGGAGGCAGGGAGCCAAGGTAAGGAGCTTTGCTGGGCTTATTAGTATGGGCTCCAAGCTGATGCTGCCAGAGCCAGCAGTGGGACAGACAAGGAGGAGGTGGCTCGGGAGGCTGAGCGAGCAGCTGCCTCAAGGGGGAAGAGACTGGCACCGAGGGACCAGCTGCAGGCTGGGTGAGAAGGCAGCAGGCGCAGGGGATGGGGCCAAGAGAAGGAGAAGGGAGCAGGACCTGGCAGCAGTATGAGTAGTGGAAAGTCTTCTGCTGTCCTCTGACACAATCATGATGTAACGGCAACAGATACACCATGGGGCTTTTCTTGTTCTGTCATTGTGCTTCTTCAGCGAATTTGCTGGTGTGCTGGATTTAGAAAAGCCGTCTTTAAAAAGAGAAGGAGGGAGACCAGGTTTCAGTAGAGGTGGTACCACCTAAAGCTGAAGTTGCCTAATACTTCTTATTAAAAGGCTGGTTTCAGTTACTTACAACTTTGTCACACTAACCATCTGGCCTGCAATTCCCCATGCTGGGTGTCTGCCTCAAGCTGAATTTGTTTTGTTCGTTTGGTTTTGAATTTCTGCTTAAGTGATGCGGCTGTTTCTGAGAACAACGAGAAGAAAAATGCATTGTTTCCCTCACGGTGAAACATTCTTACTGGTCTGTGACTCCTATGCCTCAGAGCAGGCACCCAAATACAGAGGTGCCCTCATATCAAGGATGTGCTTTTGGCAGCCTCATTACAACCTACCCCTCTTTGGCCACATTACAAGCCTCAGAAAAGCCGACGTTTGATTTTGTCTGCAGAAGAGGCAGTACAAGCACTTGTTTCCCCTCAAGATTTCCTGGATATCTTGCCTGGGTTTGTGCCCCATCTCTTCCAGCTCCTCTGTGACACCATGCAGGAGATGTAGGTGCGCACGTGTGTCCCTGCATGGGGACATGAGGATAGAGCAGGATCACATCTGCCAGCACTCCTGCTGAGATCTCTGGCTGTGAGAGGACTGTACCCACTCTGCCTTTGAAGGCAGAGGTAAGTAGAGACACAAACGGGAAGGAATTGGGCGGGTAGGAATGAAAAAAAGCACGAGGCACCAGCCAGAGCTGAGAGGAGATGGGGTATGAGTGAGAGAAGGAACAAGACGGATGCAGGGAGTACCATAGCACATGTGGTACATGTTGGGGTACATCACTCAGGGTCTAAGTGATAGCGCAAGAGCACGAAAGTGACAGAAAGTTCTCCTTTGGAGAATCTGTGCCTGTATACCTCAATGTCCCTTGGGCAGCCCAGGCTGCAACATCAAGCCCAGTGTGCTCCTGTGCCTGCGGTCTGCGGGGCCAATGGGCTGCTACCCTCCTGTCACCTCAGGTGGCAGAGGGCTGCAGATCTCCAGCTCCCTGTCCCCTGGTGACCTGTGCCAGGGTCAGCCCGTCTCCACACTGCGCGATCTCCAAGGGGTAAGAGAGAAAGCGCTGAAACTTTGTTGTGGTTCCCCCCCATAAGTCTATGCAATAGCACATGGAGAACTATGTTAAAGGAACATTATGACTGCACAGCAGAGTGAGGAAATTCTGGTCCAGAGGCTTTCCATACAGCATTAATTCATCTCCTTTGTGCCTGTGTGTTATAGTACAGCCTTTAATTACATGATCGCACAGCGTTTTGTTGGGTTTTTCCCACGGAACCCCTGCATTCTTTATTGCCAAGCTGGAGGGGTGTGTAGGAAATGAGGAAGGGGATTGGAGGTGGAGAAGAGATGATCTGGTCATTAATGCAGCTGAACACTGCCTAGCTTTGCTCCTACCACCGAGTCCTTGTGTGCTACTGGCAAGTCACTTAAATAAACATTTTCTAACTTGGCCACTGCCTCCCATTCTGCTTTCCAAGCTACGGACACCTGGGGCCAGACTGGCAAAAGTATTGAGCATTCTGCATTTCAAGCAAAGTTGCTGGGAGCTGTGCCTTCAACATGAAAATATGGGCGTTTCTGGCACTATAGGTTCAATAAATCCTGGCCACTCTTAGAAATTCCCTGCCCCACACTCCCACTCTTCATCTGAGGATGTGTTTTGCCCCTGGAGGTAGTTCATAGCAGGCCAGATAGGTCACAGATTTGCCAGTGATTCCTTTTGGTTGTCTTCAGTATCAAAACCTGCTAATAAGGATATTCTAGGGGCTGCTTAGCTCATCTTTCTTCTGTCATGTCAGCCCCATGTCCTACCCGAAGAAGTCCTCAAGTGCTCATTTTATTTGTTCACAAACCTTCCACAATATTAGACTGTCCTTATTCACACACCATTCTCCCTCCCTGTTCCTCTCAATACTTTCTATTTTTATTTTTCTTGTTCTTTTCTCTCAGTAAGTGCCCAGCTCTCACATTCACAGAAGACAATTGGTTTTGTTACATATCTGCAACTTTGTCTTTCACAATAGCCGCTTGGAGGGTAAATTCTCTGCAGATTTAAGTAACATGCCGACATCTAAACATATACAGCACACACGCACACACACACAAAATCCCAAAAAAGCAAACTTGTGTAGCTGTAAAGTGAGCAGCCAGAGTTAGTGGTCCCAACTCTAATGACTTTATCCTCGTTCCACTTTGGTAAAATGGAAGCGGTACTAGCTCCTTCCTCTTTTCATAAGGGCTGTGGTAAGGGGAAATCTGTTCATGTTTGTGAACTACTCAGATTTAGAGTGAAAGTGTCACAGGAAATCCCATGAGGAAATGTAATCAGTTTGTGTTCTAGGCAGAGCTTAAGTGGTGTTTAGTAAATAAGGCCTGAGGTCAAGTGATGAGGGTAAGCGGAGATTCTGAGCAGTTACCCAGTGAGCACAGTGACGATCTGCCCTATACAGTGACGATCCTGTGACTGCGACACAATCCAGATACATATAGAAGTTTGAATTAAGGCATGAAGAGCAATCAGGACTTTATCATTTCATATTTCTGAGCATTTCATGTTTCCAACCTCAGTCATTTTTTAATGTCATTATTAAGAGGTAACAAGTACACAGATAATACAAAATAAGTGCCCATCTAGCTGAAATACTATGCAGATAACACATTTAGAAAAGAATTACTTGGTTATCCATTTGTCCTCTGCAACAGTATAGAACTGGACTTTTGAGGATACATGCCACTACCTAATTTTGAAAGCCCCAGGCAAGGGGCCTGGGGAGATATTAATATTCTTGTGCATTTCACTGTTTAGTTTTTCCCCATGATACTGAGGTAACATCTTTCCCTCAACCGCATTCCCTCCCCTTTTCTACCTTTACATACAAGCAAGCACCTTGTTAAAGACTCATTATCTTGCCTGCTCCAAAAAAGCAGTACGTGTGAACAGGTAGTAACATGCCCCGACAAACACAGCCAGCCAATATGTACCCAAACCGTGTAGGTTCAGGTTGTTCTCCCATTGCACTCTTCAAAAACCCAAACGGACTTGGGTGATTCCTCCAGGCCCTCAGTCCCTGCTATTGCTTTGCTTCGAAGACCATGCAGGTTATCACCATCTCCCTTGTTTGGCAAGACCAACTTCCAGGTAACTTTCAGCACATGTTCGTGACTTCCTGGTCCTGTTTTGTGTGCTCTTTGTGCCAGCTCGACCAAACTCCACTGACCGTCCTTGGGGCCATACAGCATGCCAAGACCTTATCAAATCTGCTCCATGTATTGGCCCACCTATTACCTTCCATTTGTTGAGCCCCACATCTGGCTTTAACCAACAGCCTCACAAGTTCTTCCAATACCACATCTGCCAAGGTTTTTCCTCCCTTCTCATAGGCTGTGTATTTTGGGTTGATTAATAGATGTTTGTTTTGCAGGGTTTTTTTCAAGAAGAAATGGCTTTTTTTTTTTTTTTTTTTTGGCTGGCTTTCTGCTCCTCCAAAGTCACATTGTATTTGCTTTCTGCCTAAACTTGCATTTGCAATTCAGCCTGGTTAAATAGCATTTGTTAATGCCATTAATGGGCTTTTAACTCCCCGCAACCCGATTAATAGTGGAGATATTAAGCACTCCCAGAAGTAATTGTTTACAAAAGCATCCACGTGATTTAGAAGCATGAGTCCTGTCAAATGTCTCCGCGTCAGCTTTGCCTTTGAAAGTGAACTTCACAGTCTGGCGTGGACCCAGAGAGCTGGGAGCATGCTCCATTTCTTTTTTTTGGGGGGTAGAATTGCAAGCTTATCCCTCTGTAGCAGGACATTGCAGTAAGCATCATACCAAAGCTGGTTCACATACACTTTTCCTTCTCTCCCTGATTACTAGCAGTTTTTTTACTGGATCTTGTTTTCTGTCTTACATCCACTTCAGTCACTCTGTTTTGTCCTTGTGTTTTTAAGGAAGCAATGGGGACTCTCCGTCGCTTCAGGCTCCATCTCATTTATGTATGGATAAGCTCTCCAGTACTACTTGTTTTCACAACCTCTCTTTCTAAAATCCTTTCATCTTTCCTTGGCAGCAACAACTCCCTTCAAATTCCTCTTGCATGTTCCCTTTCCCTGCAGCAGGTATGACTGAGCATTCAGATTTTGTTGCTTTCCCTACAGCAATGGACATTAACATATATAAATAAATGCACCTGTTTATGCAGGAGCCAGACAGGTATCCACAGCAGACAGTGCTTGCCATGTCCCTCTAATACTCTCTTTTCTAACAAGCTTCACAAATATCTTATCTCAATTGAGCCACCCTCAGTTTACTTTCAGATTCCTGTATGGGTGAGTCCTAATTCTGAGGGAAGAACAAGACCAGACACCTAGCTTCTTTCCTGGGTTCCTCCTTCAGGAAGAGATTGTTTACACCTCGGTACTTCTGAATAATTTCCCAGAACGGCGGCTAGCTACTTGGTGCTAATTCATCACAGCAGGAGACGCATAGCTCCATCTCACTCGTCACACAGAAGTGCTGAAGCTCCAGAGTCTCACATCCTGCTCCAGCTGTGAGTTCTTCCCAGACATTCATCGAAGGATGAGGGCCTACCTTTCTGGCCAGTCTGCACAGAATTAAATTGCTGCAGAGCTCCCCGTCGGCATTCCCTGGCCTTGGGTCAGTGCTTACCACCTTAAAGAACAAACATGACTTTTGCATCCATCCGCTTCTTGATGCCCTGCAGAACCTTGTTCAATTGCATTGCATTCACCATCTAAATTAGAGGCATGGAGCTCGTGGGCCATCCGCTGTGCTGACATACAGAGACGGTTCCCATACCAGCTCTGAACAGACAAATTGTCTTGCTCCAGACACCATGTTAAGCCTGAATGACATTCATCAATGGTTTGGCAGAGACTTGATGGCTTTTCGCTGCTGCTTTCTTGTTGTTTGCATGGCGAACGAATGCCATCTATCATCGTTTGGGGGCCTTGCCCACGCTGGCTTGCTCTGCGGTTTGCTATTTGACACAAACTGAACTTTCAAGGGATGGTGATGCTAGATGAGCGCATGCTTTTGGCTCCTCATGCAGCAGGAGAGGAGTGGTTCCCCGTCTGTGGGCAGATGCACAATGTCCTAGCAGAGCTGCTTCCTTTCCTGCTGACAGCTTTTAGTCACCAGACTGCTTGCAAAGACCAAGGTACAGGGATGAAAGGAGAGGAGCCTCCAAAGTTTCTCCATGGAGCAGGGGAAAGATGGGATGTGACTGGACACTGCACCAGTTCTTTGTGTTTCCCTGCTACATAAACCAGATATTACAGGAGAAGTACACTATTTAGAAGTCACAAGAATTCTCATCAGCTGTTCACACAGACAGCATGGATTGTCTTTTTAACATATATATATTTTATATATCAAAAGCCCATTGCGAGAGGGGCTGATCTCATCGAGATTAGGGAGCTCTGTGTGCAATGTAGTTATAAGCTCTATCTCAGATGCTGTTTTACAGTAACTTGGCACCTCCTGTGGGCCTGCAGAGAGGGAGACCACTTCAGTGAATCCTACTCGGTGGAAATTTAATGTGTTCAAAGAAGCTTGAGGGGATGGTCATCTGGAGTGGCCTGTTAGCACATGGTTAGAGGGTGGAATTAGACCTACACCCATCTCCTGGCAGCTGGCGTGACAGAGAGGGGCAGAATTAGCCAGAGGGGCTCAAGCGTCCTTTGGTACCTGGCGAATGTGAAACGCGGACTAGTCAAAGTGGGGATGGAGAACCACAGAATCCACCCGAGAAGCAGCCCTACTGGACTGCACGCTGCTTCCCCACGGGCTCCTGCCAAACACAGCCCTGCCTGATTTCGGACACCCTGCTGTGGGTGTGTTTTCAATAAAACAAAAGAGAAAAGGGTTTTATTTCAAGAAAAAAACACCCACAAAAAAATTGAATAAATGCTATTTAAATCCTCTCTCTCCTTTTCATGAGCTTAATACAGAACACAGGTCCATCTCAAAGTCCCAGCATGCCACAGAGGGCCTCAGAGACCACCTCTGTGGGAGACCTGTCTCTGATGTGGCCCTGTCCACAAACCCCTCTGAAGCAGTCCATGCAAAGGCAAACCAGCAGTTCCATCCACTGAGAAAGCATCTAGCTTTGCTCGGAATAAAAGGTCTGTTTTTCTCTTGCTCATTAAAAGCCCTTGTGTTTTGCTGGAAACAGACTTCTGGATTTAGCCAGGGAGGGAAGCATTACCTGTTGTCCTGCACAAATGCTATAGTTCCGTGGGGAAGCAGAAACCATTTAACAGGAATGAGATTGCTCATGGAGGGCCTGGCCTTCCTCTGTCCAAGGTCATCAAGGGCAAGCTTGTGCACTGCAAACACAAGCTGTGGTTGGGCAACCTGAAAGCTCCAGGGCCCTCAGCTTCCTGGTCAGATTATGGTCTGACACTTCTATAGAGGTGGGTTCAAGGAGGGGTGAGGTGTAGTGTGGGAGCTCCAAGGAGGCTCTCTGTCTTCTTGGAGCACTGGGGAACCTCAAGCAAGCAGTTTGATGGATCAGAGAGAGGTGTCAGTGAGGCACCTGACAGTGAAGAGCCTGTCTTCCTCCATAACCACCACCATCCTCTCTAGGGCAGGTTTATAAACTGCAAGGACCTATCTAACTCTACATCCTCCCAATTGCTATGATGTTTGTTAAGATGTTCTTTATTATTTTTCAGGAGCACTTTGAAAACATGAGGTGAGGATTAAGCCCTGGTTGTAATAAACTGCATCAGCTGTACAAACCTATCCCAAAGAACAGATAGACAAATGGAGCAAGGGCATAAATCATGGCATGGGGACTGAGGGTGGGAAAGGGAGAATCAGCAAGGTCAGAGTGGTTGGATGATAAAAGAGTCAGCATATTGGTCTCAAAGGCACAGTTTGTCGCTGATGGTACATAACTCATGTGTGAGCTGTCCCTGTGAATAAGAGTCAAGCTTCACCTCTGTTGTCTTCTCCTTTCTTCACCTCTCACCGTGACTTCTACTGGAAGTGAAACTCAGATCACAGTAAGATCAAGGAGAAAATGAAACTGGGACATGGGCGTTTATGGCTCACCATGTTCACATCTATGTCAATATCCTAACCAATATTTAAGAGGACATCTGCTGATGTGTGCAAACACATGTTGAAGAAATTGGTCTTGCAAGTTAAGAGATGGTTAAAAAAAACAACACAGGGAGGTCTGTAAGCAGGATAGCTCAGGCTGAGCCATTAAGAGTTGGCTAGTCATTAGGAATGCCCTGTTGGCCACAGCAAGACAGATGGGAGATCATTAGCTCTTCAGTTCATCAGACTGTGGTGAGGGGGGACATCCCCCAAAACTCAACACTGAAGTTAGCGGACCAGGGAAGTCTGCAGAACCACATTACTACCAAGGCACGATATCCTCAGGTGGTGCAAATTAGTGCAGCTTCACTAAAAGGTTAGGTGATGATCTCTCCCAATTTATTTTTTTTTTCTGTTTCAGTGTTGTGAACTTTTACCACAAGCAGAACTCTACCCTGTTGTTTCGATAAGAGACAGAGGATGTTTCGCAAAACTGTGGCAGAACACGTAACGCTGGCCAGAGGGCTGTCAGATTTGCAAAACCGGGTGAAATGTTGCAAACAGGCAGACTGGCGCCATTGGAGAGCAATTCCGAAAAACGAACTCCCGGACACTTCCCACTTTCTGCCAGGCACCCAAACACCCTCCAGATACGCTTTTAACAAATGCTCCTGCATCCCAAATGCTGTCTAGCCTTCAGGACCTCAAAGCGTTGCCCTAGCGTCTGCAAAAAGATATAAATAGTGAATATATAAAGTTTAGAAAAAAAAAAAAAAGAAGAAGAAGACGACAGAGGTTTTTAAAGGCTTTTAAAAAAAGTATTGGCTTTGCCCTCAATAGTTTTGCAGGAAACTTGCCATCCCACGATGCCAATGACCGAAAATGCCACCAATATGTCCCTCTTATGGGCCACCCAAAATGTCTGAGTAGATGGCCATTCCATTGTGTGATTCCTTAAAATAAAATGACTATAATTGTGGTCAGGCTTTAGCTATCCAGGAGCCACATGAAAGAACATAAAAGCCACAGAATAATTTAGCTACATTGTCTACTGGGGCTTTGCCAGGGCTATTTCTGAGATGATGAAATCTCTATCTCTGCAGAACTTATGCTCAGTTTCAGGTTCCCAGTTCTCTGATTTACCTCATCTGGAAACCGGCTCTATCACCTTGAATTCACTGGTGTTTGTTCTTCTGCAGCTGAATCCTATCGTGGAAATGTAGTTAAGGATAAGCTGTTCTCTGGCACCAACCTTGCTCTGGAGGCCCAAGTCCCACCCCAAACCCAACGCAGTCTGAAGAAGAGGCGGTCTGTTCCAGGACATTGCATAGGAATGCACGGCTGTCCTGCTGAGTCACCCTGATAGAAGGAACTTCTGCCATGCAAAGGCATGCAGTTATTTTTGCTTGGTGCCCTCGTCACGTGCAAAGCCAAGCCGGCTCACCCAAGTGTAGGAAGGGGAGGCAGGGAAGAGCTACAGTTTGTGATGAGAGCAGCACAAGGGGACAGCCGTGCCAGTAAAACTATTCCAACGTCCTTAATTATCTGCCACCGCGTGGCTGATGCTCTTGACTGCTTTTTGAATAGTGGAGCTGCAGCAACAGGAGAATTATTAAGAATTATTACCTACAACCACAATCTACACAGTAGGAGATGTCTAATGCTGACACCCCCAGAAATGAGGATAAACATTCTGTCTTGCACGGGGATTGGTGGAATCCTTCTATTTGGGAGGAAACTCAGGAAAAAGAGGGACAAAAATCTTATGTCTATATATAGGACCTTCAAAAACTTTCTTTCAGTCCTTCCTTCCCCCAGAGAATGCAAGCAACCATGAAAAAGAAGCCATTTCCAGGGGTGACAAAGTGACTTAGGATCCTAAACCTGTATTTCGGGAGTGGATTAGGGGGAGGGCTTTCAGCAGGAGAGGTTGCTAAGGCCCATCAGGTTTTGAAAATAAGTCTTGGATCCTCAAACCCATTAAGTGTTTAAACACCCCAATGACCACTTTTTAAAGCTGTGGAAGTTCCTACTCCTGCCTCCATGTTCGTACCCTGCTCCCATTCCTCCGCAGAGCTATGCTGGCACCGTGGTCCCGCCAGGCAGCTGCAGCAGCCTTTGTGCCCTGCTCTTTGCTTATCATTCCAAAGTTAATTAGAGGGAAGTCGGCCAGCGAGCAGAGTCTAAGTTATTAGGTTCAGAGACGGCAAGTACAGTAGAAGTGTAAACAGTGGACATGTCCAGCAGCTCCAGTGCCGTCCCGTCTGCCTCCGAGGTTCATGGCATCTCTGCTGCCCTGAATTCCTGAATAGTTTCACAGCTGATGCCAGCCCTGCACTACCCTGGCAGAGCAGGTACAACCCCTTGCACTAACCTAAGAATTTCGGTGGCTGGGGAAGAAATAGCCTGCATACATCACCTGCCTATATCGGTAGTAAAACCTTCCCAAGCCCTGCCCCGCTGATACATGGCCAGTGAATAGAGGGAGCAGGAGAGAGAGGCACCAAATTCCCTACCCCACAGAGAGCATGTTTGCATCTTCCACTGTTTAGCCATGATACTCAAATCCCCAGGGTGCTGCTTAGGTAAGATTGAGTAGGAGAGTTCCTGTCCCAAAAGGAGCTGTTGGGATTTCTAAGCTATTCAAACAACCTGACCATACGTTCATCTCCTTTTTGCTTCCCTCTTTTTCTCTTGAGTTGTGCTTTCATTCCATGTTATTTTGGTTACAGGTGCTTGTGTGCTGATGTTTAAATCTGTCATACTGCTTGTCCCTGCTAAAGTTATCTGGCTCATGAAACCCCCTTGGAAAAATGTGTTGATCTGACACATTTCAGCATGGACCCCACACACTTGCCAGGAGCACCTGGTGGGACTATGACCTGACACACCATTCCAGGCAGGGAAGGGCAAGGGGGCAGGACTCCCCCCGGTTCACACTGCCCTGATCAGGAATTACACACCCAGGCAGGCAACAAGGCCACGCAGCCGCACGGCTTTGCCCACCACTGTCCAGGGGATCTCTTTCTGCTTCCATCTCCCCTTTGCAGTCACAGACAAATGTGTCACGGAGCAGCTGGGGAGGGACCTTGCTAGCGCTCCCCTATCTGGGTGGAAGGGCGATGGGTTTCCTGCCAACTCCAGCTCCAGAATTCCTGCTGTAATACAGCAATTTTAACTTTTACATAAAGCCACTTTCCAGACACCTATGCTGATGAGAAAAACTTGACAACATGAAAGTTAACAGATTGAAAACTGAAAGGCAGATAGACCCCCAGGCCCCCATTAACTTTCTTCTCAATGCCCGTGCTCTTTAAGGCAAACCTCCAGGAGTGTGACCTGGGGACATGGGGCAGCTGAGGCTGGTGATAGCATGTAAGTGGCACTCGGGAATGGTGCTGTCCTGCACAGAAGTGAACCTGCTGGCAAATAGGAAGTAAATGCATAATGTACTGTGCTGGTTATACACATGCCTGTAACCAGGGAAAGGTCTACGTATATGCCAGCACCTGGAAAAGCCTGGAAAGAAAGGCATGATATGCAAAACTGCTATTCCTCCTTTCCCCTCTCTTATCCACTCAAGGCACTCACACAGAACACAATTAAGGATAGTATTTATTTATTTCTTTGAATGAAAAAGAAAAATTGTGCTTGTGATTTGGGAGGAGAGCTGCCAGAAGAGGAACTGGAGCCCTTCCAATACCTCACAGTCTAGTAGTCAAGCATTGCCTGAATTGGGCACCAGGGAATCTTGAGTCCTGCTTTCTTCCACTCTCTGGTTTATAACTCTTGGCATTTAAAAAGGCACCTTGTAAACATTTATTTCATTGTTCTTCAGTATATAATTGAGTCATTTGTTGGCTTACCTTGCTAGAGGGAGGAAAGCACCCTGCAAGGAGAAGTTTTCTGTTTTCCCAGCTCTTCCTCACCTGCTGGGGTGCAATGGCATCATTAGCTTGGTGCCTTCCACTTCCCACCAGCTTCTTTCCGGCTGCCCCTGAAGTGGGGCAGGTCACCTTGGAGAATGTCTCTGCATTGCCAGATCTTCCCCCGTCTACACGGCACTTTGCTCTGTCTTCCTGCATCAGTAGTGCTCCATCAGCTGCCATGCCAGCCCAAGCCCCAGTCCCACCTGCTGGGTGAGCCAAGCCAAGACCTTCCACACAGCTGGTTCATGTGGGGCTAGCGTGGAGGTGTGGTTGCCTCCTCCCAGCCCTCCCTGCTGGGACCTGTGGTTGCTAGTCTCAGTGGCGGTGCTCTGAAGTGTGCCCAGCTACTCAGCGTGTCCCTGCTATCCATGTGAGGGTGGCGCATACATAATGCTGTCCCCAGCGTGCCTGTGGTTGGCTGGCTCCCTACTCAAGTCAATGTGACTTTTTTTTTTTTAATATTTCCCTATTATTACTTGCATTTAATGCGCAGGCCAAGGCTTGTTTGATGCTGTGGCAGAAGCCCTGCCTCTATGTTACACCTTATGTACAAAGTTAGCGGACGTCTTCACTGCATTCCAATAAGGGACTGAGCAACAAATCTGCTGGTTAATCATTTATTGCTGTGTGAACCTGCTGAATAGCAAATATGCTAGAAAGGGGAAAGGAAAGGGCACGGCAAGAGATTAACTGAGGACAGTCAAAAGTCAAGCAGAAAGGAGCGGGGATGAGGCTGGAAAGGTCAGGTGGCAAACAGGAAGGCTACTGTAGTGCAAACACTGCCCCTCAGCAGCACGGGGGCCAGATGCACTATCCCACTCCCAGTTCAGCTCTCTCCCCTCCATGACCATAAGTACTGGAGGTTGAATAACCAACTACCACCTCCAGCTGAATTTGATGGCTTGTCTGCCTCAGAGACCCCTCCGGTTTCACTAAGTTTCTTTCACCTTTCCAAGACTCAGGTCTCAGCTGTTCCCAAAGCATGTGCTGCTTGCGAGGAGAGAGCTATCGTCATCATTGCAGCCATCAAAACCACACTTGCCCATGCAACATGCTGTTCTCACCAGTGGCTCCAGCCGCTGGTCCTGGTGGCACTGGGTGGATTGTGGGGAAGGGGAATCAACTTGCGTTAACAGAGTGAACTTTACAGGAATGCATTTCTCCAATGGACCACCACTTATGCAGCGTGGTGGGACTTGTGGGGCAGAGCACAACATGCATCTGGTAAGACCATAAGTAGAGCCTGAGCAGAACAAACGTCCCTCTCCTGGAAACCCATAGGGTGTTCACTTTAGCCCTCCAACTGCTGAAGACCAGCAGGCTGGACCAGAGAATATGGCCACTGCCATCCAGGCTTTAGCTGCCTTTGACTACCCCCATTAGATCATCGTTAGCTAGTTAAGTACCAAAATGGGTTATAAGCATGACCACATGGGCAATGGCAGGATTTATGGTGTGTTTTTATTAGTCAGTGGAAGGTGGGATGCTCGGCCCCATGGCAGCAGTGTCTGGGTAGGCAGCAATCCTGTCTACCCCTGTGCTAAGCACATCTCCAGCAGGGAATGCAGATGGGAACAGCACCCCAAAGCCAAGGAAAGGGCTCCATTTTGTTGCTTGTTGACATAGCAACAGTATGACATTGCCAGCATGCTCAGAGCATGGCAGCAAAACATTGTACCATGGGATATCTGCCCAGAAAGTGGGGTGTTTGTTTTGAGAAAAGCACAATACTGGGTGAATGCCACAATTCAGAGAGGGAAGTACTTCAGCCAACATAAACAAAGCAGTTATTGATATATTTACACGACTGAGGTTCCTGACTTGAATTGTCACCATCCATTGGACTCAATCACCTTTTCTTTGCTTTCCACCTCAGGCTTCAGTGTTGACCCAGACACAGGAACAGCTCTGAGAATTATGGTTGATCATCATACAGCTTCGTCCATATTGATGGGGGAGGCTATGGAAAAGCCCATGGTGCCGGCCTGCTCGAGCCTGCTGCCTCCAGCAGTCCCACTTCTGCTTTGTGCAAGGTTGTGAGCACCACCACTGCTGCCCTTGCTCCAGCCATTCTGGGATATCCCCATGAGCTTTGGCTTCATCTGAGGTCATCAGTGGTGGGAAGGCTGTGGTGAGCCTTGGTGTCTTGATGGAAAAAGGGTTGAAGGTGGAGTCTGTCCCCCATAGCTGTGGGTCTCTCCAGAGCTCCTGTCCTTCTTCTGGGATGAGGAGCAGAGAGCAGTTTTGTACACAGCCAAGGAGGAGAAGATTACACCTACAGTCCCAGGAGGCAGCCGAAACAGCAAATACCCACTAGCAGGGGAGTCTGTCTCCACCTCATCACTTGCACTGCACTTCCTGGCCATTGTTTTGTTCATAATTCCTTGAAGATGTCTTAGGCTGTTCCCAGCCCTCCCCCATTGCCTTTCTGACTCTGTTGGGATGCAGTTGAGTCCTCCCTACCTTCCATATCTTGTAACAGGCACGTGCCAGGCGCTCACAGAAGAATAACACCCACATCTATGGGGCCTTGGTACATCAAGAAATAGGGCAACATAGACACAGCTTGGTCTTATCTGTCTCAGTACCAGTCTTTATGCTAGCTGCAGGAAAATAGTTCTTTTTTGTCCATCTGCTCATGCCAGACTGGTGTGAGCTTAGCAGCAGTAATAGATTTGCCACATTTTCTCCCTCTCCTGTAGAAGACCCTCATCCAGTTTTCAACTGGCTGGGAAGGAAGATAAGTTAGGAAGGCAACAGGAACCCACTTACCAACTCTCTGAGGACTCAGCAGGCTGGCTCTTCAAAAACAGAGAGGAGTTTGTTACTTTTACTGCTTTTTAAAATAGTAAGAAGTGAAAGAACAAAATAAGCCATTGCCTATTTGATGGCCCTAGCAGGATTATATTGCTTCACAGTGTACATGACAAAAGCAAACAAATATGTCTACCAGAAACTCTCCCGTATTTGCCTGCACACAAGTACGAATTGCACTGGAAAATATTTCTGCAGTCAGTGTTCTCATTATAAGTAATTAAAATAAGCAGGAATGCTTTGCCAAAGCTGAAGATATCTCTGTCAATTTGATTTGGGCAATTTACCTTGCTGCAGCTAAATATCAGCTGAAAATAAGGGCATTGATCAAACAGGGAACCAGTATCTCTGTTCTCCTCTTTAAGGTTCTGCCAAGCTACAGCAGAGCATGAACATTGGGGTGGGGGAGAAGTGGGAAGAGGTGGCTGCAGAGAAAAAGGGAGGGCAAGCAAGAGGAATGGAAGTGGCATTACTGGCCAGTGGTTATATGATTTGATGCCTAACAAAAATAAAATATTCTGGCATTTCAGGTTTTCCATGGAGCCAGCAGCCGAGTAAGGGAGGCACCAGCGTGGTGCAGAAGCCAAAGCTCCTCACTGCCCAGCCTGGCAGCTGTGGTGCAAGGTAGCACAGCATCCTTCTAGTAAGAAGATTGCTCCCAGCATGGACAGGTTGTCTCTGGCTGAGTTTGATGATCACTTCCATGGTTTTCCTTGCATGTGGCATGTCAGAGAAACCTAAATGTACCAAAGAGTCTTCTCTTGGCCAGGTCCGTGCTCTGTTGGCCATCATGTCCAGGATGTGGCTGCCCATCTGGCAAACTTCTAGGCTAGCTCTCCACAGGACTTTGCTGGATATCTTGAATTCCTCTGCTTCATTTTCCCTGACAGAGCCTGCAAGTCTCAGCAATCCACCAGCTGCTGTTATGTTACACCCAGACATATTTCTGTCTGCAGAAGCCCAAAAATACTGGACTTCCCATCAAAGCACAAGCAAGCCAGACCTGTCAGTGTCCAAACCTAGGCTCATCACAAAACAGGACTGCAATCTGAAGGATGCGATGCCAAATGAGAATCTATTCTGTCCCAAGCAAAATGCTGAGAGTAGGTAGATGAGGGAGGCAACCACCCATGTGTGAGATGGCAGCGCATTTTTGTCCCTAAAAATACCGATGTTAACCCCCACCTAAAATATTGCTGTGCAGACCAGGCCAAAGAGAGAGGTTTTTTTCAAATTGTACAAGAAATGAGAGGGTAATTACAAGTACAGTAATAAAAAGGTAAATGCTGCATCCTGGCAGAGCCGGACCTTCTGCTCCCCCGTGCCAGTTCCGACCAGAGGGCTCTGCATTGCGCAGACGCTGAACAGGACTTCGGCTCCACCAACTGCACGGGGCGGGGGAATCTCAGCCATCCCATTCTTCAGAGCTGGCAGCTGAGCCATAGAATATATGAAGATCTCTTCCCTGGGGACTTTCTAGGAACTCACTTCAGGAGGATTCCTGTTGCTGAAAAGGACATGCATCAAAGCACTATATATCCTGTGGGAGGAGAAGGGGAATTCTTTCGCAGGCATCATCTTTTCCTTATGTAATTAAAAAAGTCAATGGGAAACGAATCCAGACATGAATATTTATCTTTGGCTTCCTGGTAAATGTTTTGCTGCACTAATTTCCTTGGCTTCCTTCCAGTTTGCTTATAGAGAGAACCCAGATACAGTGGCTCCCCATAAGGACTTGGGCACCTGGGGACATGTAGCCTGAGAACCTGTTGACCCTCAAGTTGTCTGACTGGGCTGACACATGCATCTTCATCTAACGCATTCCCTGAAGACTCACCCCTCAAAGTAGTATTTTCCATAAAGGGTAACACTGTAGTAATTCTGTTAACGAGCAGTGCTGTGAAACTCCCTGCTGGTCCCTTCCCACACACCACCCTTGTCCCAGGAATATGTCCGAGGGGGTAAGAGGGAAAGGGATCACTCAGCCCGGCCGCATCAGTTTTACACATCAGCAAGACACAGGCCTCCCTGTGGGCCCGCTGCACAAGGGTCTCTTTCATTGCACGAGGCCAAACCATCAGGGCTTGGGAAGGGACCACAGGCACGCCCCAAAGCAGCATTAAAGATGGCATCCTGCTGTGCCTCCTGCTTCCCCATGCGCTCTCACGCCGCAAAGCTCTCCAACACAGTTTTTTCCATGCTTTGGGGGAAGAAACACGGCCAAGGTCTCCCTAAGCAGACCCCATGTCCCTGCCTCTCCCGTGCTCAAGGATGCTAGTACCTACTCTGACTTCTTACGTGTGAGGGAGCCCCAGCCCCCTACAATCACCTTTTCTTTTTTTTTTTCCCCCCACAAAAAGCTGTGCTCAGAGCCAGGTAAATTTGCAAAGTCAAGGACCAGGAGGTTAGGAAAAGCATAAGTTAAACTTCTCTCTATAATTCTACTTTTCTTCCCCCCAGGTACAAACACTGTGACAGAGATTTACATGCAAAAGGCAGACTACTTTTTACCCCACAGGTTTCCTGTCCTCGCAGAACAAACTATACTATGTAATATGCGCAGGTTCATCATTCCTTTCTGCTTTCCCCATGTTTATTTACCACTCTGTATCCACTCTCTACCCTGAACATACTATTATTAATTTCCTGCTGTGGTACTTTTCCCATTGCCCTCTCTCCTTCACAAACATTGATGAGATAAAGTTAACATGATGAGTTTAAGCCTCAAACTTTTGGATCATCCACCAGTTTGGGCTTCCGCTCAGTCTGGATTCCACCCATGTCACTTAGGGTCCCTGCACTGGGAAACTGACTGCCTGGTGGCACCTCTATAGTTAATGGGCAGAGTTAGAAACCCCTCAGTGCATGACTCCAACCACCTTGTTGACTGCAGGTAAAGACTCCCCATTTTGAGCCTATTTTGGAATGGCTGCTCCTTGCCATCCATTGGTGGTTTCCTGCCATCTCTCAGTGGTTTCCCTTCCTGAGGGGGCATTGCTCAGCAGCTCAGATCACTCCTTCAGCCTCCAGCCCAGTGCAGGAAGATGAAGCGACACGGGCTGTACGCAGCAGTAGTTCACCAGCAGTGCAGCAGAGCTGTCCCTGCAGTGGGAGGGGGAAAGCAGCACGCAGCAAGCAGGGGCACAAGCTGTGCTAGGGTAATCCCTTCCCACCAGTGAGTCAGAGACTTCAACCTGCTCATGTTACCTCACACAGAGCTAACGCAACTCAGATGCTACCTGATCACTTGATAACTGTGGTGATGCGTGTCTTATTGCGATCCAACAATGTCCTACTATTCTCTGAAAGTGAAAATCTTGCGTGGAGTGTGATGGAGAAGCAGGATGAGTCAGGGTGGTCTCTCTTCTCTCCTCAGCTCCTGGACAGGTTGAATTGGCATCTGGTCAATGGGGAAGGGAGAGCCACATGTCAGAAAATGAGGAGAAACAAGAGGGGAAAGGAAGAGATTAGAAGATAGGCGTCCAAAAGAGATGAGTTGCTTAGCCTTTGGAGACAGAACTGATGGGAAACAAGGTTATCGCCCTTGCACGTGCAAAAGTCTGGCACAGAGAAGAAGGGAATAAATTACTCTCATCGCCCCCTTGGACAGGACAAGAGAAATGGGATGAGGCTGTAGTGAGGGACAGCTGGCGCTAGACAGTTGGGGTTAGACTGCCTCTTTGGGAAGCTGTGGTCTACAGTGCATGGGGATGCCGTGGGAGGTTGTGAAACACATGTTAGTCACATCTGGTTTAGGCAGCTCTGACCTCGTCTTTGGACAAGGGGATGGAGCCGGTGACCAGGAGGGCCCTTCCAAGACACCAGCAAGGCACCTACTTTGCCACTGGCTTTCCCAGCTAACTGGGAAGATCTTGGGCATCCCGTGCTGTGCTTGAGGCTGGGGAACAGCCTCTTGCTCTAGGACTACCCGTTACTCTGTTCCAGTTGTCTTTTCTTCTCATATCTCCCTCACCTCCACCAGCTCTTTGTTTTCACTGCCCTTTTCTGCTTGTCATCCCTAGTTCCTGTCTGTGATCTTCCCTGTCTTCCCACCTCCTCATCAGCTTCTGCCTTCTTTCCCCAGCTCCTTCCTACTGTCCTCCCTGCAGCCTCCACCAGCCAGCCCCCTAATTCTTCACCTCTCCTCCTACCTCCTGTCTTTCTACATTAACACCTGGGATGCTCTTCCCCTACATCATCTGAAGTCACATCTAGCTGTGGCCATGCGGAAAAGAGCCTCGCCACAAGTTCCCACACGCCCAAGGCTCAGCGCCAGTGGTGCAACTGCAGAGAAAGCCTTGCTCAGCGAGGAGGGATCCCTGAGACAGCAGCACAGGCTCTCCTGTGCCCCAGGGCTGGCGAAAGCACTGGGAGGGGCTGGAGCGGAGGTGATGGAGGCAGAGCCCTGGGAGAATTTAGCAGCCAAACTCTTGCAAACCTTTGCCAAGCAGATGCACACCGCAGCTCTTGGGAGCTTAAAGCCTGGTTAGCTCTGGGTAGCAACCAGTAGCACATTGAATGCTTCATGGGAAAATGTCAAGGCCCTCCTCTAAAGTACTCGGTGAAAATACCGTAGAAAAGGAAAGATTATTACAGGGCAAAGCAGTGTCATTTTCCTGAACTTATTCTCAGAAACCAATGAATCATTTTAGCCAAAACTTTTTTTAAAAAAAGTAATTAACTAATTAATTAATCATGCTGAAGCAAGAGACTAGCATGGAAAATTTTAAGCCAAATAATGACTGGCAACGTTATGAGCAACTACCAGGAAAAAAATAAAAAAAGCAGAATAAAACAAAGTGCTGGCTAACTTTACCCGTCACTGCCCCTAATATACAGATGGCATTCGCACAACAGCAATACCCTTCCTGTGAAATTTATCAACATCGCCATGCTAGTATCAACTTAGAGGAAGTTTTGCCTCCCTGAGAGCAAGAAAAGAGAGAGGCTGAGAAAAATATTGAGTAAGGACTTGGGATGTTGCCTGTTAAAATCATGGTGCAAATAAGAAAGTGCAATAGCGCTGAATCTTGTATCTTACAAGAGCTGTACTTCCTTGTCAGTTGGGAAGCCCAGGTAGTTTACGGAGCACACAAGATCAGGAAGTCCATCAAGATGTTCCTGGCACGCATTAGTCACAGGACTATCTATCCAAGGGTCAGTCACATGTGTGGAAAATAAAAAAATAAAAAAGTAGCAGCTGACAATCTGTTGGCCTGTGAGCATAATCGATCTGCACTGTATGGATCGTACGGTACACACACGCATGCCTGTGCTCAGGCTGAACATCCTTCATATCAAGAAGATGATTTATGTGTAAATCTAAACAGCAAAGTACAACTCTGAATTACAAAACAGAGAGGCAGGACCTCACTGCAGAACTGCCAACATCGTCTCCTTTACAGGCAGATGGCAAAATTGCCATAAAAAGACGCTTGAGGAGGAATTCACCAGTAACACTTGCAGGGGTGTAAAGAGACCATCCCTCCAAATTCAGGAAGGAAATGTCAAACCAGTAGCCCCAGATTGTTATATCCCTGTATTGATATATCATCGGAGAGGGGATAAAAGTCATTCTATTAGAAAACCAGGAGTTCCGCGTTACGTCATTGCAAAGTCACGTCTAGCAGACCACTTGTTCAGTCAGCAGAAGCAGGGGAAGTCAGTGCCCCATCCACCAGCCCATCAGCAGGAGATGTAGCAGACTCCTGGTTGGACATGTGCGGAGCACCCATGCTAAGCATGATAAAAGAGGGACAGACATTTGGCATTACTGACTGCCGTTATATTTGCTGCCTCCCGTAAGTGCTGGTGACTAAGAAAGTGCTGTCTATGTCAACCGGTTTCTACAAGAGAGAACACTTGTGTCCTCATACAGACATTGGCTTTTATTAATTTCCCTACCCGTTTTTACATCTTAAAGGCAAGCCATCTAAATTACACTTGCAACTTTGTGGCAAAACCCAGAGCGCTGGGTCACTGCCAGAAGAAGACTCAGAGAATTGTGTCGTGGGAAAGAACAGGCTGTGTGGGGAGGGAGGACGAAGGGGAGAGCTCTTCATGAGTAGTCACTGAAGACGAGCCCAACAGTGGTATCTGAACCCCAAACCTGAAAGCATGGGCCTATATGAGGTAGCCCAGCAGCTCAACCAGGTGTTGCGAAAGCCCATGGCAAGGTTCCCATCCCCTTCATTAAACCTGCAGTCATCCTCCTCTACCCACAGCAGCCCTTAACCAGGGGAAGACAGTACAGGAGGGAGGTTCAGGAAGCAACGCACAGTGAACAGCAGGTTCCAACAACTTTCTCACCATGCTGCATGGTATTTTTTCCATTCTTCAAGACTCCTTCTGCTGCAGAATCCCAGCAGAAAAACAGGCATAGAAATAGGCAGTGTGAGTGGCGCCTTCCCCAGATAGATTTCACACTTCTAAGGCACCAAGAAGGAAACCAGCGTCACTTTGATCGAGTTCTATGTGCTGTGTATGGTTAATGACGATACACCGCTCCCTCCTGCGCTTGACACCTTGTCAGTTTGGCATACTCACTCCTAATCTCTGATACTCCTTTTCAATGAAGGAAAATATTTTCAAAGGTGTGCACATGACTTTGGAGCCCAAGCCCCATCACTGCTCAGTGAGGCATTACATCCATCTGATAGCGCCTGATAGCAGGCGCTTAACAGAAGTACTTAACAGGTCAGTCACCCAGATGTGGAGTGAGACAGATGTTACCGCAGGGAATTTGAATCTGAATCAGACACTCTCTGGAGGTCTCCCTTGAAAGAGAGCTGAGGCTCCGTGTAACATGTTCTCCAGCCTTTCAGGCTGCATTGGAGATGCAGATCACAATAGCAAGACCCCACTGCTAGGTCCCAACCGCAGCCCAGCCACATCCTGCCTCTAGTTCAGCTCACAACTGAGGTGTGCCCATGGAAACATGTTATTATGTATGGGCATCTGATCACCTAATTCCCACTGAGGAGCAATTCCCTCCAGAAATGAGGCCATGACTTGGATGGGCTACTCGAGGACAGCAGCTGCTTCCTGGGAAGAGATGTTCACAGGGGCCCTTCCATAGCCAGCTCGCTGCTTTTCTTCCCAAGTATGGCTGCTCGTGAAGGTGCTGCCTCCATCCCTCATTGCTCAGAGCACATGTGAGACCTGGGGGTCAATGCTGCCTGCAGCCTAAGGGGGTGTCCATTCACATCCCCTGGGAAGGATGGAGCAATAGGGCCTGCAGAGGTGAAGGTGTTCTCCTTGTCACAGGGGCTCAGTGAGCCTAGGAACGAGAGGTCTAAAGACTCTCTATAGCCAAAAGTACACTCTGCAACCTAGAGCATCCAGGTCCTGTGCTGTGGCACCTCATGTTCCCCCAGCACAGCAGGCTTACAACAGTTACCCTTACACCAGCTCCATTCCCAAAGCCCAATCTCACCACATTCCTACTTAGGCTGCTGAATGCACGTGATGCAAGGAGTATGGGTGTCACTGTCGCCACAGAAGGATTCCCCTGCATGGGATGACTTCTCCACCAGCAGTATCTAGACGGTGCATCTGTGCCTTGCACTGTGAAGCACAGATCTCGGTCTCATAAACTTTGTGGGCATTAACCACTGCCACATCAAACATTGTCCCTGCTATTTCCTATGTGATCTGTATGATGTGTCAGGAGCAGAAGCCATGTGAGGACATCCTTAAGCATGAGCACCAGGTTCCCTTAGGACAAGAGATGAAATATTCACTGTGACATATTAAAATAAACCAACCCTTTCTTCTCTGGAGCCAGCTTGTGAACGTGTAGGGTGTGTGTAGTCAGATGAATGTCATTGCCAGATAACAACATCACACACAATAATACAGTGTGGAGAGCCCAAGCAAATGGCAGTTACTGATCACTGTCACGTCCATATATTGCAAAATAGTGACTGCTCTGTTTACTGTTGCCACATTGTGATTTTGCAGAACCTCAACACTCATCCATGAGCAGCCTCTGAGACTGTCCGCAGTGAATGTCTCTCTGCTTTTCCTTTGTTTGTGACCATACCTTTATACCAGGCGATTGCAAGTATAATCATGTACAGGGAAGGAATGGAAATGAAGCCACACACTAAAACAAGGCTGGCTTAGAAAATGCTGTCTGAGGCATATAAAGAGAAAATCTGTGACCGAAACACTTATAAAGTGTGTCAGCAAAGGGTGGTACTGTGAGCTTTTCTTCCCTGGGCTAAGGTGGACACAGTGGGAATGTTCTGAGCTCTTCAGTTTTCTTAGCGTTTTCCCATCTGTGCAACCCTACCTCAGCCAGGCTCAGATGAACACAGAAGTGACCACAAAGAGTTAAAACTGCCAATGTAAACTGATTTATTTCTGAAGTACAGTCCTATTTCCCATCCTGCTTTGCACCTTCATTTCTACAGAGGGAAAAAGACCTGTCATTTCCTACAAGTGTAAATAAATGTCCAGTGCCAGACACGGCCACCATGACTGAGCAACAGAGGAGGGGATTTAGCCTTTCAAACCATGGAAGCAGCCATAGGAAAAGACACAGTTTCACAACATATGGGAGGCTGTCAGATGCCTCCTCTGACTGGGAAAGACACAGCCTTTCCAGAGCAGATTTAAATCCAAGAGAAATATTTATTTTAAAAGATAACAAAGGATTCACAGTTGCACTATCGATAACAAGATGGTAACAAGCAGGGCCACGCAAGAGGAACGTCTCACCCATTTACCCACGTAGGTTCAGGGAGTGTCTCATCCAGATCCAGCGTCTGCCCAGGTATTTGAGAAATGACTTCAGCGGAGATCAGCACTTGGTAAACATCTCCTACCTGAGCTGGAGCATCATGGCCAGACCTAGGGGTGGCGTAGAAAGCGTAGGCTGAGGTTGCACCCTCCTGCAGTAGGAGGTCTGAGAGCAGCAGCCTGTGACCAGCTTTTGGCCAGCCAGTTTAGGTGTGCAGAGCAGTGTCTGCATGCTGGCGAGACACTGCCTTCCCCTGTAGGAACCCGGCCTCCATCCAGCACTTGCTGCCTCAAGGTTGTGTCTTGCTGCTGCTGCTGTCACTTGAAGCACTGAGAAAACAAGCACGCTCAGATGCAGCCTGCTATGCCCACCCGTGCTGGAGTCTGCCAGGTGACATGAACATCTAAAAGGAAGGAGGAACCCCTTTTGGTATGACATAAAAGACTTTCTAAAGAGACTTCTTTAGAAAAGGAATCTAATGCTACTAGGACTCTTTGCTTTTTTGTCTTCCATAGCTGGAGACACATAACACTGACGTGTCAAGTGATGAGGGGGGAAAGGCAGAAAAGCAGCAGAGATGTATCATGGCCCAGGCAGGGGCTGAAGGAGTGTCTTACAGAGGAGTCAGCAGACTGGTACTGGGAAGAGAGGTGCTTAATTCCCTTTGCAGACGCCCTGTATGACACTGAGACACACATTTCCTCTGTGACACATAGGAAACAATTTCAGCTGCCCGCACTCCAATTCCCCTTCTGGAAATGGTATCATCTGGTTCTCAGTTCCTCCCCATAAGGACCAGTCTGACTGGCATCCAGGTGCTTGCCCAGGTGCTCTCATCATCGGGACCAGCTAATCAAAACCTCAGGAGAGGGACATCCCAGCACACTGTGGCAGCTAGTGCCTAAGGGGAAAGTGGGCTGTGTTGGAGAAGCGTCAACGCTGTGAAAACAGAGCCTGTGCCATGCTCAGGCTCCTGGCGTTGGCCTGAGAAAAGTGGTGGGTAAGGCAAGGAAGTGCTGGGTGGGCTGGTGCCTGCAGATTTTCTGGTGGCACTTGGGAGGAATCCTGTTGCAGTTGTTACCCTGGCAGCCAGAGCTCTTATGTGACGCGGGTGGGACTCTCTCATCCCCCTTTTCACTTACGACCGTGAATGTGAACCGCCTGCCAACCCTAGACTTCTCTCCCCTGCTAGGCTCCAAATGCTGGGTTGTGCTTCCCTGTGTGCCAGATGAAAAACAGTCCAGAAAGACTTCTTCCATATACCTATAAACCAGTCCACTATGAAGGTCCTCTATGACAGACACTCCTTGAAGAATGCCTTTCTCATCGACAGCACCAAGCTCTCGGGTCCCTGAGACATCCTATTTTTCTGCTGTGGGTCTGGTTAAACACCCATGCAGCTGCCAAGCTGTGTGTTATGAATTGTGAAGGTGACTCTCCTGCCTTCAGCTGAGCACCCTCCGCCCCTGAGCACCCCCTTGCCAGCACCCAGGCACCCCTTTCCTCACTTTCACAAAGCAGAGAGAAACGGATTTGCAAAACCATGGGTGCGCATGGGGGAGTGAGGGCTTCTGCTGGGCAGGGAATGGGGTGGGAGCACAAAGGGAGGACCCAGGCAGAAATCACCAGAGCAGATCCTCCGCTAGACCAAACCGAGGTGGCCTCATTGACTTTGCCTTACCCTGGATGGGTTACGCCTCCTGTGCCATGTTTCCTGAAATAGGGATCCGCACGTCTGGCTCGATGAGAGCAGGCTGTCCTAGCAGTGTTTAGAAGCTATGTAAGTGGAAAGCATTTTTACACAGGCTAATTTGACATGTAGCATTTCAGGAACTTACAATTTATTCCATTCACATTTCTAGCCAGAGACAGCATCTTNAAAAAAAGGAGGAAGAAAAAGAACACTAAACAAGTAATAACATGCGTGGGTGGGTTGGAGTGTAATACCCCAACCACAGGGCTACAGCAACATTTGGTCCCATTGACCTTTTTGCTCAAATTAAAGTAATTACTCAACTACTGACAACAGACTTCTGTCATACGTCTGTGGGTTAGACCATACAGATGATTTGGGCAGAGAATGGCTGGAGAGCAGCCCTGAGGAGAAGGACTTGGGAGTGCTCATGGATGAGAAGCTCAACATGAGCCGGCAGTGCGCGCTGGCAGCCCAGAAAGCCAACCGTATCCTGGGTTGCATCAAAAGAAGCGTGGCCAGCAGGGCACGGGAGGTGATTCTCCCCCTCTACTCTGCGCTTGTGAGACCCCACCTGGAGTACTGTGTCCAGCTCTGGAGTCCTCAACATAGAAAGGACATGGAACTGTTGGAACAGGTCCAGCGAAGGGCCACTAAGATGATTAGAGGGATGGAGCACCTCTCCTATGAGGACAGGCTGAGAGAGCTGGGGCTGTTCAGCCTGGAGAAGAGAAGGCTCCGGGGAGACCTGATAGCAGCCTTTCAGTATCTGAAGGGAGCCTACAGGAGAGCTGGAGAGGGACTCTTTGTCAGGAAGTCTAGTGATAGGACAAGGGGTAATGGTTTTAAATTGGAAGAGGGGAGATTTAGATTAGATATGAGGAAGAAGTTCTTTACTGTGAGGGTGGTGAGGCACTGGAACAGGTTACCCAGGGAGGCTGTGGAGGCCCCATCCCTGGAAGTGTTTAAGGCCAGGCTGGATGGGGCTTTGAGCAACCTGCTGTAGTCAGAGGTGTCCCTGCCCATGGCAGGGGGGTTGGAACTTGATGATCTTTAAGGTCCCTTCCAACTCTAACCATTCTATGATTCTATGATTCTATGAACATGACAAATACTTTAGAGTTTGACACATGCAGGTGACTTCAGACTTGATCCAAAGTCTAAGTGCAAACTGTTGTTACGTGCAGAATTATTAAACTTTGATTAAACCCAAAGATATACAATGACAGACAAATGGAAAGGTGGAAAGAGAGAGGGAGAGATAGACAGACAGACAGACTCTATGTAGATTAAAGTAGATCTAGTCAGGAAATTTCTGCTGTAATTTCTTTCTAAGGGTAACGGACTTTCTACAAACATCAGCAGGTTTTGTTTCCCAAGGGCTTTTTTTTTTCTTGAAGTTTTCCACTAGGAAAATCAAAACTGTATATTTTAAATCAGATAATTCAGTGTGACTGACTATATGTTATGTTGTTGATCTGGCCCAAAATACTCTCAAGTGCATTTACATACTGTTATGCACTGTCTCCTAAGTGTTTGCATTTCTTTCCCATAATACAACAATCTCCTAGTTCACATGAGGAAACGGGGCTACCATTCAACCTGGGTCATGTGCCTCCATACAAATATTCTTTGTAATACTGAACAGACTCAAAAGGAAGCATTCTGGTAAGCTGAATGAACTGACTCAGAATTTTGCCACCTGGAAAAGTCAAATAGACCATTGCCCTCAGAAATGTCAATAAAAGCAATTTACAGATGAAAACATCTAAAAATTTTCATTCAAAAAACCTCTGTATTTCAAATGTACATTCATGTTTGTCATAAAACAAATGCTGAAGTATCTATTTCATTAAACAGAGATTCTGACTTTTATTCTCCTTGCCTACTGCATAGCAGCAAAAACACACAAAAAAGGTAATATTTTCCTACCTCAGGTTATGTTGCTATTATGTAAAATAAATGATGTCTCTGACACGGAGACCTCATAATTTATATACTCACAGAGTGTTGACTACCTTTAAATGAAAAAAAAAATAAAATTGCTGCTTGAGGTTGAATATTGCATCTGTGCGCTATTTCTGCTTAGAAAGGCAGAAGTGTCCAGTGAACACTGCTAACACAAATTTTCTCTTCACAACGAATGAAACACTTGGGATGAGACACAGAAGACCTCAGGTCATAAGACTGGCGTCATGACAAAGTGACATTAAACTTTGGAGTTTAGTATCATTGAGAGCAAGCCCCGGGGGCTCACTTTCCAAGCAGCAGGGTTCATCCTCGAGGCCGAGCTGCCTGCGAACCCTTCTGGTGCTGAGCCATCTGGTCCCAAGGCTCAGTTCATGTTTGCAGTTTCCCACTGTAATTTGCACACCCACAATTTGACATCTCTTGGGGAAACAGGGCTAGTATTTTCGTAAAGATCTGAGAGTTCATATTTTTACATCTGACTCTTCTTGTTAAGGATTAAGAGCACCTTCAAATCCAAAAGAGATATTTAGAAATATTCACCAACTCTGGGGCAGTTTAGACTGAAAGATGGAGGTTTAACCTACCCACTATTTTTCACCCATGTGTGGAATAGGCCTGCTTTTGTTTGTTGTCCTCCAGGGAGAAGCAGAAGCTGGAAGGAGACCTATAAACATGAGGGTGAGAAAATGCCGAAAGCATCGACACTCCGAGCAGACGGGTGGAAGGCTGGAGGTGGCTGAGGGAGGAAGCTAGCATCCATGTCTTGTTCACAGTGTTTTCATATCAGCCTTATCATCCAGATCCTCAGCTGAGGGATATTTCGGGCCAAACCTTCAGCTGGTGTTAAGCAGTGCAGCTCCATATCACAAGCCCTGATTTAGCAACAGGAGGGTCACAGAAGCCAGAAACTCAGTCCTTCCCTGCAGATTGCTTACTCAGACTTCAGCTACCCCTAAGCCACATTTGCCCTAACCTCTTTCTAGATGCCCACTGCCTTTCTAATCAATGTAATGCAAGCTAGGAGACCAAATCCACAGTCTAAGTTGGTAAATCCATACATTAGCACTGCAGTAGCACCAGTTGATTGTTTGCTTCTTGAAAACACACCCCAACAATGTCTGTGGGGCTCTCTTTTCCCTGGTGGTTATGGAGATCTCACCTAAAAGCCCAGAAGGCAATGAGTTCCTGACGCCGCAAAGCTGCCTCCAGCTTTCTCTCTCAACACCACCAGACCGAGGTCAGTGAGCAGAAGAATCCAACAAAGCAAAGCCAAACAGCTTCCCGCTGTTATTTTAAGCCAGAAGAGGGGATGGAGGGAGGGGGTGGGGGGAATGAACCGCTCAGCGTACTCTGGAAAATCATTTCATTTTGGCCGATGGCCTCTTGTGGCTGTGGTTTCCACAACATCTCTGTATTCTATCTGTGTCAAGATGGAACCAGCCTCCTGAAATAGACTGAACAAGCTAGACGGGAGCTATTTTAATACCTGGAGCTTGTTCCCTTTAGACTTTGTTGAGTGAGGGGAGAGGGTGGAAGAGGAGAGACAACAAGCCAGGGTGATGTTATTTTAACACGTGTAGCAGAGCTGTCAGAGCGTAGCAGTTTGGCTGTCTCAGCACACACCCCCGTCCGCCCCATCGCTACTACGTGCAAGGATGCACAGCCTGAGCTCGCACCTGCGTAGACCAGAATTAGCCTGGTTTGTGTATGCGCACGCACACATCTTATTGGAAGAACGTCACAGTTTCCTTCGTGTCACACCGAGGGGGAAAAGTGAGTTAATGTCTCCAGATGGGCATGCGCAAGGCATGACGGACAAGCTGACAAAAAGCGAGGTGGACCTTCGTTACCCAACACACACACAAATCACTCCCCCGTCGTGCCACTGTAGTAGGTCAGTCACTGCAGTTCTGCTCAGAAGAGGAGGGCAGCTCCTTCCTAGCATCCAGTGCTGGAAAGCTGGGAAGGGTGGTAGGATAGTATGCAAAGAAAAGTCTCCAGATTATTGGGTGCTTTTTTGCACTTGCAGCCAGCATTTTGGTACTATCTGGTGCTGTGTGGTAGACTTTCAGAGATTTCATCTCCTGAAAAAGTATAGACTGGTCCTTTCCCCAGGCCTGCCTGGATCCTGGTTTCATGGCAGCTCGGATCACAACTTCCCCTCAGTTCTTCACTGATTTTGCAGCAATAAACACTGTCTCTTGAAAATGTTCTCGCAGGCTGACAGTGTCGCCCTTTCAAACCCCAGTGCAGGAGGTGGCTTTGTCATCTGCACCTGGAGTGTTTTCCTACATATCTGTACAGGAGGATGACATTAACTTCATCTTGGATGACATTAAATTTGTCCCGCTTGTGGCACACTGTGCTCAGGGCTCAGCACCTCCATGGCAATCTAGCTGAGTTAACCCAGTTTACACTGGGCCCACTGTGGCCTGATATGATGCCACAAAACAGCATGTCAGCTGTACCTCTGACAGATGACAGCTCCACTTTCTTTAACAGAAGAGAGCAAAGCCATATTAGCACCTTATATCACCTCCAGGGTGGTCAGAGAACAACTTGCCCCAAGGAGTATACTCCTCAGGAACAGATGAAGACCCTTCGGCAGCCTCTTCTTATTGCTAAAGTCCAAGGGGAAAAATCTTTTGCTGCCCCAAATATCTGGATTCCTCTTTGTCCTTGCACACCCTTTGTGTTGCACTAATGCCTGAACCTCCTGTGACACCCCTACATTACAGCAAATCAGCCTAAAAACATATGTGAGGCATTGCGCTGCTTCTTTCAAGGTTAACTCTAATTTCTTTGCCCTTGCAACCAGACCTCCCTGACACAGTCAGCCAGTGAGGTCATCTTCTCTATCAGATGGAAAGAGCTAAAACGTGACACAGGAGATCTCAGCTCCATTGGCTGCTTATCTCAGTACCTGCGGCCAAAACAGAAAGCTTACCCAGGCTGCCAAATAAAAATACCTCTTGTGGGCACATTCCTTGCAGAGTACGTGAGAGAGCAAGCTGAGAAGACAGCGAGGGAGGGCAGGCAAGCAGCAGACAGAAACAGAAGAGATAGATAGATGATAGATAGATAGATAGATAGATAGATAGATAGATAGATAGATAGATAGAGACAAGACGGTAGGTGAGGGGAAAAAACACAGGTGAAGAGCCATGAAGACAGAGACAAGGAGACAAGTGGGACAGGGGGTACACTGGTGTAAATGTCATGGCAGACAACACAACTGTATGATACAGTGCTTTCTTAGGCATGCTCAGCGAAATCCTAGCCCTGTTGAAGACTATGGCCAAAATCCCATTGACTTCAGTAATGCCAAGACAAATGGAGCTGCCCCGTGTGTCCCAGGAGCCAGCTCTGGCCCCTGTCAATATCCCTCCTGCAACCTGATCCTGCTTCTCCAGTTTAACCCATCACACTGCCAAAACCAGACCCAAAGGGGCAAGCAGGGGATAGCGATGCACGAATGGCCAATTTGTGTTTTTCCCATTTTCCAGGTGTGGCAACAAGCAAAGCAGGCAGCTAAAGGCAGAATTTAAGCCATCACCCTTAAGAACAGTCTTCAGCCCCAGCAGGATTTCCTTCTCAATGTCACTGTACCTTATCTCTGCCTAGAGAAAAGGAGCAACTCCTAATTACTGCAAAGGGTAGCTACTAGGTTCCAGTTAGCTCAGAGGTTTATCCAAAATCACTGAAAAGATTTTCACTACCTGTGCAGAGCAAAGTGTGCAGCGACGTTGCACTGACGTGGAGTGGCAGGCATATGGCAGCCAGCAGAGCCAGGTCTCACAACAGGGTGAACTGCAAGAGTTTGCACTGTCTTATTTCTCACCATGATTCGATTACACAGTGATCAAACCTACACAATGTGGCAGGGCATAAAACCTTCAAAGCGTTAAGAACTCCTTGCAGTGCCGAGCCACTGCAGACAGGCTGTCCTCAGGACAGCTGAGATCTCCGTTTCTCACCTGGCTTCCCACTATATCCAGCCAAGTTCAAGGTCAGAGCCACTAACTACAATCTGTCCCACTGCAAGGGCCAGGATAACTGAAGGACCAGCTACCACTTGAGATGAACATCGTGGCTGACAGCTTGACTTCTCCAGCATTCGGGAAATCTCAACTGCAAGATGAACCTTCCTCCAGCTGGCTGGACCAGTCACAGGCTCATGCATGAGGTGAGCTTCTACAAGAAGACACCACATGTCTTTCTACTCCAAGTGTGAGGGCATTTCTTCAGAGACCCTTCTTCATCTTTCAAAGGTACAAACCAAAAGTGAAAAAAAAAAACCCTCCCCAAACCTCAGCATAGCAAGGCATTCCACCTTTTCTCTGACAACAACCATACATGTCCTCGTGCTGCTCAGGTGGTCAGAAATCGGCTTGTAAGGATCCCTGCACAGAACTAGCTCAAAGCCCCTCATCATGGTAGGAAAAAATTAATTTTGTTTCCCTGGAACAAACTGCTGGGACAAACGGGTGAGAGGAGTCCATCCCGCTGCTCTTTCTGCATCTGGAGTGCAGGGAAAAAATGATCTCCAATTCTTCTCAATAGCTGCCCACCCCAGCATCCCAAATCTACCCTCAGCAACAGGGAGCATCTTGGGGCTTTTTGTGCAGTGGTGCTGGCAAAGGTAGGCAATAGCTTATGGTGATTTTACTGCCTCTGCAAACCATCTGCCCTAAGTATTTGTCTGCTTTGTCAATGTTTAGTGTGAGTCAGATCTTCAATTAGAAAAAAGAGAATAGAAGGGAAGAGGATCTGTAACTAACGCAGCATGAAACACTCTTTTACACCCCTGTGGCTCTGGGACTTTGGTTTCAGTGGGTGCACATGCGCTCTCACCAAGTCATCTGTTGACTCAAATGCCGTCAGGGACATAAGTGGCATAAACATTGCCTAATCACGAACAGCTGTCACCTTGTGAGGCACATGTGCTCAGAACCAGGTGCGTGTCACTTCGGTAACATTGGAGGATATTGCTCTGACTTGACTATAAAAGGAAGGATGGGGGGGCTGACCTAGGCAAGATATGGACTCTGCAGCAGGTACTGGAAATTGTTCTTGGCTCCTAGCAGCATTGTTTGATCTGTTCAGTGGGTCATGTGCCAGCCAGCCGCCTCTCTACGTGTGTTTAGGCAGCTCTTGCATGTCTGAATTCTCCTGGCCAGCTGGTTGCTTTAACTCCTTCAGCTGCCTTGACCTCCAAGAGGCAGGCAGTATTGGAAGTGGCAGAATAAAACCCAGCAGGACTAGAAAGCAGCACAGGGCTTGAATTAAGCAAAGATGCTTTCTGGAGTGCAAAGGAAACAAAGAATTTGCTGGGACACTCGAATTAATGGTTCCCAGGGCTGTTTCTGTTGATAAAAAGTCATGACCATCATCATCCTGAGAGCCACTTCCTAACATGTCTTTGATGGAAAATTAACCAGGGCAGCCTCTGCTCTCTGAAGTTTTGAAATCCTGCCATGGAAACCTGTAGCACAGGATGAAGGGACAAAAACAGCAGCAGTATACAGCACAACTTGGTATCGAGAATAACTGGCAGGGAGAGGTTCAGATGCCTGTCATGCCATTCATCTTCAGTAGCATGCACCCCTCACAAAAGTAAATACTAGACCTAGAAAGCCTGGAAAAGTGACACTGTTCACCGCAGCTCATGGCTAAACCCTTGACTGAACCCTGCATCTACGACCTCCTTCCTTCCTATGCCTTACCCCATTGTCGCCTGACAGCTCTAACTCCTTCAGCTGCCTTGACCTCCAAGAGGCAGGCAGTATTGGAAGTGGCAGAATAAAACCCAGCAGGGCTGGAAAGCAGCACAGGGCTGAAGGAGTACAGTCTCTGCATTAGTGCTGTGGGTCTCCCCCAAAATAGGCTTACATGGGCACCCAGGCAGTGCATTGCCTGGGGGAAAGTTTTCTAGACCTCCTGCCTCTCTGCGAGTCCTTTAGAAATACTCACTAATATATCTGAGGCAGGTTTTGATGTTGTGACCTGTTGCCCCTGTTGCATATTGAAGCCCTTATGCCAGCAACCCATCTCTCTGTTTGCCCCTTCTGCTATGCTGATCCAAATTTTCCAGTCACTGGTAGAGATCCAGAGTCATTCCCCGAGGGTTATTCCAGCCTGTCAACAGCACTGCTGAGAGCTGAGCACACCCTGATATTTCTTGTCCCTCTGTCCAGGATGACAGGCTGGTTGCAAGGTAGACTGTGACATCTTACACTTCAGGCATTGCACTGGTGTTTGCCATGCTGCAGTCTGAGGAGACCCGGCTGGCATCCTGGGAATTTCAAACAGCATCCGTGAAGACTTCTTTGTTCCGCTCCCTCCTTGCCTCTCCTGTATGGGTGATCTGTTGCCCTTTTATGCAGCTCGATAAAAGCAAGGGCAGAATCCCAATCATGGAAGATGAGCTGGGAAAATCCTACAGAGAATGGGAATAAAGGAGGGGTGGGGACATCCTTCCACTCAGCAAACAGGCCGGAGGCTACTATGATCACGAAGTGCCCGGAGACCATCCATAACATGGGGAAACCATTCCAGACTATTTACTGGTAAAACCACAACATAGTCCCACTGGTCTTTTCGTAAGCAAAATGGTTTTTGCCTTGCTGACAAGAAGGCTGTTCCAATCCAGGCTGCCACTGAAGTTAGGAGAGTCACACTGGTGTACAAATGACAACAGTGAGAGCAGAATAAGGCTGTAATTTTCCAGCAACGGTGAGAAGAGCAGCCTTTTGCCTTTCACCATCTCAGCCACGACTCCCAGGGAGGCAGACTCTCCTCCTCACTCCTATTACTATTCCACAGACCAGCCTTGCCTAAAGGAGGTTGGTCAGGCTCCCAGACAGAATGGGGACCCAAACTAATGATGGAGGAAGTTATGGGCTTGTTTCTGTGGTGCCTACTCTTTCTTCAAGAGGGAATGTCTTGGTATATGCAACTGGTCTGTGAAGTGGGGAAGAGGAAGGCAATGGCATGTCCTATAGCCATCCACTGTGACAAGTCTTCCACTCGTCTTTCCCTGCTTGAGAATATGCTGCTAATGGTACCCTTCACACAAGCCTCACGCAGGGTTGTCAACACGTATTCTTGCCTTGCTTCTCTGTATCTATCTGCCCCTGCCCCAGCAAGCTGGACACCTGCTGCGGGACTCGCCAAAGCTAGGTCTCGTTTGCTTTCAGTTGAGTTTTTACTGTTTTACAGCAGCAACTGCAATTGCCAAGTAGCAGCTCAGCCCCCGTTTACTATGATCAGTGAGCACTGCTGGTTCCGTTGGAGTAGAAGATTAGCAACTATCCCATTGACGGGGGGGTCCTGGTGTGTAGCGGTGAGGGAACAGGCATCACTGCAAGCTCCATCTTCTCAGAGACAAGCACCAGCTCTGTCATCTCCAGGCCAGCTCTCCCTGTCTTTAGGTCAATCAAAGGCAGTGCCACCTCCTCCATGCACTATCTGTCTCCAAAAGTAGATCCTAGCTGTGAGAAGTCCTGTTAGCTTTGAGAATCAACTTTTATTTCTGAGTCTTCCTGAAATGATAGGTGGCTGCATGGATTTTTCTGCAAGCAGAGAATAGAACTGAACTTTTGTGGGACCAGAAGCATGTCTGAATTCCCACCAAGGCTGTGCACCTGTGAAAGATGCTGCAGCTGTTGGCCTTTTGTAGCTAGGGCTTTGGGAGTTCTGAGCCCTACAGAGAAAGGCCCCAGGCGTTGCTGTAAAGGTATCTGTTCGCATGAAGAAAAGGACCTTGCCAGGAGGTTGCACTATGAGATAAAACTAGCCCAGATGAGCTGGGATGCCAACCTCCCTGGTAGGCATTAAATTAACCATGACAAGCTCACCTGGAAGGCTGGATATCAGAGAACGGAGCAGAGCAGAGCAGTGGAAAGACCCTTTCGCATCCATTCCTCTATTACGGCAAACAACCACAACACATGAATGTGCTCAAAAGCACCTTTGTAAATCACGCTGACAGGCGCAGTCTATCAAAATACCCTACTGAAGTGGGAACTTTGCAGGACGCTCAGCCGGCAGCAATGTGCACAGTGGCAGGGCAAATCAGACTGCCGTCAGCTTCAGAAACCAAAATGGATTTGTGGGATCAGGACATCAGCACTGTTCCTGATAAGTGTCTGGATAAAATATCAGAAACATTATGCTGAGACTGGTTTTACCACTGATAAATTGCATTTGTAAAATTGTAGCTTTAAGAACACAAGGAATTTCTATCCTTGTAACCTTTCATGTCCTAGCCCTACATGCTACTTGCGGAAGAGACGGAAACCACTCCCTTGCTCAAGCTTTCTACTGTCCCCACATGCCGCTTCAAAAAAAAAAAAAAAAAGGGTGGTTTTTTTTTTGAAGGAGGTGGGGAGTGAACATTTAAACATCAAGAGCTGAGAATTTATCTACTATATCGAAGTCGCTTTAGGGTTGACAAAATTCCCCTTGTTAATTGGGAGCAGCCTGCAAGGAATTACAAGGCAAAATCAAATATTTGAAATGCTTATTCCTATTGTTACACTGCTCTGTTTAACTGCTCTGGCAAACCTGCTGTCAGTTATAAATTTCTTCCCTGTGCCAAGCCAACCCAGCAATAACGAAATGTGCGTGCTCCTGAGTTACCCCAGGTTCCCTGGCCTCCTGGCAGCTCTTACTCTTTCCTACCTGTGCCTGTGGCTTTGAAATGGGTGCATGTTCACGGAGGCTGAAGCCTGTGAAGAAGACAGCTGGCCACACACGGGCTCCTCACCCATGCTCCACCAGCACATGTCATGCTGGAGCTGAGCATCCCAAGCGTCCTCACGCTCAGCAGCCAGGGCACATCTCCCCTGGAGCCTCTGCCTCATCCTTTCCCGCACCTCATCCTCCTCCATCCCAACCTGCCTGGCCACCTGTGTCCCCACACCTAGTCCTAGGTGAACATTTAGGTCCAAACCAGTGAGGCCATCGCTACATTCTTATGCACTGTGTGTGATCTGATAGGTCTGTTTTATTCTTCTGTGTGAACATAAGATCACCAGACACTCAAATACGTCTCACTTGTCAAGCGATGACAGATCTCCCAAGATGAAATGCCTTGTGCACTAAAAGCTTGCACAGCCTCGCGCCGGAGTATGTTTGTCGAGATCACATGTGGCCCCATGACTTCATCGTCGAGAATATCCCCAAGCGTTAGGGCAGCCTGATACATTCGGGGGTAATAAAATGTCCACAGCACCCCACAAGCACCACCACCAGTGGGGGACCCCGGCCCCAGCTGGCATGCCATCAGCAGCTGAGCAGACCAGCATGCCTCCCGGGCTTTTACCGGCATGCCCATGGCACGGCTGAGAACATGCAAGGAGCCCCACGCCTGTGCACCCACACCCTATGGACTCTGCCTGGACACCCCGTGCGGCCCCGTGATCTGCCTGCCTTGGCAGAGGCGGCGCTCAGGGAGCCACACCTGGGGAGTAAATATCTCTTGCGGTGAGCCATCCTTCTGTCTTATTGGCTGCCAGGAGGAATCACACCAGGATAGAAAGACACACTGTCCTCCTCGATTATCACTCACAGCGGGCCTGAGTCAGTGACCAAGGTGATGTGGGCTCCCTGTTTCAGCAGGCAGCAGCTGGCTGCCTAACGTGTACGGCAGCAGCCAGCAAACTGGCACACAGATCGCCTGAGGAAGGTAGCCAGGTCTCCCGCATCCCAGCTGTGAAGATCACCTGCTGCTTGCAGGTGGTGTCCAGTCGAGCCCGGGGATCTACTGCTTCCTGTCTCTGTGTTCTGCAAGAAGGCATCTCAGCATGGTCACATCCTGAGAGATGTAAGACTCACATAAGCTGGTGCCAAATGCTTCTGGGGGAAAACCAAACCCCTGGGTAGGATTTGGGATGTACACAGTTTTTGAGGATTCCCTCCACATGTCAATGTGGGTTTTGTTTGGTACCTGAATCCACACACAAGGGGAATGGTCCCATCTGAACAGTCAGAGAGACTCAGTGATGGCCTTGTCCTGCAGCTTTCAGACAGACCCACGTTGCCCAATATCCTATTGGAAAGTTCTCAAAAATTATGTTGTTATGGGTAGGATAAAAATCTCCAGAGATGAGTCCTGTGCGCAGCTTATTCCTGACTATGTACATTTTTCAGAACAAAACTAATTTTACTTTTTCTTCAGGCAAGACCAGGAGTCGCTCCCATAAAATGCTGGAATAGGCATTTGTTTCGTATCAGCAGGGAGGAAAGCAAAGTCTGGCCTTTGCACTGAGCAAGGTTGCGCTTATGTGCCTGCATGCGCTGCACTTGCATCCTGGATTTGGATTCTGAGCTCTACCCCTTTGCCTCTGGACCAAGGAGCAGGTGTTGTAGCTGGGATGTCCCATTGGGCCTTTTCAGGAACAGAGCATGCCCAAAGCTCATTAGCAACCCCTTGAGATCAAGTGATGACGTAACATTGATTGACCACAGAGAGACACTCAGTCTTCAAAGGGAGTGTGTGCAAGCCCTGCAGATGCCCTTAGAATTGCACACACCTTTGGACATGCTCACCTGGGGGCACGGTGCAGCGCGGTTGCCACCTCCAGCATATGCTCTTAGGTCTACCTACTCTGCCCGGGTTTTGCTTGGTTGAGTGACTTGGAGTTTCCTTCATGGCTCAGGATGTTTCCTGTGTGTTCCCTCTGCTGGCACTTCGTCAGAAGGGTCAGGCATTAATTTGTGCGGTTTTATAATTGATGTGCCTGCACCTGGAGGTCACAATAGCAATTTGCGCTGGGAAGAATGAAGCACTTGGAGGAAAGCCTTGCTCATTTTCTGCACCACAAGGGAAGTCTCTGGACCCTGCACATGACTCAGACATGGTCCACAGCGACTGCAGGATTCTGGCATCAGCCTGCTGGTTTTGCAGGGCTGCCTGTTGTGCTCTAATCACCTGCTCTCATCGGGCAGCTGCACCAGCGTGACGGGTTTTCCTGCCTCTTCAAAACACAGCGCTGGCCAATGGGCATGGGCAGAGTTTACTGTTGTCATTTTTCTGCATGGCAGACCTGTCCTGTTTGTCTGTGGGAAACTACTGCCTGGGAGGAAGCGGAGACTTCCTTGTACATCCTGGGTATTACCTTTTCATTGCATCTTCACCCTAAGTCTCAGGACTGAGATTTTCAAATTGCCCAAAAGGCTTTGAAATTCACGTCTCCAGCACCTTCACACAAGAACTGGGAGCTAAAATGCTCCTCAGTGCTTCAGACACACTCAGTCACTTCAAAGAATCCTGCAGAGCATGCTGAGCGGGGATTACATATAACATCAGTGACCAGAAAAGCCAGTGTTTGCAGGAGGAAGGACCCGGAAAATTGGTCCCTTCACCCACATTTCAGTAAGGCAGGTCCCAAGAATAAGAAATCCTAACACATATGTGCAGCCTTTGGAGACCCAGAGGATCAAGCAAACCTCAACACCAGGTGCTCACTAGACCTGCTCCTTTCTTTGTCGCTGAACTTGGGAGTGACACCCAAAGAGAGGTAGGTTGGTTTCATGGTGACTTTAGCCTCCGCTCACCAGGGTCAGCAGATGAACACACTGCAGGGGCAGCACCATGAGCGAAGCAACGAGCCAGTTAGCCTGCTGTCGAATACGTGGTGGTAAATAAAACTACTCCAGTCCAAAAGCCAGCCTCATTTGGTTGAGGGCTGATATCAGGATTTAATGCTGATGCCAGAAAGCATGGTGCAAGAGATGAAAAGTCCCTCCACAGTTTCCAGGGAAGCCCTGTCCTCCTAGCCTAGATCCTGAGCTTCTCTGGGCCTGGATATGACTACATTAACCTGCCCACCCGACTAGAGAAGTTGTGGAGCATGGTGCTTTTGTAGAAGCAAGGACGTACAAATGAAGACAAAGGTTATGGGTGTCTTTCTAATGCCCTGGTGTTTTCCTACACCAGGTGGAATGTGGAGAGGGGATCGGCAGCCCTCTGGGGACTGCGCAGCCAGAGAGGTTGTTTCACTCACTTGGCATCTGCAAGGACACAAAATGAGTGTGATAGTATCAATACAGCCTCTAATTAATGTTTTGTCTGCTGGACAAAACTCCTCTGGAACTGAAAAGAGTGACCTGGGAACTTCAAATGAGGAGGGTGGTACAGGGTGACAGTCGGAGAGAGGGAGAGAAAAGTCCAGTGTAAAGTAGACTGTAGTCCTGATTTGTACAAGAATTGTACACATTCCCTACCTGCCTCCAGCCGAGGAATGTGAGATTGTACGGGCTGCCTGGCTCACCCAGCCTGGTCCTCAGTTCTCACAGGCGCTACATTTCAGAAATATATTGAATTCCATCTTAAAAGCAGACGGGTATTTGCCTGGAGTGGAAGGTGTTTCAGAGCCCAGTTACTGAACACAACCCCTCCAGGGTCATGGCATGTTTAACAGAGGTCATGAGCTCACTGGAAAAGTGATTGCAGAAGTGGAGCTTTGGCTAGAGGTCAGGTAACCATCAGAAGCAGTATTGAACCTCCTTCGAATTTCCCTCCTAATTTGCTGCCCTTGCCCTCATGCGCATTGCCTTCGTGTCTTTTAAGATGGGAGAAGCAACATGCATGCTTCAGTAGCTACCCATTGTTTGTTTATTTTCTTATTACCTGTTTGCCTTAAAATGATCTTGGGTCTATTCTGCAATTCCCAGACAACTTCACAGAGCAGTCTTAAAGTTACCACATAAATCACAGGTCTCTTCATTCTATATACACAGACAGGGAGCAATAAATAAGCTATAAAAAGAAATTTGGCACTTCTTCAGCTTATCGTCTAAGTGTAATGTGGTTGTTCTTTACACAGGAAAGCTGACCTCTTGCCTATATTATTGGCCTGGAAGAGGAGAAGAAAGATGAGGTTTTAAGGTGGAAAATTCCTGGAAAAGCAACAAGTGAATGGCACAGAAAGGTCTGTTGGCCCAGTTGCCAGGTCTAGGTTTCACCCTGACTCACCCCTGCATGGAGAGGAAAAACATGTCTCTTCTCTCTATGGTGCCGGGTGAAGGAAAGAGTTCAGAGCAGCAGGGACCCTGATTTACAGCCCAGCTGTCCTCACTCAGAGGACATGATCAAAGCATCCTGCAATCCCCCACCAGAGTGATGGGAAGAAACGGCTGACTGGCTATCTGCTTGGCTTGTTCTGCTCTAGCATGAGGCCAAGGCAAGCGCTTTGTTTTCATGGACCAGAGCTTCTCAGAGTGGCTGCTGAGGGGAAGTGGCTGAAAACTAATTCTCAATTAAGTTGGGGAACCAGTAGGTGGGAAGTTCCACTCAGGCCAAAGGGCCATAACCTCATCTAGAGGTGACCTTGTGTTAAGAAAGCAGAGTATGAGATGTCCTGGCCCCAAATTTCTTGGTGTGCCCTGGAGGAGGTCATGACCCCTGAAAACTTGTGCTCCTCTCCCACTGAGGAGTGATACACCCATTTGGAGACCCAGCTACCAGAACATGAGCAGGTCCCCCACTAGATGCACAAAACAAAGCAACACAGGCTGCAGCCTGCCGTGTTGGAGCACAAGACCAAGCCATAATCCTTGTGTGGCTATGTGTTACTTGTGCACCCTCCAAGGCCACAAGTCATGAGCCAAGGCTGAGCACAGAGCAGAGATGGCTGTGGTGTCCTCACTCCTTGACCACAGCATGGAGACTGAGGACATCTCTGGAGACATGGCTCAACAGCAACAGGTCCTGGAGGAAAAGTGTAAGGTGTAGGGCATGGCCGGTGCTGTGGTGTTTCCAGGGCATGGGGCCAAAGGGTTTCTTTGGAATTTGAGGGAAGGGCTTGCACATGTGTGTCATCATACTGCCAAACTGAGTTTCATGACATGACACCACGGAGCCCTCACAGACATTGGTGATGGCTGGCTCACCAGGCCTGGCTCACCTCTTGACATGTGCTTGGAAAAGGAAGGATTTCTACCCATAGTAAGCACAAAGGTAAACTGGCCAAAGTGACTCTTGTGAGACCAATTGACCAATTCCACTCCCTCCCCGCAACCCTAACAGCACCTGGTCCACCACAACACGGTGTTGTGTGTGTTGTATTATTTCATGCTTGGGAACGTCTCGAGAGGAAAAGCAAAGAAGAGTCTTTGTGGAAATGTCACGCAGCTTGCCACCAAAGGGACAGCTCAGGAGCAGCCTCAGGAGGTGCCACTCGTTGCCTACGCAGGGCTGTCACTGCCACGGAGCACGTGGGCTGAGTGAGGATACTGGGTCCCCTCCCTGGGGAAGGCTGCCAAGAAAGCTGATTAATGCTTGGAGAGGTGATTGACCTTCCCTGGTGAGCCTGAGGAGGGAGGGGTTAGTGGGGAAAGGGGTTGTGATTTCAGGACATAAATATGGGAAATAAGGGAATCCTTGGGCCACCAGAATGACAGACCCAGCCAGCAGGGACACGGGGCGGACAGTGCCTGTGGTACATACTCCTTGGGTGTACATGGGATGGAAGAGGTTCTTCTGGACAGGGATAGCTTTCACTTAGGGCCAGTCCTGCATGCTCAGCTGTGATTCTTTAGACTCTCAAACTGGAAAACATAGCAAAAGGCATGATTCCACCTCCAGCGTGTTTATTGCTTTGGTTCCTCCAGCCACCTCCTCACCTCAGCCTCTTGGCTCTAATCCTCCACGTTTACATCACACTGCCTACCAAGGGGACTGGGTCTTAACCTGCATGGGAACTTGCTTGCTTCTTCAGACCTGCTCTCACCACAGGAGAGTCACAACCTGAGGCCTGAGCGACCTGCAAGGTCTGCAATGCCTCCACCAGCCTGAGGGAAGTAGTTGAAACATAATGCCCATGCCTGGTCTTGACCCAGGCGTTGTTGCCATTTCCAGTTTTATTCAGTATGGTTTCCTGGATAAATATCTGGATTTTCCTCTCCTGACCCTTCATAAATATTATTTCAAGAGTTGTTTGAAACTGTATAAATAATCACCTGTTTGTTTTCCACCTTCACACAATATTTTTACTGTCCTTTAATATGCAGATGGGTCATCTTAGTCCCTGCCTAAGTTAGCCTTCTCCTCCAGTGGTTCCCACTTCTGTTTACCTCTGAAGCAACAGGTTATTGCCTTTCACTCACAGCCTTGAATTTCCTTCATCCCAAATAATTTCATGGTATTTCAGTCGCGGCAAAGACTGAGCGATACTTACAGTGCTGGAGGCCTGTGCCTAGCTCGCATAGATATCAAGGATTCTGTCAAAAAGGCCCAGCTTGCCAAGGTTTTCTTCTCTGATGAACAAAGATGCCAAATCTTGGTGTCTTATATTACTGTAGGAAATGAGCAAGTGAGCGGAAACCTGCCTTTAGGTACCTGAAAGCTTGTCTTTTTTTCCCAATTGTGTGATTTGGTCCAAGTAAAAGGCATTGTTTCTCCCCACAACACTTCGTTTATATTCTTTGATCTACCACAGCTGTAACACAAGTATGGGAGACTGTAAATGTGAATAGCTGGGGTGAGACAGCAGAAGCAGTCACCCCATCTATAGTTCCGAATTTAGTGCAACCATAAAATACGTTCCTGATAAAATACTAAAAGTAAAATCAGCAATGACTGCATCATCACCATCATCATCAAGGCACTAAGAAATAAAGCAAAAATGACAGCAAAGGGGAGTCTCGGAGGCCTCCAAATTTTGCCGACATACCGCTACTGCTATCTTTTTTTGTACATATTAGCTGCCATCCCGTCTTGAGCAACCTCTCTGAAGCAAGCCATGGACAAGTGTGGCAGCCAGAGGCTGTTTTTCCTCTGCTCTCCTCTTCTGCTTGAAGACCTTTGCTCCCTCAGCAAATCCTGACAAACTATATGGCACTTGAATGAACAGCTTAACTGTAAACACAGAGCAGGACCAAAGGTGAGATAAACAGGAGGCCGTGAAAAGCAAGCAGCATAGCCCAGCAGCTCTCAATGATCCGGGAACAAGGGGCAGAGTTGACGTCCAAGAATTGGACTGAGACTGATGTTTGCTTGCCCCTGAGATCATAGGACGCTGTTTTGAGGACCCTTTCCATGGGGTTCTTGTAGGAAATTCACTGGCTGTTAACAGCAAGGTGGAAGGGAAGAACAAAATGAACTCTGCGGCTCAGACCATTGATTGACCCTCTGACATGCTCGCCCACTGACGGGTCATCCATCACCCTGGCCTCATGAGCAGGAATGGGGTCCCTCTGCAGTTTATGCTCCCGCTCCTAGCGTAGCTCCCTGGGACGGGAGTTTCCCTTCGCCAGGTTTGCACAACACGCAGACCCGTTGAGAATCAGTGGAAATGCTTACTAATAGATAACCGTTGTTTTTCTAAGAGCAGACTTGCATTGCTTTTGGCAATACTTGACATAGCCAGCTTCAAAACACTTGCCCTGGCCCAGGAATGTGGAAAAGCTCAGCAGGACCGCACCGAGAGGGCGCCTCGTTCCTTGCAGAGAAGGCAGGGATCGGTCACTGCCTCCCAACAGCCAGCGCTACCCGCAAGACCCGAGCTCACCTGCCTTCCCCACAGTGCCTCCATGAACGCGGCTTCGTGCTGCGGTGGAGAGAGGTGCCAAGGGACCATCCCTCCATCCAGAATGACCCAAGCAGGCCACGCGTGCTTGGAGTGCTGCATCTGCATCGCACCGGCTGCAGACATGCCAGCAACATGTCGGTGAAGCTGCTTCTGTATTATATTGTTATTTACCTCCATACTCCACCCAGCCGGGCCACAGCTGAAGCCAGTGTCTGCAGGCAGGCAGGCTCAAATGTTTTTAAATGCAGCTTTTCGTCCTAAAAGACGTTTTGTTTAAATGCATTGTTTTTAATAACCAGATATTAATGTCAATGGAAATTTCCCCCAGCAAAATATGTCAGCACGGGCATCTCCTTTGTTCTGGGTTGAGAAATACATTTTCATAAATTTAAGAATTTCAGAATTTTATCCCAATCTTCATTGTAATGCTTCTTAACTGTATGAGAGCTCCTCACCATGTATGTCACCATATGAAAGACTTGAAATATTGGGGTTTTATTTCCTTTCTTAAGTCATGATGGACAGCTGTTATTTAGTACCAATTAAAACAGCTTATCTTTTTTCACAGATCAAAGTGTCTCCTGTTTGTTTTGTAATGAAGCAGTTTGACACTTTTTTTGTTTGACTTTCTGTCAGACTGTTTCATTACAAAACAAACAAAAGTCACTTTGATCTGTAAAGAAAGATAAGATTTTTTAATTAGTACTATATAACAGCTGCCCTTAGTTGCGTTTAAAAATAAAAGAATGGAAGGCTTCAAATCTCTTGCCATATTACGCGCTAAAACTTTACCCTAAAACAGTCAGTAATCATTGTAAAACATGAAAAGGACATGAATTAGGATTTCTAATGGGTGCTTTGAAATTACAGAATGTGAATGAAATACAAAATGCAATATCTGAAATCCCAGACTGGAAACTCTATGAGAATCCATTTTGTATACCTTTCAGAACTTCTCTTCCCATGGAAAGTTGAGGGTCTCATCCTGAAAACCAGCAGGCAAGGGCTAAGAAGAACTTACATCATCGTCTCCATTTTTTGGCATGTTAGGACAACCCACGGCCTTGGTGTTCCCCTGCTCCTCATCGCTTCTAGACATTGAATTAGCCACATCTGTTAAGATTCCTATCTGCTGCTCTGTATGAACATTGCCTCCAGCAGAAGAGTCCCATTCTTGGCTGGCACCTACCCATACTGCAGATGGATAGTAATAAAGCATCTTTTGGCAAGGAGACAACACCTCTTTCCCGTTGGGTTCACATTTTGATGCAGCCTTTCCAGAGACAACCACCCCCAAATTTATTCCCCTTAACTCCGGGTTGAGCATCAACTTCAAACACCAGGTCCTTTAGCTGCACCAGCTCCATGCCAAATTTGGGCCCAAATCTGGACTTTCAGCCCTCCTCTCCAAACCTCCAGGTCTGAGCGTTGGCTGCCTAAAGGAATGGCTTCATGCTTTCGGATCGCTGCCACTCACAGCAGCAGTAAAAATCTCTGTCCTGAGGGGAACGCCGATCTCTGCAGCAGACAGGTGTCTTCCCTGCTGCTGACTCCTACCCCTGGAGTTTGCTCCTGCAGGGAGCCGGGTGAATGGCTCCATCGCCTTTCACGTCTCCCGGGGCCAGAGGCACGTCTCATTTCAGACATCTCGCCAGGACAACACCACGCATGCCAAACACAGCCCTTGCGGCTGGGAGCATTGAGGAGGGTGGGCTGTCCCCGTCACCGCTGCAGAGGTCCCCGGCACAGCTAAAGGACCTGCTCCAGATGAAAGGATGTGCGTGGAGAGGGGAGGGATGGCAAGAAAAACGGCAGTGTCCCTCACAGCAGCCCACCTCCGCCAGCAGCCGGCACCACGCAGAATCATAGAATCACAGAATGGTCAGAGCTGGAAGGGACCTTAAAGATCATCCAGTTCCAACCCCCCTGCCACGCTTCATGGGAGGTAATAAAACCCTCCTCGTGGACAGTTATGCAATAGGCTTCCTCATCTAGCTCGCAGCAATTATTGTCGTGCAAGAGGAAGATTTATATCCCATGTAGGTTTTTTTCTCCCAGCTGGTGTAGGGGTGGATGATATTTTTATTGCTCCTGTATGGAAAATGTGAGAGTAATGTCTTCCCAAGCTCTCGGCCCCGGTTGTATTTTCAAACAGTGAATTCCACAGGTTACATATTGCGTAACGCAGCATGTTCCTTTATCAGTATTTCAGGTGCAACATTTTAAGTCATGAGCTCTTTCTTTCTCATTCTGGTGTTTTAATAAAGGATAAATAGTAGGGTCTCATGTGCCTTCTCCCTGCCATTTTTCTTTTCATTCCCATGTCACATCCCTCTCACTAAATTAAGGGTCCTAATCTTTTCTTTGTGAAATCCTTATAGGTCTTCTAATAATTTGCATCATCTATCTTTAGATAGTTCTATTTCTGATATGTCTTTCAGAAAAGTGACAAAATCCGAGCACATCGTTTCAAATGTAGACATAATTTTGATTCATGAGAAGGTATTAAAATACAACCTCTTCAGTGCTAGCTAGCTATTGTGATCACTATCTCTCAAGGAGCCTTAAAAGGACCTTGATGTTTTCCTGAGTAAGAAATAATTAATTTAGGGCCTGTCATGTTACATAAGTAGTTTAAATTGATCTTTCGTGTTGTATTATTACCTTGTACCTCCCCATGCTGAAATTAAACCGCCAGCTGCCTACTCTGGAGATCCTCATGCTCTCCCCTTTTTGAATTGTCTAAGAATCATACACAGACCCGAAGCCCAGCATCCATGTTGAGTCTTACAAAATGAATACCCAGGTCCCAGAGAAGAGCAGCAGGTGCCACGCAGCCCTCTGGCAATCTTGCAATGAAGTGCGGTGGGTAACATGTCGGCCATCCTCCACCCACCACTGAGTGCAGCTCCTACACCACGAGCAGGTCTGTGGGGAAGGTGATGTGAGCCCACAAACAACGGCTGCTGTCAGAGTGGCTGAAGTCTTACCTCTGCATGCCCACAGGGATCCTCGGGCACTTTTCATCCAGCTTCCTGCTTAATACCTGCTCAGTACCAGCCATGACATTTCTGCCAGTTCTCTCTTCCTCAAGCTTTTGTGATTGCTGAGCGAGATAAAGCGTTATCTCTTGGAAAGTCAGCCAAGCTCAACTTGAGAGTGCAAGTCTTGGTGACCCCACTCCATTGCTATGTATTTCTCCATGGGCCAAGCTCAAATTTGCCACGTGAACCTAGCTCCATACATTGGCTCTCACCTGATGCAGTTGTTTGTGGGGCTTGCTCATCTCTTTGGGTTTGCTGTTTGGTTTCAATTGTGATCAGTGACTCAGCACAGGCTGGAGGAGTTGCACCAGCAAAGCAGGGAGATGTGGAAAGTGAGCTGGCTGAACCTGGATCGCGAAAGCTCCGTGCACTCTTTGCAGTGACAAGAAAGAGCAGATTTTGGAAGACAACTGGCAGAGACCGATAGCTCATCAAGATTTATCTGTTGGTTCTAATTCTTGCTGCCTTGAAAGGGGCTTAATTAGAGTTGTTTATATAGACTTGGCCAAATCCTCAGTAGTTATAAATCAGCATAGCCCCAATTGATTCAATGAAGCTGTCAATTGACACCAGATAAGCATCTAGCTTGTAGTACATTCTTAAATCCAGCCAGATCGACTTCTTTTCATAAATACTTGGCTGGCAGTTTTCCCTCCAGGATCTCTGCAGAACTTCCCTTCTGGAATCCAGCAGACCCCATGTTCTTGCTGTCTTGCCGAGCACGAAGTAACATCTGAGTGTTAGTCCCATAAAAAACGAGAAGCACACATGGGTTTTTTACAACAGAGACCTATTAGCAAGTCAAAGCAACAGCTTGGAATGGTGGAGGCACAAACATAAGGAATCTGTGGTATTTGTAAGAAATGCAGATAGCAGAGGATTTGACTTATTTCCAAATACTACAGCAACCGTTCCTTCAATGCACAGGGCTTGCTCAGCCTATTGCATTGCCTGCAATAGCTGTGTATTTATGGATGGCCGTAAGCAAATACACAAACATTCTTGTAAGTAGTTCTTGCCCCATAAGGTAAAGGGATAATCATTGTTCCTCCAAACCACCTTTCACCAGCAGATTTCTGGGCACTTTGCAAACAGCAACTTCAGCATCAGGGAAACCTTCTGTGTGGCAATTAATTGGTGTTGCTATACTAAGAGAATGATTCAGTAAGTTGCTGTAGGACAGTGGGAAAGGCAGGAATTAAACTCCACTAACCCACTTTTCACTTGCAGGATACAGTCAGTCACTTCCCAAGCCTGGAAGTAGAAGCCAAAATCCTGAGTCCCATCACTAGCTGCAGTCTCTAAAATATACCTGTTTTCATTGGAAGAGTAATACCTACATCTCTCAAGCCCCTAGTTCACGCTGTAAACTCTACACTCTTTGTTGAAAGTCAACCAGAAAGACTCCTCTGTTTGCTTTAAAATTATACAAAACCAAGGTTACCCCGGTTGTGTGGTAGAGAGCAGGTCTCTGCTATTTGGTGTGCTTTGGAAGTCACCAGGGGAGACTCTTGAGGAGAGTGAGAAGCCCGAGTTCTCAGTGAGAGACTGCTCAACTATCCTGTTCAGGTGAAAGATGGATAAATTAATTGCAGTTCAATCTGAAACTCAGCTGGGTTTCTGGTAATCATGTTTCAACTCACTTCCTTATTTAAAAATAGTGATTCTCATTCCAGGTGACTTCTCTTTTGCCTGTCTTCCTCTTTCCTATTCCCTACATCATATATATATATTTTTGCTGTTTTTCTACTAGTCTTCACACTATATCCCCCATGTCTTTTACCAGGTCTTATCCATCCTCGTCCTACCTTTTTCCATTTTCTTTCTAGTTCTTTCTTTAAGTTCAGTCTGAATTTGATGTAAACTCTTTTGCCTGGCTTCAGGGTATCTGGATAGTTTATCTTTTGTTTCCCCTGATGCTGTTTACTACATCTTTCCTTTCCTCATCATTCCTATGAGAAACTCCAGATGGCATTAGCTGTGTCTGCTCTCTGAGCTGTAGAAGTGTTTTCCACTTTACCTGTCTGTCCATATCATGGCCACATTCTCATTTCCTGGTGGAAAAAAACCTGGATATACTTGACTCTCAGCCTCTCTCCTCTCCACCCCATGCCTTAATGTCCACAGGAACTGCCTGGGCAAGAAGAAACATCTCAGCCACATCTCTGTTCTGGACACTCATAGGGCATGGGACCAGAGCCTATACCATACTGTACATCTATCCATAGTGTAAATCAGGTTTTCCTGACGGTACCTGAGCAATGCCGCAAAAACTCCACCTATTCAAATATCTATACCCTATCTTCTGACAATAATTTCAACCAGACATCGCATATGACAAGTGCTCAGCACCTCTAAACTTAAGATCAGGTAGTTGCTGAGCCAAGCAATGAGATAAGAGAGAAGACAAGGGTCCCACAACCAAAAATAGGTACAAAGATGGAGCCTGTGATCACACAGCAGGTCAGCATTAGATTAGGTACAGCATCAGGTCTCCTGATTGTCCCCACTGGTGCCCTAACCACACACTATATGACATTTCTCTCTCCTCGCTCCCTTCTCATCCCTCTCTCCTTCCCCTCCCCCTGCCCTAAGCCACTCCTCTCCTTTTATTTTAAGAGCTGACTCTGCCATTTCCCATCTATAAGGTGACATATGAAAACTTTCTTAGAAAACAGTCATAAAAAGAAGAAGAAAATGAAAAAGAAAGACCCAATGGAGAGCAGAAAATTACAGTGTCTGGGCCGTATTTACAATAATTATAATTATTATAAAGCACAATAGGGTGTAGAAACCCATAATTCTCCTGGTGCTTTCTGATTTTTAGATCTATGTTTAGAAGGCACATGGCAAAGAAACAGTCAGAAAAGGAATGCCATGAAGTCACTTTCCTCTCTGTGTTGTAAAAGCATTGCGGGGAGTATTTGTGTCTGTAGGAACATGGGGACGAGCAGCTTCAGGAACAACTCCATCATTGCCCATCCCAGGGTGACGTATCACCTGCTAAAGGGAAAAGTGAAGCGCTCTCCTCACACCACTTCACAGGAAGAGGTCCTCTTTTCTCTACCCCTGTCTATGTGTCATTTTTATAGGACCACTTCTGATGCATTGCTGACTCTTACCCAAATGCCGCTCCACACCAGCAGCCATGGCTCCAGCCCACAGTAACTCAACCTCGGAGTTGCTCCCTTCCTTACATGAATGTATCATGGTGGTATCTGAAGACGTCCCAACAGTACATAAGTCAGTCTGACTAACATCTGCCCTGTGAGACTCTTTCTTTCCTCATTCCTCTCCCACAGGCAGAAGTACACAGGTAATGCAGGTGGTTTATTTTGCTCACCAGGTATCATAGCTAGAGAAAGAATCTTTGACGTGCTCTTGTGTGAAAGACAGAAGGTGGGAAGGCCTGTGATGGTCCTTTGCTCCTGCAGAAGGTTATCTAGCCCACCAGAAATCTCTCTTCCGTGCACAGAGGAGCTTTCCCCATTTGGCATTAAATTCTACTGCTCATTTCTGTAGCTTTGCTCTTAAATCCCATGCAATCTCTTCAAGAAAAGGGGCTGAGATCTTCATTTCTAGTCAGAGGCCATAAGGATAAAAGCTCATATTCCTACTTAATCCTGTGTGGCTACCCACCTTGGAGCCAAACCAGTTCATTCTGATCTTCTCCTAGCCAGGGGGATAGTGTGAGACTTGTGTCTCCTAAAAGAAAGAGAGGGGTCTCTCCGCACAGTTCAATTATGTCCACAGCAGTCTGTGTTGGAGGTGATGTGCTTCAGCATCCAGTACAAGCTGGATTAGTTTACCTCCACAGATCTCCCTACTTTTTCCCGCCTGGGTTCAGACTCTGCCATCCATACCCTGACTCTCCAGCTCTGCTGTCCTGTCCTGTCCTAAGCAGCACGTGTTCCAGCTGCTGTGATGTACACCAACATCTCCTGCATGGCCACTTCACAGCCAGCAGCAAAAGTGGTGTTTGAAGTGCTATGGAAGTGCCCACAACCCTTTCAGAGCTACCCTGGGAGCCTGGGACACCTTCTTAGCCTGTTTGCCTGGAAGCAACCACTGGGCCTCAACACAGTTATTGTTGTGCCAGCAGACACTGAGAACTTCCTAACCAGCAAGATGGATTAGAGGCATCTTCACTGGAAAGAGGTTTCTCTCTAAAACCAGGCCTTTAATTGTCTTTATTAATGCATGAATGGGTGATCACAGCACCTGAATGTGAAAACCCACAATGAGTTATGACCAGGAAACATGTCTGAGTAACAGCGCAATGATTAGTGACATCTGGGTAAATAGGTAGGAAATCAACAGAGACCAGCTGTGAAGGAAGAGATGGTCTGTGATTTTGGACAGGAGTGAACACACCCTCCCCTCAAGCACCAGTTGTGTCCAGGACTATGTATGGGGATCAGTTCTGTGTATTGCACACATATGTATGTATGTCCATACACGTATGCTTGTGTTTGTGCATGTTTTTCTTTGAATGTTACATGGTTTTGCCTAGATAAGGGGGAGTGGGACTGCAGCACAAACATTTGTAACCAGAAGAGAATAATCCTTGCAATATTTATGCCTGTCTGCAAAACCCCTTCCAACCCTGTAGTACCTGCCAAGCTCAGGCTCAGATAAAAAGTCGTGGGTTTACCCCAAAAGTGGGGTGTTTTACATGCCTTCCCCAGGCATCCCCTCTCCTGTGGTGCAGGCCCAGCACAGGCATGGTGGAGAAGCATGGAGAGGCACAGAACCACTCAGAAGAGGTCTTCTCCTCAACCCGTGTTGTTTCCTAAGGGGCAGGTGGAGAGTTTTACACAGTGCCCCTCAGCAGCTAAGATGAGTTCTTTCCCTGAGAGGTAGGAAGGTTGCCAAACCAAAGAGGTTTTCCCCAAGGAGGGCTGAGAGTCGCACCTGGCCAAGTGTTCTTGCTCTCTCATGAGACCGACCCCCACCCCACCTCAAATTAGACAGCCTGAAGCAAGGAGAGAGGGTGATCAGATAGATGCACATACAGGTATCTCAGATATGCACCTGCCACTCAGCCAGCGCCAAGGAGACGCCGGGGAGAGAAGGAAATGTTTTCTTTCTCTGACATTTTTAACATGGATAACAGAGTTTAAGCAGAGCAGAGGAGCCCAGCAATAATGGCTTCTGTTGCCTTGAGCTAAGATGCTTAATTCCATGGGACTGGCTCATCTAATCAGGGAGAAAGGTGAAACACCTCATTGCTGACTTTCCTCAACAAATAAAGCCTGTCATCAAAATGCCAGGTGATCCCCAGCATCAGAGGTAGGGGCAAAATGGGGCAAAAACAGTCCTGCTAATGTAATCCTGTGGGCAATAATGCATGAGCATGCCTGTGCTGAAATGGCTTGCAGACCAGGCTGAACCTGAAGCCCAGTAGGTCCTCCCAGCTCACTGGAAGCACATTGTTCCTAACTTACCTCCTCTCCTATTCATGCATCAGGGCTCTGGGGAGCCACAAGCGGGTCCCAAACAGTTGGTATCTAGAGGAAAATTTGTCTGCTGAAATAGCTGAAATAAGGATCTTTCTTCCCCTCAGTGTCTCACAGTTCAGGGCCATTTTCTCTCAGCCCTGCCCTTCCCCTCCTTTGCAAGACCTTGGCTTGCTGTTTAAAGAACTTGCAGTCATCATAAGATATAAAGTGTTCTGCCAGGATGTATAACTCAAGATCTTGATGTACCCCAAATAGTCATGGGTAGCAGAATAAAACAGCTCAGCAAGAAGGGCCCTGGTCTCTTTGCATGTTCTGTCACTCAAACCCCTCAACTCTGCAGCAAAATTGGACAATATGGGGTAGAGCCTCGGTCACTGTGACATCGGGGCAGGGCAGAGGGGTCTCACTGACCTGGAAGGATGAGTCCCGCTGCATATGGAGAAGTGTAGGTGATACGTCCAGTTTATTTTTGCTTTGAAGCCACGCTCAAGGCAAGGTGGGTACCAAGGGGGTGATTTTAGTGCCGGTCCAGCCCCCATGTCCCCAACAACAGAGCCCGATGGGACTGGTGCCCTCTGTGGAGCCGGTCCTGTAGTCTTCTCTCTCCAGTGGCTGATGCAGCATCAGACACTACATCCTCAGACAGGTGGCCCCAGGCTTAATGGTCGGTGCGGCGGTCACTCTGGGCAAAGGGGAGCCACCCGCAAGTATGCGGGAACGGCAGACCACGTCACTCCTATGGCTATGCATTTTTACCACTGGCATCAGCCACACAGCTGCCTGCCCCTGGCTCCAGGAACACAATACCCTTCACCCACCCAACCGTCACCACCCATTGCAAACAGTGCCCCAAACCCTCTGTCTGCTCTTGGCTCATGCTGGCTGGCCAGTGCTCACCTCCCTGTCCTCCCACCCATACTCCCACCTGCTGAACTATGGTCTGTGCCAGGAGAGGAAAGCATCCTCATGCAGCCCACAGGGAAAGGGGAAGGGTGGGCTGGAGGGTGCCTGGCCCCGGGATGGGTCCCGTACCATGCTGTGCCGGAGCCCTGTCGTGGAAGCAACGTGTAGCTGTGGCACCAGCACCACAAGACCTGGCTTCACATCCTGCTGCGGCGACTCACCCAACATGTGGCCCTGGGCAAGCCATTTTGCCACTTCCTTCTTTCTGTCTCCCTCCCTATCTGTCTTGTCTAATTAGGTAAAAGCTTTCCAGGGTAGAGATTGCCTCTCCCTGGGCAGTGACACGGGGCGGCTGGGAGCACTCCTAGACACAATTAACACCCGAGCGGAGCCAACCCACTGGATATGACGGTGTCAGCAGGAGCAGGCGTCCCTGACGCAAACTTTTATCTTGTATCAATTAGCGGGCAGCAAAATCTCAGACCTTCTGTGGTTTGGTTGGAAAGCCAAGGCTCTCCACGGGAGAACCAGTCCCCAGTCAGAGCAGCTCCTTGGCCTCAACGTGCCAAGTAAAGCACGGCTTTCTCACGGGATGTGTTTCCCCTCTGAAAAGCCATGCAGGCTTGCCTCAAGCACGGAGCAGAGAGGCTTTCTCAAGCTTTGGTGCTGCTAATGGAAAGGCTTTGCCCATTGGCTGAAGATGGCTGGAAGAGTCCTGGAGCTCAGCCTATCTCACAGGCAGCGGGGAGAGAGTGACCCTGGCATGGCTATTCCAAGGGCTGCACGGCTTCGTCATGGTGGAGATAACATCAGCTTACTGAAGACAGCCTCGGAGCAGCCTAATTGCTCCTGCAGGAGAAGGAAAACGTGGGCCCCAGGAGCCAGTCTGGCTCTTGGTTAATTGCTGGGCAGTTGTGCTGCAGGGATTGTGTATCTCAGCAGAAGACTGCTGAGGAGGGGCACTGTGGGCAAGCAGCACAGAGATGAGCTCCATTTAAACACCACGAGGGATGGGTGGATGGAACAGTACTGAGAGGAGGAGGCTCAATTTGCTGTCTCCTGCTCCTCCCTTGGGGAAGTGATTGCAAGTTGGGCTGCTACATCAAGGACAGTGGTCACCATCTGAGAAAGAAAGGGCAAGCGCTTTGTTTGGGGGGCAAAGGAGAGTAGAGGAGTGTGACAGCTGCTAGGAGTTTAAACAGGAGCACTGCAAAGGATCCAAAAGCACACAAGGTCTCCCTCAGTCCTTCGGTACCCACCTTATTAATTCATTGCTATTTGCCAGTAAATTTGAAGAGGTTAAGAAGAGAATGTCATGAGACTAGCTCAGCTACAGACATTGCTAACCTCATATGCAATCACCACAGACAGCATTGCAGAATGGCAAACCCGAGGTGTGCGGACATACCAAACCCAGACTCTCCTCACTAAAAATCCACATGCTCAGGATGTTTCCGACATGGCTTATAAATAACACATTGGCCTTAAATATTCGGAAACCCACAGTTATGTCCTCTAGGATTCAGGCCAAACAAAACAAGCGAACGTTTTGAGACAATATAGGTCTATGCGTTTGAGAGCTGCATACTAAAAGTAGTAGCGGCAACAAATGCAGTGTTCTTCATCTGCCGGTGGACGTACAAGAAGTAAAGTGTGTGTCAGGTAGTGTCCCTGCTAAGACAGGGCTCATGGCTTGAGCATGTGGGTTCTGGGCATCTTCCCTTCCTCTTCTCCTGTGCGGAGTCATCTTCTTCCTTCTCTGAACAGCCCAACAGCTTGGCTCATGACCCTGGCAAGAAACCCATCTACACCAGCCAGGACCCATCTACACTGACCAGGACCCACACAGTCCTGCCGATTGCAGGACAGGGCGCAGAGCTTTGTAGAGCTTGTGAGGCAGCAAGAGCTCAAGCAGCCTTCCCAGCAAGCCCTTGAGCTCATTCACAAAACAGGAGCTCAGATCCCCACGAACCCACACGCTCACCAGAAGGAGCCTGGAAATGATCTGAGGGAGAGCACAGATGGAAATCGTTGTCATCAGGGAGGCCAAGAGCTTTGCAGGAAGCACGAAAGGATCAGATGTTTCAATGGATAAAAAAGAACATCCAGAGCTACACGAGACAGAATAAAAACGTAAGAGTTCTAAGCCCTCTTGCTCCAGGATACAAGCCAGCCCTGATTGACAGGGATTAAGACAAAACGACACATCTGAGCAGGTTGTTTCATAATTACCTGCAGCCGCATTTCCTGCCCCTCTTCCCTGCAGTGTCTGGCACTGGCCCCGTCCCAGACGCAACTCTGAATTAGACCACTGGGAAACTGGCAGGAGTGGAAGGAGGCTCTGCGGAGGGGAGACGAGGAGACAAACTGAGAAACCTCAACTGTGGTAGAGCACACGCATCCCCTTCTTGCTCTCCCCCTTAGCCTCACCTTCTTCCCCACCACTTCGGCTGAGGAAAGATCTAGCCTAAGCAAAGCTCTTATGACAGAACAGCCTGCTTTGGATATTTAGGTAGGCAAGGGGAAAAAATTGTTTTCAGACCCTCTGTCCTGTCCAGAGAAGAGCAGCCTTTGTGAAATCAGGATAACTCCATGCAATGGCAACAGTAAGCAACATGATATTAAACAAAAATAAATCAAAGCTGACATCATTTGAAGCACGTCCAGACCCTCTCCTGTGGGGATATCACTCTTCTGTATGTCAGCAGAGGGAAGAGAAAAGCAGAAAGAAAACTAATCTGAATCAGATAAAAGACAGTGGGCTTGGGGTGGTGTTTCTGAGAGAGAAGACCCCTCCTAAGTGCCTAAAAGCTTGCTGTGGGCACCATGAGGGTGGGAGAGAGAGTCAGCAAGAGGATGGATGGGGCAGGATGACCTGTCTCCTTTGCAGCACCCTCTAGAAGAACAAAGCCACCCTCGGCGCAGAGGGCTGGGACCATCCGTCCCTGCTGCAGCACACCTCTGGGAGCCCCTGCCTTTACAGAGAGATCCATTCTACCAAATTGCAATAGGGCTGTGCACCTTGGTCCCAACCAGCAAGCCCAAGAGCTCAGACATGTATGGGGCAGAAGGGGAGCTTTCGTGGTGGCTCTGGACCAGAGGATGTAGCGGGAGTTTGACAGTAATGTAAAGTGCCAAAACGGCAGTCCAAAATCACAAGGATGGCCTGGGGAGACATCCTTGAGCCAGCTTTAAACTAGCTGGGGACTAACAGGAGAGTATGAGCGGCAGCAGACAGCCAAATTTGGCCTAGGAGGGGTCTGTAATCCAGGCATCTCGGTGACACACCGCTACTGGTACCCATGCTAACAGGCAGAAAACTAGGTTAAAACTCAGATTAAAACCCAAACTCGTTAGGATGTGTTTACCAAGCTGTGATCCCACCTCTGGAATGCAATGCAGACATACCCAAGGGATGACTGGATTTAGCTATCTCCTTGTAAAATAGTAATGGAGAAGTGACTTAAGGAACTTTTACTCCAAGGCCAGTCCTACAGCTGTATACTAAGCGTTTCAGGGTAAACCTACATTTTAGTGTCTTTAATGGGAGCAGAAAAATGAAGCCATTTTCCCAGTGATGTACCAGCAAGGGACACCAGCGTCAGGGAGGTGTGCTGCAGACACGCTTTCTGCTCGTGTCTCCAGTCTGCACACCCCAGGTCAGGGTATTTATACCTAGACACATAGAAGTTCCCTCTCTCTCTAGTTTGGTGCTTTCTTCAAGGGCACATCCAAGAACGGACGGAAGGGGGTTTAAAGAGGCAGTGTAAGGGATTATCTCTGTTACTTTGTTCTCCCACCTCCCTTTCCTCTCGTGCACTCCATTATAATGACTTGCTTCCAGCGATGCTGGAAGCTCTTCAAACCGTGGACTAATTCCCCAGAAATGCTGTGCGGTTCCAAGAACCAGGGATTACAATCGACAGCACTTCTCTCTCCGCTGCCATCACTGCAGACCCTGAGATGTGCACACAGGAAAAGAGATGGTTTACAGCAAAGGGAAGAAATAAGGCGCTTGAGCTTTTTCCTTTCAGTTTTAATGGGCTTCTCATAGGTGTGCCACTGCTAATGAGTGTTGAGTCATGCTGGCCAGAGCTTTCTCTTGCACAACCTCTCCCTGCCTCCCCAGGTTGCTCCGTATCTGCCCTCTGATAGCACTATACCTGATGACTAGGGCAAGCACCACTGCCAGCAGCAGGTTTTACGCAGTATTTGCTGAGCTTTACCAGGACGGGACCTGATTGTTTCACTTTGGTGGCTGTTTGCTCGGCCAGCTCACTGTTTGCTCGGCCGTTCCTCTACTCCCCCTCCCCATCCCTGGTCAGTCTGGCAGCCACCCTTGCCACACTCACAGCACCGAAGGGCAAAGCACCCCTGGGGTGCAGCCCCGTCCAGCCCGCTGCGTCCCCCCCTCCGACACCAGCCGCACCCCACCCCGGCTCTCCAGCGCCCACAGCCGCGCTCCCTGCCCCAGAGCACGGGAGGAGCCACCCGCCCGCCGCCTGAGCTTTGGCACTTCCAGGGCCAAAGGCTGAGGCTGCAGGCGAAACCGGCTCTTTCCCGCTGCCCCAGACCCTCTCCCACACAGGCCCCCTCGCGGCATCGCACCAGCCCCCTTTGACCCTGCCTGGGCACAGACTAACCCCAGCAGAGAACACACCAGCTCGTTGCAGGGGTGGCTCGCACTCCAGCCATGTGGAAGCAGCCAGCGGCTTCAGTACAGCACGACCAGCTCCCACACATGCTTCCTTTTCCTTCCTATTTCTCTTACAGGCTGTCAGCGGAGGAGTCGCACGTGGCGGGCAGGATCTGGGTGCCCCGTTGAGATGCATGGATCCCACCAGGACTTTCTCGGCGACCTCTGTGGAGAGGGGAGCACGTCTCAAGCTGGTGCTTGAAACCTCCTATACCAGGACTGCGAGTCCAAAGACACTGTGTAAGTAGGCAGTGTTCCCTTGCTGATTCAGCTAAATGTACTGGCACATCACGGGGAAAAAGCTGAAGTATTTTTACTGACTCACACGAGCCCTGAGATCCTGTTAGATCTGTCCAAGGCTATAAGAGTGGGTAGAGCCTGCCTCTGAAGTCTCAGTGCCTTGGGATTGCAACGGGCGGGAGAGGAAATCCCTGGTGGGGAGGAACTTGGATCCTGCTTAATACAGCAAGGAGAGCAGAGACCTTCAGCCTTGCAAGAGTCAGGGGCTGCAGGGCTGCACGATGCGGCGTCTTACGCCAGTTTAGACTCGTCTCCGAAACCGGCCTTCAGCCTCTGAGTGGCTCCGCATGCCAGGGCACAGTGTCCCGGCATTAAAAATACCAAGGCTGACAGATAGTGTTTATTAATAGCACGAGTGGTGTTTATTGCTGAGCAACAGTCAGCAGCTCGGAGGTTACTGCTGGTACGAGCCAAGGTCTGAGAGCGTTGCCACATTGCTCCGTTCTCAGGGGGAAGAGGCTCCGTCTTTGGAGGCAGAAGCTGCGGGGATGGGGGCTAAGGTGGGTGCCTGGTGGCCTCGGGGACCTGCTGCGGGCAGGGGAGGGGGGTTACAAAGCAGCGCATCCTGAAGTGAGGCGCAGGGCAGCCCCCATGGACTGGGGGACCCCAGGTCCCCAGGGGGACCTGCGTAACGCACAGCACTGCTGGTGCCATAGGGTGCAGAGCGGACGCGCCAGTGCTGAGCATCCGCTTTCTTCCCACTCAGCCGCACTGGAGGCACCATCCCCTATGTGTGAAGAGTCTTGGTCCTCTAGGGTCTTGCTATGTGTGGCCCCCCAGCTCTGCCCCTACCCCTTGCTCCTGCCCCATGGCCTCTGCCAGCCTCTGGGCACAACTCTGCTCTTCAGGAGGATGCTGGTTGTAACATCCTTGTTTCACAGAAAAGGAAATTGAGGTGCGGAGAGGTGAAATGATCCACAAGGGTGATCTTCTGCCTGTGTTTCAGAGGTGATCACAGACCTGGCAACTACGTCTTAGTGATCTAGAAGAAGTGACAAAGTAGGGCACTTCGCTGGGCCGTTCTGCGGAGATCTACATATCTGACTTCTCTGAAGAGCTCTAAAACACCCCTGGAAGAGGAGCAGAGGTTCAAAGACTGAAAAAAAACCCTTGAAACTTAATAAGCAGCTGTCATGCCCCAGACTCACAGTTCATACTGTGGTGGTGGAGGCCAAATCCAGCTCTCAGCAGACGTTTCCAGTCCTTCATCTTACCCTGCCAGCAGACTGTGTGATGTTTTGCACTCTCCAGGTTTCTCTCCTCCAGAACTGTGCTTCCCACCTTTTACCAGTTTATAGTTAAAACACTACAGCACTAGCATGCTACAAGCAACGTCCCACTTTGCTCTTTTTCTCCTAGTTTTTTTCCCTTTTCTCTGTCATCACATGCAACATGTGGGGGTCTCCTAGAGGATGTTACTCCTGCATTATCTCTTTACACATTGCTTCAAGGGAAGATAGTTGCAGCTGGGAAGCTACTCCATCCTGCCCACACAGACTGCTGCACACCTGGAAATAACATTACATGACTGATGAGCCCTTGTCTTAATTGAGGCGTGACTTTCCTTCGGATCCACTCAGAGAGGAGCAAAGACTCAGAGACAGGCTGCAAGGTAAGCAAAAGACATGCTTTGCACAGCACGCCAAGCTTCGGCTCACCACTCACTGTCGGCTATCGTGGAATCTCTGAGCACCTGACAGAGGCTACCAATTAAGCCATCTTTAACTCCTTGCCATTAATTCACTCACTGATCATCCCCCAGGGTACCTCAATACTGTTATCACCACAATACTGTTGTCGACACTGACAGATGAGGAAACTGAGGCAGAGACCAGCATAGTGATTGATACCATCCTAATTAGCAAGCGAGGCACAGGGCTGGGAAGAGGACTCAGGAGTCTCAGGTCTGGCAGAGCACCAAGGTATAGGATCTCCTGTACTGCACAACCCGGTAACTTTTAGCCAGTTTCTTTTACACCAAGCCAAAACACAGGGTTTGGCAAAAAATCTTCCACAGAAGCTGCAGTTTTGGTTCATCTTGGCTAAAAGGCACTATCCAAAACTGCCTTCGTTCCCTGTAGTAGCCTCCAAGCAGTTTTCGTCTCATTACTCCGCCTTCCATCTTTACCCACATCCCCTCACCCTCCGCAAGTTAGAGACCAGTCTTCTAGTGCTAGCTAGCCCCCTGGATTTAAAGGATCCACTCTTTTCTGGCGCAGGGCTCAGTCTGCCTGACCGCCTGGGCTGGGAGAGCCAAGGAGCTGGTTCAGAGGTACCCACAGACTGGTTTTTGTCGCTAACATGCCCCACGCACTTCTCATCTGAACGAGAAAATGAGGAGTCCATGCATACAGGCGGGTCTGCGTGGAGATGCCGAACAAGCACGTGGACCTCCTGTGCGCCCAGCAGAGTAAAAGTGAGGTACCTCCTCTCCTCTCCTCCCTCAAGGACCCCACTCCGGGTCAGGGAGCCGGGCCGTGGATGTTTAGTCTGGAACGGTCTGCGGGACATGATTTGGTGGTGTTCCCGTGATATTTCGCACAATGAGCTTAGGGAGGACAATGCAGTTGCTTTGTGAGACATGGTGATGCTGTGTCTTGTGACACAGCCTATTAGCAGATTGGCTAATGCTGGGTGTGCAGCTGCTTTCTGTCACGGGAAAGGCTGAAAGCAGCCAGAATATACCTGTGAATCCTGCCTCTAATTACTTAGAGCAAAAACCACTGCGCTCCCAGTTTTCCCGTATCCGAGTATCTTGCAGACACATGCAAAATAACAGTCAATAAGGAGAAAAAAAAAAATAATCCCCTTTTATGCCTTGCTAAAATCTTGCTCAGTAAACAGGATTATATTTGAAATATGCTGCAACAGAGACACAAGGAAAGAGACAGATGCCCGCATTTCTTTTCATGAAGACAACTTGCTAAACAGCTGAGGATTTTGCTACTTCTGCTTAACCCCAGCTGCCTCTGCACCCCCTATTTAAAATGTTTTGCCTCTGTACAGGGTCTGTCTACCAGCCCTCCATCACTGCCTGATTCTGCTGGGGCGGGATGTGAAACAGCCCGACGAGGGAACATAACATTTTTCCCTTAATTTCACCAAGGCCGAGATTTCCCCTTCTTGCTGAGGGTGGCTTGGTGGTCACAAGGATCCTGGCAGTGAACTTCCTGTGAACTGATGGGAACAGCCCTTCTCCTGGAGCGAGGAGACAATATCCGAGGGCTGTGGACGGAAGAACGAGGTAGTCAGCTAATAAAGAAAATTAACCCAGTGGACATGATTTGCCCGCATTCTCCAAAGCTGGAGTTCTTTTATAAGGCTTGCCACAGAAAGCTCTTAAGGATAACAACTAATCCCTGGATAAGGGTCAAAGTTCTTGCCGGGCATTAGAACTTGGTGATGTGATTAAAGAAAAAGTGAAAAATCGGTGCTTGGAGCAGAGCCTCCCATGAGGAAGCTGCAGGGTACCAGTGCTCTAGTTGCCGCTGAATGATCCCAGGACACCGACGATGAGGAGCTAATGGGTTTGGCTTCTGGTGCTCAGATGTCTGAGGAGCCTGAAAGGGATGTAAAGATACTTTGGAACAAAGCAGTGCAAAAGCCCTCTGAAATGGCCCCTGGATAGGTGCATGGTGACGTACCCTGGCACAGAACAGCCAAAACTTCACCTCTCCACCAACAGGCCTTGAAGGTCCCCCCTGGAAAAAAATATTTAGCAGTTGCTGTGGATACCTCTGATTGGATGCCTGGGTTTTGCTTGTATCTACAACCCAAAAGCAAACAGGGCTCAAGTGACTTAAAACCAGGAGAGAAACCATAAAAAATATCCACAGCGAGACAAGGATGTATATACAATCCTCTTCCAGGCTTAGGAAAGGTCTGAGATTGACAACACCAGACGATGGGGAGTGGATTAAATAGGGTGGAACCTGGATGTAAAGGGATATGGCGAGAGCCGGGAGAGCAGTCTGAAGTGTGCCAGAAGGGACTCACTGGCAGGATGTAAGGCAAGGAAGGAAAGTCATTGCTGGCAAATCACCTGCCCAGCTGAACCCCGCAGCGGTTTGCAAACTAACTCAGTCTGGTGACGTTGACCTCCCGAGCTTCTGGAGTATACTTGGGTCATGTTGGATTTTATTCATCCATAAGTATGAAGGATTGAAGGTTTTTTGGGTTGACTAAAAGCAGGTAGTCTTGCACACCACACGGCTCTTGCGCTGGTGTAAGTAGCACACGATTCTCAACGTTGGCCACCCTCAGTTCTAGCAGCTGCCTCTTCACCTTGCATGGTCACCTCCTAGAGAGGGGAGACTCCTGGGACCCGATAGCCACAGAAGCAGCCGTGCAGCATCTCATGACCGCCCTTTCTGCAGCAGGGCTCTCCTCGGCATGGGGAGGCCCAGGGGCTGCCCAGGGAAGGCTCCCCAGCGGCTGGTGAAGCTGGCAGCTCAGGCACTCCTGCAAACCCTAACCACAGCTTTTCCAGCACTCAAAGCAATTCACACCGGCGAGAGATGTGTCCATGGGAGCGCAGGAGGTTTCGTAACTGGCAGGGTTCCCTGCGTCCTGGGCTGCCAGATAATCTCAGGCCTGCCCCACCCCACTCCTGAGACACAGACTGTTCCTCCTCATCCTCCCACCTCACAGGGCATCCCTTACCTTCCTCCCTTATCGGCCTTGCGCTGTCCCCTACCTCTCCCAGCCAGCAAAGCCCCTCCTGAGCCGCGCCTTGCTGTTTCCCCTCCAGTCTACCGCGTCACCCCATATGCTCCTGTCCCCTTCCCAAAGAGCAGATGGAAGGAGGTACTACTGGTACCAAAATACCTGTTGAGGTTCTCTCTCAAATGATGGAGAGGAGCAGGGAAACATGACCGCAGCTGGGACCAGGTGGTGAGGGGACAATGACTTACCTGCTTTGGGGGAAAGCACACAGAGATCCCTAACAATCTCAGCAAGATGGGAAGCCTTCTACTAACTGGCAATGAAATAATAAGCAGTGAGTGGCACTTGATCATCTGTCAAGGGTCCCAAAAGAGGAGGATGGGGTTTGTATTATGCATGGAGAAATCAAGGCAGGGAGGCAAAGCAGAGCGTCGGTGGCCCGGCTGGGAACTGGACGCAGCTCCCTCACCTCCCACACCTCTGCTCTGCTCTGCAGTCTAGGACCCGCTGACTCCCACGGTTCCTTCAGCTGCACAAGGCAATTCCGATCTGATGGTGAGGGAGAAATACAGCTTACCAGACGATTGAACGCAGCTACGTGCAGGGCTGCACCTGCGCCCACGCTGTGGGGCAGCACCACTACTACCCCGGCACTGGGAGCAACAGCACCCTCCTGACTCAGCAGCACTAAGGAGAAGGTTCCCGGTGAACTCCCCGAGCTGGCACCTCCAGCAGAAGTGACTGTGAATTCCAGTGCAAACTGAGAAATCCTTCAAAAGGATTTAGAGAGATTAGAAATGAGCAGGAAACAAAATGAGATTTAACTTGGGAAAAGATAAGCTAATGTATCTGGGGCAAAGCTGCTTTGCGGTGGCAGGGGACACCCTGGAAAGCAGAACTGCCAGAAGAGGTTGAGAAAGAGCAACCATGGAGAGATGCATCCAGAGACACAAGGAGATATATTCAGACCCAGCTGCCTGTTTCCTCTTCTGCAGTTCTGGAGTGATCCACCTTTGAGTGTGTCTTTGCAGACACCTTTTGGGGGAAAAGGAGTATTATTGTTATATATAAAAGGTGTTAGGAGTCGAAGAACAGGAAGGATCAAGGGCAGAATTCAATGAGCTGATGCGAGGAGAAGAACCATTTTATGTCAGTGGCCAAGAAACATCCGCAGAGGGAACATAATGAGGGTCCACATCAGAGAGGAAGGGAACACATCTACTGACACTTCTGCAAACTTAGAGCAACAGGGTGAAATTTAGGCAGAGAAAACAGAAGCTAAACAGCAGGACAGAGTTCAGGCAGTGCAACATGTTAGGCTGTGGGGTACAACCTGCAAAGATAGAAGTGTTCAGAACAGCAGCATGTTTGCCACTGGTTGACAAAACAATCGAAACCCAGAAATTGTTCCTCTTGGACTGTCTCTGAGTCCATGACTGGTCCCAACAATTCAGCAGGGGTGTGGAACACATTGAGTCCCACAAAGTGACTCACAAATGTCACAGCCTTTTGCACCGTACATCCAGCCACCCCAGTGGGGTACTGGTGCAGAGGGCAGTGCCACTCTCTGACTCATCAGCACCACCTCCGGTAGCTCAGCCAGTTCTCCTAGGTGCCGTGTGTTCACAAGGTCTGCACCGCACATTCACAACACAGAGCTACGGCAAGCCAACATTGCAAGCAAGAAATTGGCCCGAAGCCTCAAGACCAGCCTCAGATTAGTCACCGAATAACTCAGGATGAGCCTATGACTCATAATTTATGGTGCCTATGGAGACTGGAAACAATCAGACCCAGTGTTGTTGACCCCCCATTCTCCACACTTCCAATGGTGAGATAAATCAAAATAGGAAGGAGTTGGCTTCTTGTTCCCCAGGAGCAACACCACCTTAGAAGAAATGTAATCTACTCAGGAGTCTCCAGACTGCTTCTCCCAGATGTGAGGTCCTTGCAATGCAAAAAAAAAAAAAAAAAAAAAGGCATGAACATTCCAGCAAGCTTCCCAACACAAGGATGGAGACTTGACAGAGGAACAAGCTGATTCAAGCTGGAAAAAAAGACAGTGGAGGTGATTGACAGCAGGTTGCTTTTTCAGAAGAGGTCAGTACCTGCACTGGCATCTGAGCAGCCAGGTGAGGGGTTTCTTTGAAAGGAAAGAGTCCATCATAAAGCTCTGTCGGGGTTTTTTGCTTCTGCACTTGTGGAGTCAGAGCTGAGCACGGGCAGGAAGGGCAGGGAGGGACGCCGGTGGGAGCCCAGCTTCTGGAGAAGAGGCTGATGACACAAACACGTACGTCCCAGGTATCGATATGGTTCATGGTACAGGTTGCCTCCAGTGCAGCAGGTTCTCTGCGAGTCAAAGGGGCAGGAAGGCCAGGCAGTGAGATGGCAGCTTGGATGCCTTTGCAAAGTGTACACCCTGGCTCCGGCAGGAATTATGGACAAGATGAAGGAGAAGAGCTCTGGTCAGTTCAGGCAGGTCATACTGAAGAGGTGATGGAACTGGATTATTTGCTTGAGCTGATCATTGTACTCATCTTGTGCCACCTCCCCCAAGCTGTTCATAGGGCTTTGCAGCTAAGGGGTCAGGTCTCTCCCCTTTTGCTTAGATAATGCTCCCATCGCACAGGGTTGTACATGGAAGGGCCAAGGGCTTGCATGAGACACACCCTTCCTTTGCTACCAACCCGTTCAACCAAGATTCAAAGGTATTGCCACCCGCAGCCAAAGCTTCTCACCTCCAAAGCACCAGACAGGTTAGGAGCAAGACATCCTGACCCAGATCCCAGATTATTTCGGCGTTACACGGGCCTCCCCAGGGGAGCGCTCAGCAGGAATTGCCACTCATCAGCGGTCCTGGCAGGGCGCTCAGCAAACCCAGACGCCTTTCCCAGGCCGGATCCCACCACACAACAGGATCCAAGAACAGAGCGCCCCGACAGCTCCCAGAATAGCTGGCAAAGGAGGTGTTGAAGTAACCCCCTAGCTGAACCCCTGCCGTGCTGGCATCTGGCTTACAGCACAATGCCTTCCCCCCCCCCACGTGCACCGGGCTTGGCCAGGAGAGGGGCAGCACGGGGTGGGCAGCAGAGGTGCCTGGGTGCTAAAGGCAGGTAGGACCCTATGGCAGAAGGTTGCCTAAGCAGACGCTTAGGCAATCCTAGGTAAGGAAGGGATTGGTTTGTTTGGTTCTTTTTCTTTTACCCCCAAAAATCTATCTAGGGCATCCAAAAGAGCAAGGTAAAAATAAAGAGCGTGAACCAGCAAGATTAGCCCCATATCACAATGCGCAGATATAGCACAGAGGTGCAGTTATTTTCCGATGCGTCCCTCAGCCTGGGTGTATAGAGGTGGCTTGGGCAGCACGTCAAAAGAAATCCTTGCGGGAAGCCCTCGGGATGCCAGCCTTGGGCAGGTAAATGGGTGGCATGTGCCTAATAAGCCCATTTGCCGAGTTTGCCAGTATAAGCCTGTAACTTCCTCACAGAAATGGTGAGCTGCACCTCTTGGAGACCTTGTGACCCCCTCCCTGACACATGCAAACAGCAAACCACTGACATTTGAGGGGGCACTTGACCCTCATCCCCCCCATGATGCAAAGCCCCCAGGGTCCTCCCAGCTCCCTGAACGGAAGGGAAAGCCTTCCCCAAAGCTGTGGTCAGGTGTTTTTTGCATTCCTCTTGCACCCTCCTTCACTGCTGGTGCAGGAGATATCACCTCGCCTCTCTTATCCACACCTCTCCACCTCCTACGAGATAGGGGGGACTTGGCTGGAGGTCCGGCACAAGTGCCTGGCCCCTTTGGGATGGCCGGCAGCTCAGCAGCTCCAATGTGCTGTCAGGCATCAGGTGCTGTGGGAAATGGTGGGGGCCAGCAGCTGCTTATGGGGTGGCACAGTGCCACTGGGGCCACACTGGCCCAGCCCTGGATGGAGTGCTGGGAGCATGCATGCTACTTGCATGGACTTGGACTGCAGACCTTGTGCTGGATGATTGGAATTAGCCTACATGCCAGCAATGTGAGCTCGCAGCCCAGAGACCCAACCGCATCCTGGGCTGCATCAAAAGCAACGTGGCCAGCAGCTCAAGGGAGGTGATCCTGCCCCTCTACTCCACTCTCATGAGATCCCACCTGGAATACTGTGGGCAGCTCTAGAGCCCCCAGCATAAGAAGGACATGGACCTGTTGGAGCGAGTCCAGAGGAGGACCATGAAGCTGATCAGAGGGCTGGAGCACCTCTGCTATGAGGACAGGCTGAGAGTTGGGGTTGTTCAGCCTGGAGAAGAGAAGGCTCCAGGGAGATCTTACAGCAGCCTTCTAATACCTAAAGGGGACCTAGAGGAAAGATAGGGAGGGACACTTTATCAGGGAGTGTAGTGATAAGACGAGGGGTAATGGTTTTAAACTGAAAGATTTAGATTAGATATTAGGAAGAAATTCTTTATGGTGAGGGTGCTGAGACACTGGAACAGGCTGCCCAGAGAAGTGGATGCCCCATCCCTGGCAGTGTTCAAGGCCAGGTTGGATGGTTCTTTGAGCAACCAGGTCTAGTGGGAGGTGTTCTTGCCCAGGGCAGGGGGGTTGGAACTAGATGATCTTTAAGGCCCCTTCCAACCCAAACCATTCTATGATTCTAAATTTCAAGTACCCCAAGCACAGAGAGGCTGCCTGCACGTTCACCATGTGATCTGGGATAAAAATACCCATCTCTCACTAGCAAAGCTCCCATGGGCAGATGATGGAGGTCGTGGTCTGTGGGATGGATTTCCTTTGGGCTTCCAAAGTCCTTTGTGGGACCATGTTGGAGGACAGAAGCTTTACAGGCATTTCTAACATAGGCACTGCAGGTGTTTGGCGGAGCACAAGCAGAGCCTGACTGACTTACAGACCCAATCAGCAGCATAACATGTTAGCAACAGGGGGTTACACAGCTAGTAGGTGCCAAATGGGAAAGATGGAAGGGGTTTCCAACAAAAAGCACCCTTTTCCCAAGCCTAGTGGGGATTTCTGTCATGTCTGCCCAGGGCACCCTTTTCTCCATCTTGAAGTGCCTCTTTGAATCCCACTGAATAAAAGAAGCAGGCACGAGGAAAGCACCAGCCGGCTGCCTGCAGATAGCTTTTTAATTAGCCAGCCACCAGGACATGGACGTGACCAGAAGCCTTTGAGGGAAAGTTCTCATGCGCAGGGTGAAACGCTGCGTGCCGAGCTCAGAGTGCCAGCTTGCAGACCTGGCCTCGCTCCACGTGTACTTGGCTGACCTCCGGACGGGGCACACATGACTCAGGTGTGAGACACGGGCTCGGGCTGGGCAGGGTGAGAGGAAGCCATGCTCCTGCATCCCAGCCCCTCCAGAGGCAGGGTCCTTACTCACACACAGCTTCCTCAGCAAAGCTGAGCTTCCCTCCACCAACGACCTGCAATCACTCTCCTCAAGAGAGGTGACAAACCAGCCATATCCACCCTGGAGGACAAAGGAGAAGAGCTGGCCTGCTTCCAGGGCGGCAGGTACCTCATTCAGAGCTGGCTTGGGCAGGTTCTCACTGCAGTGGTTTGAGGCAGCTGCCTCAGCTCTGCTGGAACCACACACAAACGAATCCTATGAGGAGGTCATTGTCCCAGCTGAAACATGCCATCCAGCCAGGTACAGCCATTGTCTCGTGGAGTAGGTGGCTACCAGGTCACCCGGGTCTGCAGATGTCCTAATTCTCCTGAGCCCTCAGAGGCAGGAGGAGAGAGAGGGCGGTGCAGCATGCTCTTCTCCAGGCTCCGGGAGCAGCCAGCCCAGCTTTCCATCTGTAGGGATCCACTGCCTCGTCCATCCAGGAGACCTGGGTTCCCTTCATGCTGCGATTTCACATCCAGAGAGGTGTCTGCAGATCAGCCCAAAGGAGCAACACCGACCTGCCGGTTTCAATCTTTTCAGTTTGATGACTGGTAAACATTTCCCAGGTCACATTGAGACAACGCAGGTCTGCTGAGCATAAGCTTGTTGTCTTTGTCACCTTGCACAGACACCTGCAAACCAGCCCATAGATCCATCCTCACAAATCAAAAGCCGGTGGGGAATACACGAGAGAAGCAACTCCTTGGGTTTTTTCACACAGCAGCATCCACAAACAGGCCCCACTCATCTTCTCACCTCACTGCTGCACTCCACAACATGTTACTGACCAAGACGAACCAGAGCCTTCTCAAGTACTCATTCTCTTTTCTCCCCTCTGCCCTCTGCAGAGGCTGCGACTGCACATCCACCTGTTGAGACACCCAAGTCCACCCCAAATAAATGCCCAATCCGTTACCTTCATGAGAGCAGGACCGAGGCAGCCACGAACTCAGTGGCCTGGATTAACCTGGATGAGTCGCCTCCCAGGCATACAGACACATCCCATACGCTCCTCTCCAGCGTGGCCAGATGACTGACGTGATACACTGACCTCCGTGGCTGAGGAGGAAAGGACACCACTTCCAAAGACGTTTTCCTCCCGAAGAGCCCAGGGGACATCACAGAAGATGCAACAGTATCAAAATCCCTCAAGAAGCGATGAGCACGGCAGCAGCTGGCGTTCTTTGTTCAGCGCTGGCCAAGGCGGTGAGGTCTTGCTGGGCCACCACTGGCAGCAGGTTGTGTACACACTACTCCAATGCAAACGCCAAGTCCATTACCAGCGCAGGGCAGGCTCAGAGCTTTACTTCCATCTTGGATTGGAAGCTCCACCAGGATCACATCTACTCCTGTCTGCACAGCGCCCAGCACACGGGGCTGTGCTCCCAACATGACAAAGGCAGGGTTGGGACCATCGCTGCGCTCCTTGGCATCGGAGGTGGGAAGGAACGCAGGAGTCCTGCCCCCTCGCTCCTGCCCATCAGACCACCCTCTTCTCACCAAGCAGGGAACTCGGGCTGAGCTCCACGCGAGTACTTTGGTGCCTACCTCCCATTCATTTCAATGGGCTTTAGGGACCCAGATGCTTTTGGAGGCTCCAGGCCCAAATCCAGGAGTCCAACTGGCGGGTTGCTGGTGCCCTGTAGCCTCCAGAGGCAATGCTGGAGGGTCTGTTACACAATGGAAGAAAACCAGGATGCAAGGCAGAAGGAGAAGGCAAAGGAAATCAAGGTCAGAATTAAATTCTTTAATACAAAAGAAAAGTTTGTTTCTCCTCCTCGTCGTCGTTTTTTTAAGATATATCTGTAATTTCTTTGTTTAAAAATAAATATGTGCTAAGGAATATCTTGAAAAAATTCACTAGACACAATATGTAGTGTTAATATCTTTTTTCCCCGCAATTATTACAGATAAACAGTAGCACCAATAAATAAAATGATAACAAATATTAAAATTAAAAAGGAGAGAGATTCAAGATGTAGAATTTTCTATTTTTCCTGTTTCTTCTTTTTACATATATAAAAAAATTGTAGCGTCTATTTAATCCGAATCACACATATACATAAACATATATATATATATACAAACACATAGCCAAATATATATATAGTATGTAGATGTATATCTAACCCTTGTCTCAATAGGAATGTGTAGGGGTAGGTGTTAGAGAAATTAATTAAATAACTGCCCATAACATGCTACTGACTCTGCCAACAATTGGGGAGAGATGGGACGGGACAACAGGAAGGTTAAAT
>VZSF01006717.1:1307471-1322844 GCA_013398295.1 Chionis minor | reverse complement strand
CCAGTAAAAAAAAAAAAAAAAAAAAAAAAAAAAAGGAGGTACGGCTTATAAATAGTTGAAATTAAATATTAACAAAGAATACTGAAAAATCCCTACTCTTTAATTAAATTATCTGTTTAATTTCTAATTTAAAAAGGGATATTAAATAAGTATATAAAACACTTTCTCTTCCCTCCCCCCCATCAGAAGCCTCTGTCTTGCGCATGATGCAGCATGAGTATTATACATTGCAGATGCAAGCACCCACCCATGTGTTTTTTCTCCTTCTGAAAGCCATCAGTCGGATGGGGAGTTCCTAGTGGTTAGTAGTCGCTTGTTGTGAGTCTGTTTTTAGACTGTCTTGTCTTTTTGGAAGCTTTCCGTGTTGTACATTATCAGGCGTTGAAAATTCAGTTGCAGATGATGTTTGGCAGCATTCTGACACAGACCGAGTACCTTTTTGATTATTATTATTGTTATTAATAATTTTAATCACAGAACTAGATTATATATATCCACATAGATGTACAAACACGCTTTCAGGGGTGTGTGTGTGTGCGCGCGTGTGTAAGGTGGGTTTCACATACACCACAGCGTATATTGCAGATACACACATAGCCAAGATTCTCAGACACGGCTTAGGGATTCCAGCTGCCTTCACATTTGATTCCCCAGCCCAAGATGTGGAAAAGGGGCCTGATATTTACAGTACGTCATTAAAAAAAAAATCTTGACATTCTTNTTTTTATATATATATATGTATAAAAATAAATATATATATATAAAAAAGAGAGAAAAACACAAACATACATACACACAGACACAAATGCACACATTCACATACACACACACACACCCCCGTACTGTGTATATACTTTTGATTAATATCCCTTTCCAGAAATGTTCCGTAAGCATCTTGGATGCTCTTGAGTGGCAGCTCTGTGCATGAAGAAAGCAGACAGTGCTGAACAACTGTGTGGCTATGCACCGGTCCCCATTCTTGCTTCAGCACACTGTAGGCCTTGTGTCCTCTGGCAGCCACCAAGGGCGGGAAATCTAGACTCCTGTGATACTTCCTTGAATGGAAAGTTAGTGCGCATCAGCTGCCCACCATCCTTAAGAGAAGACAGCATGTCTCTCTGGCAAAGTTTCTAGAGCGAATAAAGTCAACGCAAAATGTACACTGACATCCCATGTCCCAGCAAGGCAGGCAGGTTATGAGCCGAGTAAGGGCGAAGGTTGGGGGAAGAGAGGGGAGGAGGAATCCTTGATCACGCAGATGGCCATTTCCTTGGCCTTTGACCCATCGCACCCTAGGATGCCGCTCTTTGGAACTCCCTGCCCATCCTCTCCATCACCTCTCCTCCCTGTCCCAGGCAAGGAGAAGGTGGTTTGTGGTACAGCACACTCTACAGAGAAACAGCGGAGGCCGCACAAGTCAGTTAAGAGTTAAGAAGTTTACACCCAGCGCTTCTACTCAAGTCCAGTCTTAGCTTGTTTCTTATGCCCCAAGTAGCCCGCTTGTGTCCACAGCAGTCGAGTATTATCCAGTGAAGACACCAATAACATTAGCAATGTTAAAAAAAATAATCAGTATATATATATATAATATATATATGTGTGTGTGTGTGGTTAAGATATACATATATGTATATATAGATGTGGTTAAAATATATATACATATATATATATGTATATGCATGTATACACACATATATATGTATGCATGAGAAAACCCATCAAATACACCCCTATAGTCTTCCTGGCTCTGTTATTTAGCAGCATGAAAAGAAAAATAAAATAAAACAGTTCAAAACCCAAAGGTGAATTCTGTGCGGCGGGTGCCTTGGGGAATGTTCCTTCCGGAGTCCATCGTCCGTACTGAAAGTGCTGTGCTCTACCGATCCTTCATTTTTAGGGTTCATTTGGATTAGTGTTTTGTTTTGTTTTTTTCTGTCCAGGCGAGAAATCAGGCTCCAGAAACAGGGCTGTTCCCCCTTCTTTTCCGCTGCTCACCGTCTCGGTTTTTCACATCTGTCAGAGGAGAGGGAAGGAAAAAAAGAGAGGGGTTAACGTTTGTGATGGGGGTGCAAGTAGGACAGGGAAGGGAAGGAAGGGAGGTGGCTAATGTGTTTAAGAGCACATGGTGTTAAGACACGGCATGACGTCACTGGTGGGGTGAAGTGCTGTGTAAACGGGGCAAAACAGCTGAGAATCTCAACCCGCAAACGGGTTGATGAATACTATTCCCCCAGGCCCACCTGGACAGGGCTGGGCGGGGGGGGGAATACTGGTACAGGGGTAAATTTAGGAGCAGAATCAGGGGTTTCCTCACAGACGAGCTGAGTGTCTTGTTTGCACCCTCTCACACCATGCACACGTAGATACACACAAACACACAGAAAAACAAGGCTAAGCAATGCATGCAGAAAGACACACTCCCCCAGGCCTCCACCTAGCCTGCTGTCTGGGTTGGAAGCAGTGCAGGGAACCAGGCCTCATGCAGGCGAGAAGGTGAACAGAAAGTGCCTCTCATTCCACTAGCTGCCATGAGCAGGGGTTAGCACCAGAGAACAGCAGCAGCAGCCTGAAGAAGCAGCAGGAGAAATGAGAATTTACCCTCCCCTGTACAGCCCAATTCTAATTCTACAAGAAAGAGCATGAGGAACTTCAACTTAACCGGCTTTTTATCTGGAAACAGATAAGCTACCCACTCCTGTAACTCCTTCCTATCTTTCTGGCCAACACACCAGGTCTGGAAACCTCCCTTAGTGCAAATTATCCCACCACAGAGATGGGACTAGTAAGAGAAACTAGTAAACCCCTTCCGCCATCATGACTTCTTTGGGGTATTGTTTGCTTTTTCTTTGTATCTTTGACTATTTCTCACCCTTCAAACTCGGTAGGGTAATTTCCAGTTATTCTGAGGTTTGGGAACAGGAGCAGAGGGAAACGGTCAAAGTTAGGTCTAGTCTTACGCTCCAGGGGTTATGCTCGCTGGGAGAAGTTTAACTCCAGAAGCTGCTCTACTCTGGCTCCTGCATCAATTACTTTCCCACTGAAATTACAGTACCCCAGAACATTCCTCTGTATACAGAGCACTTTCCACCACACTGACAGTGCCAATGCCTCACTGGTTTTTCACACACTGGCATTTTCACACCTAAAGGAAGCACTTGCTACTTTTAGCAGCCTTAGTCACATACCCGATTCCAGGCAGGCAAATGGAGGCAAATGGATGTCTCCTCTTTCAGGAGGTAGCCACAGAGGACTCTGGATCTCTCCCCCTTATTCGCTCCCATCCAACCACTGCCACTGTAATACCCTCTTGACAGAAGGAATCTCCTGCATCTCTGTGAAAATGGCTTGAGCTCAGAGCCACAATCAATGGCTCGTTAGCAACCCCATTTCTACGTCTCTCTCTGGATACACAGGATGATCCCACACCAGAGATGCACACACAGCTGGTGTGACTCAAGAGACCCCACTGAGTTCACCAAAGCACTCAGGTGAGAACCAGGAATCAGTTTCCGCACATCTATGCACAGACGGTGCGTGACACAGAGCACTCAGATGACACATGCACAGCATGGATCTCTGAACAAACACTAACCACACAGCATCTTTGCGCCTCCCACCTCACACCTGAAATACAGACCTCTGCCTGCCTTCACCTAGAACAGACTTAATCCTGCTGTATCCCACATTACAGCCCTGAGTGCAGCCCCTCAAACCACAGCTCTGGCGGAGACTTGGACAGGAAACTGTGACCACAGTGCAAGAGGGCAGGGTGCTCTCCCTGGTTTCTAAGAACAAAGAGGGAAAGGAGAATGTGGGGACAGCCTTGAGGGAGGCTCCTGGCCTGGCTTTCCTCACTCTGCACACAGCAGAGCGTCCACAAGCTGCGTAAAAACAGCTTGGAAGACAGGGGTGGTCAGACCATCGTCAGCTAAGGATTTGTCTTTGTCCAACAGTATGCTGAGAGTTGCATACAGGTAACGTACAGAGGGTTACAGACCCTCCCCCTGGCTACCTCAGCAACATTAACTCCATTATCTTGTTTTATGGGAAAAGATACTATAGATACAAATGCCCTGCCTCTGGGAGCCATCCCCATCCAAGTCCTGACACCACATCTGAAACGCACAGCTGCCCTTTGACACAGGGAAAATCTGTCCTCCTCTCAGTTAGCCCCTCTGCCCTCTGGCCCACGTACGACAGAGGAAAGAAGTAATCATACAGCGCTGGTGCCAGAAGTCAGCAGGAAGCCAGCTCCCCCCTCTTTCTCTTTCTCTCTCTTTCTCTTTGTGTGTTTCTCTTTCATCCTTCAGGACACAAACCTGCAAGTGCGCTCGTTTAACTCAAGCTGCCTCGACTTGCAACGTGAGTCTGTGAATTTGCAGGAACATTTACAGGTCTGGGGATCTTGTACAAACAAGTGCTTTCTCCTCTCTGAGCAAGGCTCACAGTGACTGCAAAAAGGCAAAAGGAAAGATGTCTAAGCTACAGCGCTTCAGCAGAAAGAAAATACACATGCAACACCCTAAACATCAAAGCAATCCCCTTGCCCCCTCCCACAGCCCCCATGCCGCCCACTGGAGCGTCGCAGGCTGATGGATTTTCCAGCAGCACCCCGGCAGCCCCAGGACAGCACCCCCTTGCATGAGCGTAAAGAGAAAGAAAACAGGCTCTCTGCACAGTATTCACGAATGCTGCATTGGATCCATTGGCACAGGCCAGAGGGAGGAAGAAGGGGAAAGCAAGGATGGGAAGGTGAGAGGTCCCAACCAGCTATTGACGTATCAATGAAAGAAGTTCTCTGAAGTGGGCTATTGGAGTAGAAAGAGGCCAGCAGCTAAACGAGTTATATACACAGGGTCTCACCTCCCCTGGAAAGCAGCTGGGCTCCAGCACCACGTGCTTACCCCTGCAGCCAGCACTGCCCTCCTTTCTGTAAGCCCCATCCCAACCTTGCCACCTAGGAGTCTCCTACAGAGGGGCCGTGAATTTACAATGCAGAATTCTGTGAACCACCATGAGAGAGGCAGAGCGAAAGAGACAGAGCGAGACAGGGAGAGAGAAGCCACCAAATCCAGCAGAGAAAGAGAGGAAAAAAAAAGACAGAGCTGCCCCCCCACCTCTCCCCAGTTCCCCAGCACCCTGTCTCCAGCTTCCCACCGTCCCACCTCTCCTCTCCGTCTGTGACTCCACCAGACACGCACGCACGCACACACACACATGCACGGCAGATGCCAGCCTGCTTGTCGCCAGTCGTCGTAGCAGTGAGGGCACAAGTGGGGGGAAGCGGGTGACAGAGTTGCAACCAGAAGGCGTGGAAAAGAGGTGCAGGGTGCTCAGCCACCCACCCGCGCCTTTATGCCTTCAGAAAATGATCACCACTGATGATTAGAGAGCCAAGCAAGCTAAAGCCACCTTCCCTGAGATGCCCTTAGTGCCAGAGTGGTGCCACCACCAGCGCTGCCCCTGCAGGATCTGCAGCCCACCAGTGACGGGGAGGGGAGGGTGAGATTTGAGTGAACAGCAAGCAGGCGGATTGGTTTGGGGAAAGGGAGGGAAGAGAGTCTACAAGCAGAGGACACAAACGTACAAGCTGAGTGGTTTGTACCGGCCTTTCTTGCGCTTTCTCTTTTGACCCTTCCCCTTTCCTCGCTTTGATTTTCTGGAAGAAAAACAAAAAAAACAGAGAGAGAGAGAGAGAGAGAAGGAAAGAAAGGGAGAGATAGAGAGAAAACGGAAGAAAATGCAAGGAAGAAGAGAAAAAAAAAAACACAGCCATGTGCCTTGCTGGGAGGGGGAAAGCACATGAGGCAGGACCGGAGGGCAAGTCCCAGGGCCGAAGCACAGGTCTCCACCTCGCACACGCATTCTCTGGCCCTCCTGCGCCCCTGCCAGCACCGCAACCAGTCTGCCCGCAGCCCAGCCAACACCAGGAGATCCTGCGGAGACCACCTCCAGCAGGGCTGCTGCCAGCAGAAGGTGGATCCGCTGGAGCCTCAGAGGGGCAGTGGGAAAGGGACAGGGGGTGAGGGGGAAGGAACAGAAAGCTTCGTGAAAGCATCACGCAACCGCAGTGAGTGCAGACAACCGTTCCAGGCGACAAGCGCAGGCGCACACTGACTGACAAGAGACAACCTGAGCAGAGGGGCTCTCCCCAGGGAAAAGGAAACCACTCTGACCTGAAGCACTGCCCAGCACTGGGCCTAGGAGGGGGCAGCCGAGCTCCAACAGCTCTGCTGCAGGGCTGGTGATAATCCTGCCTTGGGATACGAGCAAAGGGGGCCCGGCCTCAGCTCCCCACGGACAAGGGGAGAGATCTAATCTACGCAGCCGTGCTGTGTGGGAGATGGCTATCTAGCCCAAAGGCTCTGCTCACCCACCCCACCTCCTGCCTGTCATCTGCAGGACTCCAGGAGATCTCGCTGGATGTCTACTAACATCCCCTCTGGCAGCCTCCTTCCTCAGTACCAAAGGGGAAAGAGGGAGGCCTGACCTAGTTATGACACCCAGAAGACACCCAGCAAGCAGCTTTCAGATCTTCCCTTCTTTCCCTCCCTCCCCTCGCCTTCCACATGGATCTGCCAGACAGATGAGTGGACAGAGCCAAGGCACTATCTCTCTTCTGAATAATTCACCAGTTGCTCCTGACTCTTGGGAAGGAGCTGGGACAGGCAGGGGCTAGGATGTACAAGCCTGGACACTAACTGTGGATCCTCACAGGCCAGGGAGAGCACAGGGAGGGAGGGAGGCTGGAGCCCGCGCTGCTCCTTGAGCCACGTTAGCACAGGACCAAGGGAGAGGCATGCAAGGAGAAGGCCCTAGGCAAAGCACCAGGGCTTGTCAGGCAGGTGAGCTCCAGCACTGTGGCAGTTCAGCAAAGGCTCCCTCCTTCCCTGGCACAGCCCACCTCGGGAGGGAGCTGTGGAGGGAACATAGGGGGACAGAAGGGAAAGCACCATAGGTGTTTCTTAGGCCCTGTTCAAGTCGTCTCACTGGAATGAGTGTCAGAGCACCAGCTCGCTCCCAGCCTCTGCCCTACATGTCAGGAGTCACAGGGAGGCGGTGAGGGGAGGAAAATCAACCTGAAGGGAGGAGAGGGGCACCAATATAACAGGACTTTCAATCCAGCACAAATCAAAGCACACCCATCTCTCCCATCCCTTCCCTTCCTTCCCCAGGGAGCGCAGAACCAGCAAAAAGCAGGCAAGGTGCTGTTAGAAGAGAAAAGAGAATGCAACGCAGTCCGGGCTGGCTGCTTCACCCACACCCCATCCTCACCGGAGTTCACACAGACCCAACTCTCGCACACCTTCAAACCATGGAGCCACACAGACCAACCATCCCCGACACGGCCCTGCACAGAGAGGAGTGCCGGCTGCACGCAGCCTGATGCAGCCAGGAGCTGATTTCCGGGGGAAGGAGGAGAGGCTGGAAGGCAGCTAGAAATATACAACCACCAGGAGACGGGCGAAAAGAAGTTCTCTCACTCTCCCACTTTCTCTCTGTTTCAGCCTCATCTCCCAATATTCACCCCCTTCCTCTTCAACTCCGCACCTCTAAATGGCAGAGTCGCTATCCCAGCCATGCGCAGTCCAGCTGGCCCTCTCGCCCAGAGAGGTCACTCTTTTTTTTTCGATGTTGTTCCACGTTTTGTGATCGTCCCTGCGACTACTGCAGGACGAGAGCTTATTTCTCTACTTTCCACAACCTTTTTACTTCGGGGAGGAAGGAAAGGGAAGGTTGTGCCTTAACCTCCTTCAGGTCACCAGAGCAAATCCATCAAATTGAAAAAAACTCTCATGAAAGCCTCCACCAAGACCCGGCTAGGACATCCACCTCCCTTTACACCCTCCCAGGCCCCCACCCAACCAAAACCAGCGTCACACCCTGCATGGCATCAGTCCTGCCTCCACCAGGCCCCTATTGCCACCTCTCCCTGTAGCCAGCAGAGCTCCTACCCAGGCTGCTGTGAAAGAAGCCAGCAAGTACTCACTCAAGCAGCGAGAAAAAAATTAATAATAAAGAAAGGCAGCAATTTGCAGTAACCAGAAACACCCCAGGAAGAAGGAAGGGAGAATGGGGGCTGCACCTTGAATCCATTCTGGTAGGACACACACGACGGGACTTCCCTGACTCGGGATAAAGCATTAGGAATGACTGCCATGGCCGTGGGTCATGCAAGCTCCAGGTCTGGGGTATGAAGGAAGGACCGTCAGATCTGGGTTTCTGTGCCCACCTGGAACGGATTCAGAGTGTCGCCCCATGCACTACCATATGCCATTTCCGAAAACACCTTCTCAAAGTGAGTATCTCCAACCAAAGAAAAGGGCAAGGGGCAGTGGGGAGAGGAAACACCAACCAACCACCAAAAGAGAAAGGAGGAAAGGCTTGTCACTTACTTTTCTTGTTTGTTTTTGACATCTTTCTTTGGTCTGTGGGGGAAGAGAGAACAAAGGCCTCATTAGAAGGGAGGTTACCACATATGCTTCCAGTATATCCCCAGTTCCCACCAAGTCCAGGGAAGGACTTGTACAGCTGGCATTGCAGGATGCCCATGGCCCAGGTTAAGTGGTCCTTCTCAAAGTGTTCGCTCTCCTGTTGCACCTCGCTGGTAGTCAGTGCCAAAAGACCCCAGGTTGCAGGCTAGCATTGTCCACCTGTGGTATCTAGAGATGGAGGAACCTTGCCAGCAAAGGACTTCATTTCCCAAGCTCAGCCATCCCACTGCAAACCAACTGAGGAGACTGCAGAAGCTTCTGGACAACAGTCCCAACCCAATGGCAGAAAAAAAGAAAGGCTCAGAATAAGTTTATTGCAAGAGGAACCAGTGCTGCTCCATTCTCACCTGCAGTCACATTTACTGTGCTGTAAGAAGCTCATGTGCGCTATGTGCTGACTCTGATGGGGTTTAATTCTCATGATCTGGAATGAAAGAAACAGAGAGGGTCACTGCCCATTCACTATTTATACTCACAGCTCCAAATCAGCCCGCTGTGTGGCAAAGCATTTGCACCCCAGGTGCTCCTGGGAAGAGCATGGCAGAGTCTGAGCTGGCTTTGAGGCCCCATTCTCCCAGTCAGGGAAGGCCTTTGATCACAAGCAAGTGGCAACACCAGGCTCGTGCCAAAGCTCTGTTTGCTCACGCATGCAAGGTGCCAGCACTGGTGGACTGCCTTGGAGACAGGCATGGGAGAGGGCGTAACATAGCAAGGTTCTCACTGAGCCATCCCTGGTCGATGCTAGAGACAGTAACGGAGCATCCTGCCTGGTCTCATGTAGAAGCACGCTTCAGTCTAACGCAAAGGCCCAAAGCAAAATTCCCTGACTCCTTTTTCCTAAGCCACCGCTCCTTCCCAGCTGATATCTCACTTTCTCAGTGACTCAACACACAAGTAAAACTGGTGATCTGTACTTAAAACAGTCCTGCAGAGCCAGATATTGCCCATCCCTCAAACCCAGGTGCCTTCAAGGAAGTTACAGTAGAAGCTATGCATGTATTGTCACAGTCTCTCAACCCAGAACGTGGCTGGACCACTAGCTCTAACATTTGCACTGGAGATCTGCTCAAGTACCTCGGACCCTTTACAGGCATGTTGGCATAGCAGCCAAAAACTGTAATTCAGCACGGAATGGTAGGAAGAAAACCATTCCTAGCTACACCACGATAGTATGCTCTGGCCCATGCTGGAGCCTGCAAGTGGAAAAGCAGCATGGGCAACCATGGAAGGGCACAGACGGGTTCTCTGACAGAGGTCAAACACAGCTCAAATGACAAGTAAAAAGAGTTTGCTGGTTAATCACTTAGTCCTGCACATCTTCCATCCATATCAAAAAACGGTGGCAATATCTACAGTGGCCATTCAAGAGTCTGAGGAACAAAAGCAGGTGAGGGAGCTCCTTGTTAAGAGTAATGGCCACCAGCACCATTGTGGACATAAGCTGGGATCCAGGCTGACAGACAAGGGCAGTGACAAAGCTCTCTAAAGCACAGTTTGCATCTTCCCCATGTGCCCAGCCTTTGCTATCACAGCCATCTCTGCCTCTTCGGAGGAATGAATTCAACAGCCTGCAAACAAAGAAGGAGGATGCCCAGAGGCAGAAAGGCTTTTTCACTTGACACTGAAGCAGCAAGCCCCTTTCCACCCCCGCTGTGCCAATGTAGCTAATGACCCAAATCCCGTGCTCTGTTGGTAAAGGCTGACCTCACATGCCCTCCAGGAGGGAGTACTGACAGGCTTTCCCCTTTTGCACTACTCAGCTGCCTTCAGAGCAACAGCTGTGCGGACCTAACGCAGAGTTAAGGTGCAGCAAGGGCCCAAGGAGTATCTTCTCTGGAGCCTCAGAGATAAAGACATCAGAAATGCTCCTCTGTATTCTCCAAGCATCAAGTGCTCCTTTGCAGCAATGCTCCTTTGCATGCTCCTAGCTACTGTATTTGCGCACTAGCGAGGCCAGAGCCAAAAAACAGATTCTTCTTTTAGCCTTGAACAGAGATGGGCAACTCATCTTTTAACCCCACATGGTGTAACGCTGGGCACAAGGGTCAGGAGAAAGGTGAGCCCTCCTGATCTGACACTCTCCAGTTCCCCGGGGTAGGCTGCCCTTCCTCTGAATTATCCGGGAGCTGGGACCTGGGGTGGCTGTGATGGCTGACTTGCTTCCTCCGCCCAAGCATGCCAGCTTGCAAGCTGGGCCCTCACCTCCATCGTGACGTTGTACACATCCACAGGGACACACTCTAGGCCCTCATCGCCGCAGCAACCCGCACATCTCATCAGAGGCACACAGGATGGCTTGAATATGTACTCCACCTCATCAGGGTACTCCTGGAAAATGTCCACCAGGGTTTCAATTGTCCTGCAGAAGCTGCGCTCGTAGACTTCCAGGAATTTGATAACTAAAAGGAGGAATGGAGGGAATAAGTTAATGCAAACTTAGCTCAAGAACATCTAGTGCTTCACCCCTTAAAACGAGACAGACAGTTGCAACACATCTACCCTATGCTCCTCACTAACAGTCTTGCAGGCCTAAATCCTTTGTCTTTGTCCCACACACACACAAAATCAACTGGGGAAGAGAAAGAGACAATCCCTTCCTATCGCTGCTTCAGGGTAGAAGCAAGACAGACAAGAGAGCCTCACTATTTGCCTCCCTGACACCATGATGTGTCCCATAGGTGCCTCTTCCCCAAACTCCTTCCCTGATATGCCTTGTACTCTCAGATATGCTGCCACTACGCATATAAGCTCAGCCAAAAAGCACCTGAGGCTGCTGCAGATGATCTGCTCTCTGGATTAAGGCTCTTCACTGGTTTGCCTTTTACCCCCTTTCAAAACAGCCAGAGGATGCCCCAGTGTGCTTTAGAAGGCAAGGGGATAAGTCAGAAGCATCCTTTCTACAGACCTTGGCACAGAGACACTTCCAAGAACAAGCAGAGGGCTCTGAACCACACACCCATGTATCTTCACTCTTCCCGACAGCTACCTCTTTGGCCCATGCAGAACATCTACCTCAACAGGCCACCTCAGAACCAGGACAGCACCTGCTACAAGTCACAGCTTCCGTGTCTCCACACTGACCACTTTCCCAGCCCAAGGAATCAAGCCACCAACTGAAAGATTCAGAGCAAGCCCTCAGCACCCCCAGGATTAACCAGACCATATACTTGGCTACTGAACCACAACGAGGCAGTGTGGGAGGGGGAACAGGGTGGATCTGCCATTATCCCCTGCCTTCCCTCTGAATGGAGCAAACACTAACTGCTTGCGATCCGCACCGATTTCACAAGCATTTCTCAATGTTTCCCAGTCTCTTGCCACAGCTTCGTTTTGCTGCTTGGTCAAGGGTTGGAGAGATTTAAAGAGATGAGAGATAGGATAGATAAGTACACACGCACAAAACTCAGCTGCTAGTACAGTTCTGCAAACACCGAGTACCTGGAGCCCTCCAGGCCTCCCAGCTCTACCAGCACGCGGGCAAAGCAGGATGTCTCAAATGGAGCAGAGGATAAGAGGACGGACAAAGAGACAGTACCTGCCCCATGCTGTTACGCACTATAATGATCCACCTGTAGAGTATGCAGAGTCCTACAGCACCAAGGTTGATAACTCTGAGTGATAAGCACAAACTGCTTGCATCATGGAAAAAAATGGTCTCCGGTAAGCATTTCTAAAGTGCCCTGAACTTGTGACAAACTGGCATAAAGGTTACTTTGCCACAAAAATGCAAAAGCTGCAAGGCTTGGAGCTCACAGCCCGAAGTTAATTGTTGAAAGTTAATTCTAGGTCATGCAGAGCTGACAGTGCTGAGAGCGGGTACAAGAGGGGAGGAGCTTCCATCCAGAGAGTCTGAAGTGTCAGAGAACGTGAGCAGCTATTAAAAGAGAAAGTGGCTTGTGAAAGGGAAATGTAGCCTGGCAGGCATGGACTGCTTGTTGGGATTCCTCATCTAGAAGACAGCATGTTTCTGTTCTTGTCCCTGCCCTTCCTCTTCCCTCCTCCTCTAACTGCAGTATGCCTCCTGTCTGTTCTCCTATCTTGTCTGCGGCTTCCTCCTTCTTCCCATTCCCCTTCAGAGTGACCTTAGTCACCGCCTGTGTTCCAACAAGTTGAACAATTTAATATGTGGGAAATTCTGCAGGCACAATGACAGCCACTGAACTGCACTGTTGATTATTCACACTGTGCTAGCAGAAAGGACCTGGGAACCCTGGCAGTAAAGGCACAGTTCTGGATAAAAATGCTTACAGACCTACGTCGAGGGGAGGGACGGAGGGAGGGAGGGAAGGAAGGAGGGAGGGAGGGAGGGAGGGAAAGCGGCAGTTACCTGTGCAGATCAAATGCTGTTCACCACAGTAGTCTGGGGCATAAAGAGGCAGAAACCGAAACAGAATAGAAAACTGAAGTGAAACTGATTCACATCTGCCACGCTTTCTACATGTTTGTGCTGTTCAAGCAGCTGGATTACACCAGAGAATCTGGACTACAGACTGGCCATAGAAGAGAATATTCAACTTCTTTTGCAGAGCCTTTAGTTTCACGGCTGCACCCTGATACTATACTTGAGAGCTGGGAAATCTGACAGGACCAAATCCTTGCCATAAAGAATCTGGGAGTTTTTTGCCTTTACTTTAACAGATGATGATTTTCCAAAATCTGCATCAGCCTCAGAATCCTTCTCCAGCTGCGAGTCAGAACATCCCACCACAAAAGGCGTGTTGCCTTGATTTCACTGGACGCAGAGCATTCACACAGAGACTAACTATACAACGCTCCATAGTTCACTTGCGCAGTTATCACCCAAACCAGAGCGCGTGACTGAGGTAGTCATCCTCACAGCAAAGCCCTGCCCCTGCTACCATACCTACACTTACTCCTATGTACTGGGAGTCATATTCCACACTCTGCCTGGCTGATTCAGTCTGTGCTTCCTTTCCATTGGTTGTGTCAGGGAAGGAAGAAGATCTGTATTTCATGGGGAAACATAGGAAGGTCACTGAAGGACTAACACCACTTGGCCTGCTCCCTTCCTGCAATTTGGGCTTCAGCCCACGTTAAAAGTTAATCCCGCATTTAACCCACACCCCTACCCTGCAAAACACCTCCAGATTTGAGTCAGAGGTTCATCTTTGTGAATGGAGGGCGAAGTAAGGTTAAAACCCAGCCAGAGCGCACATTAACTCTTCAGGGCAGACATAGCCGCAGCAGGCAGGATTAAGTCCAAATTTGGAGCAGTCGAGTGGGAACATGCTAGACTAGAAAAGGAGCAAGTCTATGATCATTTTGCCTCCCTCCCCGTCAATGGCTTAGCAGCAATACAGACACACTGTTCTTTTAAAAATAAAAGTGCAGCCACAAGTGCTGGTGGTTTCCTTTATTTATACCAGAAAATCTTTTCTCGTGGAACAAACAAAGAGTGTTTGTCTGAGTCCTCTACAACTTCTCATGCCACAAAACATGTGGAAGGCACTCTTGAGCACAAAAGGGTAGGGGCTGAAGCTAAAATTAGTCTCAACCAGAGTGCGTCCATCCCAAATAAAAACCTGTCACGGCTCAACATCTCAGAGCAAGCACAAAATCACCTTTTACTTCAACCCCAAAGCCCCCAAGAGCTTCAGTGGAAGGAATTACAGTGCTATCTTTGTGGAACAGAGACACATCACCGTCTCCTCTTCACAGAGGAGAAACTGAGGTACTGAAAGAAGACCTCCAAGGTCACACAGTAGGACAGAAGTAAAGCCAGGAAGGTCATGCCAAGAGTCCTTATTTCTAGCTCATAGATATATATCTGCACTGCAGAACCAGAAATAGCACCAAGGCAATAGCACCGAAGTCCCACAGCTCACATTGCCAGACCAACTTCTCCCGCGATCCCATCAACCTTCTTGTGGCAGGGAATTAATTCTGTTCAACTCTTCACCTCCCTGGGAAGGTAGGACACTACCTTTTCTCTACCAACAGCAGAGAATCAGTTACCAAAATAAGCCTCACAGCAGGCTCCATCTTGATCCCTCTGGAGTCACTGAACCTTCTTCTGTTGACTTCAGCAGGAGCAAGGGTCAAGCGCAACAGACGGCAGCCCGCCAGAAAATCAGAAACCTTGCCCATGCAAAATGGACACCTCTCCCAAACACAGCCAGCCACCAATCTCTGGAAACACACATGCAGCCTGTCACACCAATAAAGTCACAGAAATTGAAACAGACTGCAACAAAAAAAAAAAAAAAAAAAAAAAAAAAGCCAATCTAGGCCCACACTGCTAGAGCCCTCTGCTGACCTCCGGCTGGAATAACGCTGGAGGTCACAAACTGTGGGGACCCTGCGAGAACTTTGCCAGACCCTGCCATGTAGCAGTAAGTGGTCTGCTCTGCTATCAAGGTATGGGGAAAAACACAGTCCGGATGGTCAAGCAGCTGATGATCACCTCAGCCTGAAGGTTCTAAAGTCCACAGCCCTTTCACACTGCTCCTGAACCAAGAAGAGTGGACAGAAAGCCGACCTCCTGCAACGCTTAGGGCTCTTTTGGACGGGGCACTTGCAGGAGGCATCTCCGACTAACCTGGGAGCTGCCTGCTCTTCTGGTCGACATTGACTTGCACAAACCAAGGAGGCAGAGGACATGACCACAGCCTGGCCTTCGGTCAGCTGGAGCAACAGACAATCACAATGGCTGCAGCAGCACCACCTCGTTCCCTCACCAGGCGATGGTCCCATCTGCACTGGACCACCAGCAACAAATCAAGTAGAACCTATCGGATCACACTGCTGTCCCCTGAATCTGCTAAGCCTGCGAGCTCAAACCGGAATAAAACAGTGTATTTTTCAAGCCTGGTTCTGCGCAGTGCTTAGCAGTATCCTGAACAGGGGGTCGGGGGGTT
>VZSF01006717.1:1086572-1299512 GCA_013398295.1 Chionis minor | reverse complement strand
CCAAAGGCCTTTGCTTTTCAGATACAGTGATTTCTTAGCACCTATGTGCTACAGGGGCGGGGGGAGCGGGGTTCATCCTCAGCTGGGTTTTATTTCTCTTTATCCAGTGCCAGCCCCCCCCTCGGCTCAGGGGCCTGCCTGCATTGGCTGAGCGGCGGTGGCCCAGCATGCCGTACCAAAGGGTGTCGTCCAGACGGGGTGAAGATTTTGCCAGATGACACCCCCCCTCCTGCTTTTTGGGAAGGTATTTGAAGGGCAAAAAGGTGGCTTCGTCTCACTGGGGTTACCGCAGGCATTCCCCGCCTGAGCTCCTTTGCTTGTGTCACACGCAAAATTTCCTCATGTGGGATATATAGGAACAATATGCGTGTGTCAACATATATCAATCGCTCTCCTGCCACCATCCTCCAAGAACCTTGGGTGGCAGACGGAAGGGAAGTCCGGGCTGGCAGATTCCAGGGGCTTACCACGGGCTGGAGGAAGGGCAAGGGGAAAAAGACACAGAAGAAAGAAAAGGCCATATTATCATTGGAAAGCAGGTATTCCAGTGCTGTGCCACAGACTCCCACTGATAGAGGCAAAGCATTGGCTCTATAGAGGCACCTGCTGGCTGAGGGAAACACGAAACAAAAAAAAAACCACCCCAACAACAAAAAGATCTTTTGCTTTCGGTAGACCTTAGACCTGCTCTTCCCTTTGTTTATTTTTTAAAGATTTTGTTTCATCCCTTGGTGCCTTATGTGGGGATGTCACTCGGGTCACACCAATCCCAAGGGAGGCTGGGAAATGAGTGGCAAGTCTGTCTGAGCACAGAGACACTCCAGCTCCCGCCCGGCCCCTCTGCTGCTCCTCCGGCTGCAGGGTTGCACCTCGCACCCCTGGTGCCCACCTTCCTTCTGGGCAAGGGGAGCAATCCAGCCTAGACGAAAGCCTGGAAGAGAATATAATCCCTTTCCCCCCAGGGATCATGTTTCTACAGAGGAGTGGTGGGTGTTGTTCAAATATTGCAAAAGAATCCCTTTTTCTTTCCTCTCTCCGATTTTTTTTTTTTAACAGATTGTTGCAGAAGGTTTCTGAAGAAACATATATCTATCCAAAATAACAGGAGTTTCCCGTATTCAGAACGCAATTGCCAAAAATGTCCTCCAAGAGATAGGGAGACTTCAAGCCCCGCCCTGGGAAAAAGAGGGGATATTTCACTGACTGAAGGTAAAGCCAAATTAAAGCTCTCAGAGGCAGGAACCGCTTCTGACTCTGCCACAGTTCTCTGTGAGCAGCTCTCTCCTCATGCCAGGCCTCTGCACTTCAGATCTGCAGCAAGCAGATAGCTCACGCAGTACTTTTTTTTTCTTTATTTGGTAGAAGGTCCTAGGTGCCTTTTCCCCTCCTGCTAGATGAGCGTTTTATGAATGAACATAGCTCTACCGCAAATAACCTGTAATTTTAACACTCCTCTGGAAGGATGAAATCCCTCCGGCTGCGGCACTGCTGAAAGTCCCACACAGAAATCTCACAGAAAAGATTAAATCCACAAGGTAAGGCAAGGGGTAGCCTTATCCCCTTAAAGCTATAATGTACTGTAAATAATGTACAGAACCCAGCTTCTAAAATTACCACTACAGGATTGCTCATCTCGTCTTCAGTTTCATCTGGATCCTGTGATCTTCCCACCTGCCAACATCCTGTTACCAGGAGAGCGGCGCATGTGAAGTTTGTGCAAATGGTCATGTACTTGCCCGAATTCTGGCACCAGCAAGGACATTCATGTGCCTTCCATGTTAACGTTACACCGTAATAAATACTGACATTGCTATAGAATCCGCAGTGTTCGTGCTAAGCACTGCTCACCGAAAAAGCAAATCAATGCGTGTCCCGGCCACGCTTCTTTATTAGCCTTGTTATCTTCCCCATGTCAATGGCTCCTGAGACAGAAAGAAAGACAGCATCAACAGGCAGGATTTTAAATATGGAATACCTAAAAGCACGAGCTCCATGTTTAGGCACTTAAGGGAAGACGCGTGATTTGCAAAGAGGCTGAGTGCTGACTTATTTGGAGCTGTGAGACGCTGAGAACTTTTAAGAACCTGACCATAATTTAGGACTTCATCTTGCAGATTGAATTCAGTGGAAGCTTTGGCATTGACTTCAAAGGGCACAAGATCAAGCCCTTATTTAGGGTCTCAAAATACAAAATTAGGAGCCTAAATTTAGGCATCCATTTTTTAATACCTTGACCCATGTTAGTAATAGCCTTCATCTAATCCCTCTATTTGACCTGAAAAGAGAGGAATGTCAGTAACTCTTTACCGACTCGCCTGAAAGAACCTGTGGCTGACAAAGGGGAAATGGAAGAAATGCATTCCCCGCACTTCGTTTATTTTTTCTCCCCTCTCTCAGATCCCCAAAATAACAGCCGGAGCAACGTTAGCGGAGGAGCTTAGGCCCACTTTGAAACTGGAACAGGAAACGTGAGAAATGTGGACGTTAAAAAACAAATGAAACAAAACAATATTTTCTTAGAATTCCATCTTGTGGGCAGGTCTGGGGGGAATCTGGATTTGGATAATCTAAATTAGGAGAGAAGTCAGGGAAACAAAGAGTAATTTTAAACATTTTAGTGCCAGAGCTATTTCTTAACACACAGCTCACTCTCTGATTTCAAATATAGTCCCTCAGCGCTGAGCCTGGAGCACAGCATGAGGAAAATCAACATCTTGATCCGGCCTTCTAGCAGTCGTGGAAAAAAGGCCAGAATGGAGTGAGTTGTTGAGAGAAGCAGCCAGGTGAATGGATCCTAAATGTCCGGAGGTATTTCAGGTGCTTCCTTCCCTGGAAGGAATCCCAGCGACGCAAGATGCGGTAACACGGCTATGGCCGTGCCGGCTACAGCACGGTGGCAAGGCAGCCAATCAATTAACCGCACGATCCTTATTATTGTGATCATTTTTGTGCCAGTTGCACTAACAGGAAAGGCAGAAGCCATAGGTATAACAAAAGGTTGCTCCTCTGAGATGCTTTGCCAACGCTCCCTCTGCTGTGGCGTAAATAGAATACATGCAGCGGGCACGGGCAGCGCTAGGCTTGTATTTGCAGGCATTAGAGATGCCCATGCACCACCCACTGGCAGTTTCACTTGCCTCTGTCACTCAGGAGTTTGTCCAAAGATCTGCAGCTCCTGGAAAGAGCTCACGAACACGCAGGACCATGCCTCGCTCTGTCCTCCCAAGCTGATTTTGTACAGTGGGTTCTTCTCCCATAGTCAACAATTACAGCAGGTTATGAAGAGGTGTTCCTCTTTCCTTCTCTCCATCTATGTTTTCCTTTCTCTCACTGGATCTTCAAATGATTCTTTTGCAACAGGCAGCAGAGGCAGCGACAAGTGAGTGGCGGTAACAGGACAGGTCCCCAGGATTGTTTTAATATCTACTGAGACATCAAGAGACTCAAACAGGTTTTTTCCTGCTGAAACTACATGCAATGTCAGCCTAAGGGTACAGACATCTTGACCCTGATTTACATGTCCCCAGCTAATAGAGCTGGTAGGAATAGACACACACGGTTCTTGCGATAGTACTTCACCTTACACTTACATCACAGTCCCCGGAGAAGCATCTGATGGGGCAGCCTTATGTATTAAATCATTTCCTGGAGGGGAGAATTCATTTGGGCTCATTTATTATCATTTGTCCTGGAGCTCGTATTTTACACTCCCAGTACAGGGAGTGGGTGTTATTCATGGCTATGGGTCTGAGAACCAAAGGCTAATTTCAGAAAAGCTGCTCTGTTGTTTGAGGTTGATCACTTGATGTTTGTCCCAGGTGCTGGACACATGTTGCTTGCTGAAGGAGGTATGACTTGGCCTCAGATTTCAACGTTTTGGTAACTACCAAACAAAAATAAAACTAAATTCAAGCATGCCTATCCCTCCCCTGCAAATCAAGTGGGCGTTAGGAATATTGACTTGAACGATAAATAAACCTATACAACAATCAGATCAGAATCACATCAATGATGCATCAAATGAGTACGGTAACGGAGGGACACAGAAGTTGGACAGTCAGCATGTGCAGTCCTCTGCAAAGTCAAGCAAATGACTTTTTTTCCCCCCCTTCAGTCCAGGGGAACCCACAAAGCAGCTATTCTATCTGCCAGGGGTCACAAAGTCCCTCCCAGCACCTCACACCACACTCCAGAGCTGTAGCAAAGGCCAAATACCACAAACGTATACGTGCCACAGAAAGAGAAGAGCGCAAGGCTCTCTTCGAGCCCCGGCAGTGGCCAGCTGTGGTTCACACCAGTGCCCCACATGACCATCAGAAGTTGTCAGCACCAAAGGGGAAGGTAGCAAAACCCAACCAGTGGTGTCTATCTGACCGAAGGGAAACTCCCTCCTACCCACAAATCTGACAGTCGGATTAAATGCTGGGGACACGAGGACAGGGTCACGGATGCACCTTGTCACAAATCATGTCTTTTTTCTGGCCACTCATGCACCAGTGATCCCCGAGAATGAAGAAGCTTCAGCAGAAACCCTGAGGCCTCTTTGTCCCTCCAAGGCAGGAGAAACCCTTCCTGCCTCTCTTCAGGAAGTGTGGGATTATTGCTGTGTGGGCTTGGTGCCAACAAGCTCAAACCCAACCTCCTCTTAGATCTGCTTGCTAAGACTCAAACGCCTCTTTGGAATGAAAGGGGGAGATTTGAGAGTTACAACTTTGTTAGGGTGGAAAGCTGTGGAGCAGCTCCAGGCCAGCCATTTGTGGTTCCTCATCCCCGGGTACCAGTGGGGTGCGAAATGTATATGCACCAAAGCGACACCTGGGCCTCTTCCCCAGCAATTAGGGTCTGAGGTAGGGAACCTCCCCATCCCCAGTCACCACTTCCCCACAGGTGACTCCAGACCTCCTTGCACCATTTCCTCCTCCCACCCCCTTTCCCACAAGTAACTTATGATCATCCCAGACTCACCTCTATGAATGACCTGGGGCTCTATCCCTTTCAGGAAATCCTGCCCACCCAACCGTGCAGTCTATAAACCCCAACCAAAGGATGTTCCAATCAAACCTACAACTGGATGCCAGTTAAATATTTCCATACTGAAACTAGATTATTATCTGACGTGTAAACCACAAACCATACATACAGTTGTAAAGCTTCCATCTCAGAGGTATATTAATGTCTGGCTCTACGCTCCAAAAACATGCAATTTTTTTTTTTAATAACAGACTTCAACAAATTGTTCTAGATAAATGGAAATTTGATAACTCTTTTGAATCACAGTTTACACAAGATAGTATTTCGGTTTCGTCAGGACACTGAGTAGAGCACATTGAACACAGTTCAGTGAGCAATGTCATGAGAGCACATTGGGTTGCTCAAAGCAGGGGAGTTTTCTTAAATTCCTTCTGTCTCTGGACTCTACAGATGCCCGCACACCTTGGTGGCTGTCTGCCCAGAGCCACACCTTCACACCCGAAAAAAGGCTGGGCAATACTCCAACTAATAAAATGTCAAAACAAGGGCAAATAGGCTGTTAGGAGGTTCCTAAATTCTCCAGCTCTCAGTCTCCTGGGGGAGTACTTCTCAGCATTTATCAAGAACAGCATTTGAGAGAGCGCCTTCCTCATCCTTGGCCAAGCTCATCAGCCTCCTCCTTGCTAATTATAATTTCCCAAATTCCTTCTTCCTCTCAGCATTTCGAAACCGAGTTCTTAGGGCAAATCTTGGAGGAACTTTGGTCCAAACAGCTTCAGCTTGAGACAACACTTCACTAGTGTCAGTTCTGGGAAAGCTTCATTTACACCAGTAGGACAAAACATAGCCAAGGTTTAAGATGCCTGAGATGCCAGAAATACCCCCTTTCTTACAAAGATTATATTCATAAATAAAACTACTTTTCAAGAAGATTGGCAAAATCTGAATTGGGTAATAAGTTTTCTGATGTCACCAATTCACAGAAAGGTCAATATTAAAAGCCCAGATGATTTAAACCAAAAACTGTACGGGCAGCTAGTCATACAACTGCCATCCATCAACAAAATTAAAGTTCAAACATATGATCAGTTTCATCACTTCCAGCTTATTTTCTGCTCATCTAAAAAGAAGTGTTTTTTCTGGAACTGAGCTATAGGTCAAAGAGCTTAGCTTCTGACATCTGTAGTTTCATAGAGAAGCTGCATTTCAGTATTGTCTGTATTCCCATATATGTTATTTTTCTCCTCAAGGGGCAATGTCAACTCTTCCAAAGGATGATGGACAGAAGGAGGGATGTGAGTTTGCAAATCTCCAGAGAATCTAATATATTGTCTCTTTACTGGTAGCAAAAAATATAGAGGAGCTTTACCCTGTTCCCTTCCTGGACATTGTACAAGAGTTATGTTGAGGGTGGACTAGCATCTTACCCACTCACATCTGATCCATCTGCATTGTGTTGCAAGGTAGCACAGGACCATCAGGGCAGTGGTCCAAACCTGCTCAGGGCAGTGCTTTCTTTGCATTACAATATGAGGCAGCAGCACTCAGAAACAGCAAGCTGCCTTCCTAGCAAAAGAAAATACACAGTCCTTGCTCCAAAAAAACTTTGCAGTTTGCTTTCTGTGAAAGCAATTCTTACAGAAATGCATTTATATCTGGATAGTCCATTTCCAACTGGTTTGCAAATAGAAGTAGTCTGAGTTGGAATAAAGTTTCCCTCACCCTTTAGAAATAAGAACATGCCATTTCTTTCCATCTTCCTTTCTCACTTACCCCCCAAAAGTTTCATAAGCCCTAAACCACCCTCTCTACCTGGGACTAAATGCTTAAGCCACTTTACCTTTTAATGCTTATAACGCTGAAGCTTGGATGGCAAAAAGCCCCTCCTGCCCATTCAAAATGCCTTTATGCCACAGCTGGAGCTGCATGTCATTAGTTTTTGGAGGGCTGGCTGATACATCTCCCAGTTGCCAAGCGCAGCACAGTGCTGGGGCCCCAGGACATGCCTGACATCAGGACAAGACATTCATTCTCTGAAGCAACATCCTGAGTACATGTCACTGGCTGGGGACCAGGGCTGCCAGCAAACCAGCTTTTGCTTCACTCAACATCAGCCCAGTTAGGTGAAATAACGTGAGCTGAATCCCATTTTCAAAGAAAATGATTGCATAACCCAGTTGCTATCTGTGAAAACAAACAATTAAGCAAATGAAGCCAGGCAGCAAACTCAATGCAAGAATAAGCGTGTTTCATGCAGCGCCATGCCTGGTTGGCTAGCCCGGCTCTGGAGGACGGCAGTCCCATCCCTGACACTTCTGCTCACTCTCCCCCTTGCACACTGGCCCATTTCACTGCATTTCACTTGGGGACTTTGCTTTGACCCTTTGCGGTTCCGGCGTACTCAGCCAGAGGGACCCTGCAATTGCAGACAGCTCCAGCTGCAAAGCTCTGCTGAAGCAGCATTTGCGCCTCCCATTTAGCTGGTTTCTTCTTGAAAGGAAGGTAGCTTTGCAGTCTTTGAAGGGAAGAGGTGACTTCCAAAGCAGAAATACCTTACTCATGCTATACTTCAGTTCTTCCACTGCTGAACACCTCAGCTGGGTGTGTGCCTGTGTTCCTGTCCTGCCCAGGACTGAGGGGAGGTCTGGGCACACAATGCTAGGCTGGGCAGAGGCTGCATGTTGAGGAGATGATGCAGAGGCTACTAGAGGAGCTGCTGCTGGAAGGTCTGTGGCTCTTCACCCAAGGGATCATACCTGGAAGACTCCATGGGAAGAGGACAACCCATCAGTTCATGATGTAACAGAGCGTCTCTGACACACTAGAGACACTGAGAAGCCCAAGGGCTACCACCCTGGAGAACAAAGTGGCTGCCAAGGGAGTTGCCTTCTTTAATAACACAAATCCTTGATCCAGGTGTAGACCATGTGCAGACTGGCCTTGCTGCTGGACAGCATCCTATGGCGCAGAAAGCTGAGGCCGCTGGCTGGGGGCTTGTGCCAGGTTTCGGTCAAAAGCGCTTGCCTTTCATTTTGCTCTGGGACTGAGCAGTGGGAATGGAGGAGTCACATCAGCCAGCACCGATTTCATCTGGTCAAATGTTTGGCGTACTAGGATGAGCCAAGACTCATTAAGCAGCTGCTGAGGTTGCCTGAGCTGGCCGCATTTTTCTCAGACAATATGTACATGTGCTCCAGAGAGTGGCTAATGGATTGGCTACCTGCTCTCCCAGATCGGTGGCTTATCCTGGCAATAGGAAGACTGAAAGGATCATGCTGGCACTCCTCTCCTGGCATCCCACCTGTGTGTATCTGGCCACTTGGGAGAAGGAAGGTCTCTGATGGGATCACCACTGAGGCAAGCCCCCAAAGCAGGAGCAATCTCCTCCCCAGACATGGCGTGGTAGCAGAAACCAGACAAGAATCAGGACATGAGCCATGTGGAGGCTCCTGCACGCTGCTGAGAGCCAGAGGCACTCAAGCACATGACTGGAGCCGGCCAGCACAGTGACTCTGTGCCATCTCAGAGAAGATGGCCTGTGCTCTGTCATCACAGACACCTTGGAGACAGTCATCAAGTGGAAAATGGAAAAAAAATATCCAGGGCAGTTTATAGCTGGCTGCTCCTGTCCCAAAGGCACCAGAGCATGTCCAACTCCAAAACACTGCAGGATTAAAAGCAAAACAGCCAGTCTCCTGCATCCCAGGAGACTTGTGACTTGTGCACGCTTCTCTCTGAGCAGCAGTAGCAGCGCCTAGGCTAACGTGGGAGGTGATCCCACAACAGCTAGCACACATCTGCTGGCAGAACGGAGGCAGAGTGGGGTAGGAGGGGTCAGGGTGGACCTTCCAAAACACCTTCCTTTGGTGCAAATTCATTTCCTACTGGTATTCTGCGCAAGATGAAGACTACTAACTACAGAACTAAAAATGAATTATTGATTAGTTAAGAGTCAAATGAGTGTGACTCAATGTGATTTGTTATGGGCAAACAGAATAAAGTCCAAACTGCTAAGGCACGAACCTGGAGTTTTAAAAGGGACAGTTTCCAAAGCTGAAAACAATTCAGCTTTGAGCTAAATCAGCTGGGAGAAAAACACAAACAGAAGAAATGGAATAGTTGGGAAATTGAGTATTTTTACTGGTGCTGAAATATCACAATTGAGAAAGAAGGCTAATTTGGAGGGAAAATAGAGCAGTCGCAAAAATTAAATATGTGGATGTTGTGCTCTCTGCATGCATTTTTATGTATGCAGATATGAGGGGGGAAGAGAGAAGCTGGTAGCAATAATTAATTTGACTGATAATTTAATTGATTGCAACTGTAGAAAATTGATAGGGGGAGCAAAAGCACAGGAAGACTTTTGTGGACAATAGATTGGAGGGCAGTAAGACAGCTTTTTTTCAAGCAGAGACAAAACAAAGGATATCATAAAACAATTCTGGTCCATTTCTACGTGGAAATAGTTGTGAAATAATTATCCAATAATGGCAGAGTACAGATGTAGCCAACAAATATGACTGTTGTAGACTTTGGACAGTGACGACACATATTTCCTTCCCAATAGGGACTATGGAGGTTTTTAAAAAAATAACAGAAGTGTAACAAACCTGAAGGCAGCAATTTAGATTGAATATAAAAAAAACCCCCAAAACTACAAAGCATTAAAAAGAGCTAGCTGGCAGACAAAAACTCTAAGGGCTTCAGTAAGTTTTGGAAAAAGGGTTTCATAGGCCTAGAAACAGGGTGACAATGTACCAATATTATAAAGAGTATATAAAGAAGGTTTTGTGGCACTGCAGCAAGATACTGAGAGAGCTGGTGGAGCCTCCGTTCCTGAGCTTTTCAGTTCGTAAGAACGAATTAAGTGGGATAACATAATTCACATCAGTGAGCCTGGATATACAGAAAATGGATCTGGGTAGAATAACAACTGCTTCTATCAGTGAGATGACAAGTTTGCTTGACAGAGGTAATAGGGTTGATGTAATTTAATTGGAATTCTTCAGACCATTTTAGTTCATGCCATAGGATGATAAAAAATAAGCACAGATCTTATTAAATAGATTAAAAACTGGCTAACTAGTAGGTCTCAGGAAGCGATACTGTAAGTGAAGAGTAGCCATTTGGCAGGTGGTGCTTTTGGCCCAACTCCTTCAAAGGCAACTCAGAAAGATATATGAAATTATTCCTATTGAAATCTGGAGATGGCATAAAGAGGGAACTATTAAGTAATGAAGACGATATGTCTTTGGTGCAGAACAATAAAGATTGCCTGGGCTCATGAAAATACGATGCATTTTAATGCAGAAATGTATGAGTCACAGCTGTGGAAGAAAGCAGGAGACCTCCTACCAAAAGGGGTTTTCTACCCAAGCAAGCCAGAAATTCGGAGAGGACTTGGAGGTCATGGATGTATCTGCCAGCATGAAATACGGTGTCAAGGGTAACAAGATCCTGGGCTGCAAAACAGGAAATATTAAACAGGAAAGGGGAAGTTGCATTATCCCAGTCTTTACCACCAAGACAACTGCAGCTGGGATCACTGCATGGGCGGGGAAGAGTCAGGAGGGTGCTGAGAAGAGCCAGAGGATGACTGCAGCACTGGAAAAGATGCCATGGAGTAGAGCTGCCAGAACACAGCCTATTCGTTGGATGAAAGAGAAGGTCATGGGTGAGTTAGTCATGGCGTATAAGAATCTTACACTGGAGATAGCAATGCAATAACAAATGGTTCTCTTTGGTTTAGCAGTTACAAATATTAAAGGAGCCAATGGGGGGAAATGATGCAAGGCAATCTTGGAGATTAGAAATGAGGCGAAAATACAACTGAAGTAAACGACAAGAAGCTCTGGTGGACTTTTTGAAAACTGGGAATCTTTCAGTCATTTATTTTCTAGCGAAGAGCTTTAATGTTTTTCTTTAATTCAAACAGGGATGAACTCAGGAAGATTGTTTGGCAGGTGTTACACAGATCAGATGGTCACCACTGTCCCTTCTACCTGTTTTTTTGAATCTGTTATAAAAGTTGATGGATTCTGTGGGTATATTTGTTGCTTGCTTTCATTGCAATAGGGATTTATGCCTTCCTGCTGGTCAGTCAGTGCAGTTTCTCCACATCCAGTAGCCATTCCCTTCCTGACGGCCATTTTTCTTTCTTCATCTCTGTAGCCAGAAGCAGCAGACTGCTTCATTACCTTCCCTCCTGCTTTCCAAAAGGTTCAAACTCTCACAGGCCGCTTCCAGCTTCCCACAGCTCCATTCCTGTCCCAGTGTGCCCAAGTCTCCACACTCCTCCAGCCCTGCCCCTACTGTTAAATCCCAAGAGATGTCTCTGGAGAAAGACCCTGAAAGATGCTCATGTCTCTCTGTTCGGCTACAGAGAGAAGCTATTCAAATGCCTCAGACTTGAGTCAGAGGCAAATTTTTGGGCAGCTAAAGCCAACTTTTGAGCCGGTAAGGCAACTCCCATGACGAACAACTCACCCGGGTCATACCCCAGGTTTGTGGCAGAGCAGGGAAAGGACCCAGAGCAGCCCCTCATCTCCTGCACCAGCATTCAAACCCTTGGACCATCTTCAGTCTGTTGGTTGGTTTCTTCCCCTAACAGCAGAAGCAACTAAATTTTCGTGCTGCCCACACTTCCCCCTGCTGGTCACACTGCCGCTCGGCCCTCGCTGCAGGCTGGCCCAGTCCTGACTCTCTTAGTTTTTTGGCTACTGCAGATTCTGGATGTGAAATACAGAAAAAAGATCCCGTCGGCACCTGGTCCCATGCCTGGAGGTACGTGGGATTAAATATCCCTCACCTATGTGTTTCGACAGGGCATGAATTTCAGCCTGGATGAGGGGAGCAATGAGGAATGCCTCTTTTTTCAGCTGATGCTAGCAAGAAAATAAAGCCTGTGTAAACAGTGACCCAAGCCAAGGAAGCTGCTGCCTGCAAACGCCACTGTAGGAAGACTCAACAGCATCAAAGAGCTACAGAGGCTATCGGGCAGGCGTGTGAACAGGAATGTCATTAACTTGAACGTTACCTCACGCTTTGCATGACTCATAGCTGGAAGTGGAAGCGCAATCCCATTACCTGTGCCCTCTGACAGGACAGTCATAACCCCAGCAGAAATAGATTGCTAAAAATTAACTTATTAGTATTGTTGTTGTTGTTGTTGTTATTACTAAGACGACAGATACAGGAGTACTAACTCAAAGGAATGGCCTGTCCCCTCTGGCCAGCCACCCTCTGAAGACAGGACGTTTCTGCTGAAGATAGGGATTAAGGAGAAAAATGAGTGAAGATTTCCGTTTCTGAGATAGCTGGTAATAATTAACATGCAGCTAATGGAGGGGCATGTTAGTTGGGCTTTCCAGGGAATGTATTCTAGCTGCGAGAAGATGGAAAAATTCCAGAGTGAAATGCAACTGGCCTTGCACCTCATATTTCTTGTGCTCCCCAGATCCCATCAGGCCATTAGAAGGCCTGACCCTGACCACACTGAAGCTACTCTGAGCAGTTTCTTTGTGTGTAGAGGACTTTGGGGCAAGGCTGCTAAACTCCAAAGAAGAAAACCAGGATTATGTGCCTGTTGCAGAGAGCTGAGGCTCAAGAAGCCCATGGGATATCTCCATCTCTCCAACAATACCTTTCTGCCAAAATAATCCTGTCATCTCCAGCTGAAGCTCCCCCTCCAGCCCAAACCCTTCTCTCTTTCAGAAGAAGTTGGTTCATCAGGGAAAATACAAAAGGGCTCCAACACCTACACAACGGACCAGCATGTGGTCAGGTCTGTGAGATGCACACCGCCACCAAAACACTTTGAATAAAGCAATAAGGGAGCACAGACCTTGCTGTAACAGGGACAGCATGGCTCCACTAGTGATAAGTTAAATTTTTAGTGTATCTCTAGCCTATCTGGTAAGGGATCCAGCACTGATTTCCTCTGTGGTAGGACATCTCACACTGTTAGCCCGTGCAACACTACCAGTTTTCAAGCAGGGGAGCGAAGAGCAACTTCTCCCAACAACTGGGATTAGACACATTTATATACAAAGAGTAAAAAATGCCATCAGTTTGTGCTATCATTGTTTACTATTGCATATGCAGCAGGAATAACTCAAGATAGTGTAAGAAAAATAGTTGAAGTCGTACAAACATATAGATTCTGGGGTATTTATGGGACAAGATAGCACAGTGAGGAAGGACAGATAAGGTGGTGTAGGAAGAAAAGAAAATGAGAAATTTTGCCCAGGACAGTTGAGAGATTGAGGAAGCGACGAATTTGAATGAGAAAGTTTTAAACATCAGATGATCTCCAAAGAACATTAGCGATTTTCCTCTCCTTTGTAAACACAGAAGCAGCATAAAAGGGGGGAGGGAAAAAACACACTGAAATTTTAACTCACATACATAGCAAATAAAAAGGAAAGTCTCACTCCATGCAATTTCTTTCAGCTCTGTACAGGCAAAGACTCACATGGGAAAGGGGAGTGAAGGACCATTAGTAACCACAAAGCCCAATCGCCTGTGATTACCACCCAACCTTTAAACAAAAAGTCTTCACAATTTGCCAACCGTAACCGTAATTCTATTGTCTTTGCTCCCAGGTCCCCCGGCTCACAGTTACAAGACCACTCATGCAGAACGCCAGGTTATAATTCTGATAGCTGGTGGAGACAAAGAGAAAGTCCACCAGGGAAAGATAAATATTGTTCTATAAAGATCACCAACCAAATCTACTCAAATTCCAGAAGATAAGAATCGTTAATAATTTCCTGCTCAAAGTGGTCAGCCCTGGCCTCTCCTGCAACCTCTTGTTCCCATGAAGATAACATTTTTGAATATTTTTTTTTTTTTAGATTACCCAAAACTAAAGAAGTTTTCCCCTGAGTAAAACTTACGTCCCTAATTTAGCTAATGCTGGCTTTAGGCCATCACACTTCTTTCTTCTCTAGTGGATTGTATGGTGCATTTGGAGAAATGCAGCTATATCTGAAATGCTCAGGCACTTTAAGCAAAATACAGTTTCCAGCCACCTCCAAAAGACGTAAGTATTCCAGTAAGTAAAAGCTACCCATTCATCTTACCATATCGCAAGCTCTTTCAGCTGTCCGCGGAGAACAAAATAACAATAACCAAATTTTTAAGTAAATTCTGTCTTTTAAGGGCTGATGAAACACTTTGACTGCAACTATGCAGAATCACTCCCTGGAATTGTTATCGACCAGTGGACACCAGTGCATTCAAACTCTCTCACGCACTCCAATAGCTGAAAGTTTATAACCCTGCTGTTATTTTCAAGCATTTCCAAGACTGTTTTGGTTTGGTGATACATTCTCTTCAGCTAGAGAAAACATTTTGCAGGAGCTGCTCTCTGGCTCTTCTGGCTCTGAAAGAACCCCACAGCTGAGCAGCTGCAGAAGTGATTTGCCTCGTAAGAAGAACTGTAAACTGTCTGCATCCCAGGACAGGGAAAACAAGACCAATCGTTACTAGAGCAGCATCATATCATGGTCTGCAAAATATCTGTAGCTGTGACCACTCCTTATGGCAGAGCTGAGCTCCCTGTGCCTGCCTTGTACTGCTTAGTCTCCAAATTCCCACCCAGGGCTCTTCCCTCTGTGCTAGCCCCACAGGAGCCGCCCAGCTGTAAGAGAGCAAACTGGTTCTGCTCACCAGAAATGTGGCGTTTTGCTTACTGCCATCGCACCAGCGAGAACCACTTTCAGGAGCCAGATCCAAGGGCGGGCTTGCGTGGTGGGCATTGGAGGTCAGCAAGTTATCTCTTTATTTGTAAACATGAGAAAATTTCATCTGGAGTCAATAAAAACATGGAGTCCCACGGGACCATTTCCCCAAGTCAAAAGCAATAAATTCAAAGAGCTCATCCTTACAGAGAAGGAAAATTGGCAAAGCACAGCAGCCTAATAGTATGTTACATTGTACATCTACGGGCCCTTTGATCTCCGGATATTTACAAATATTAATGAGTCATGCTTCTCAAGCACCTTTTTGGAAGGTATCATTAGACCATTTTCCAGATGGGGAAACCCATGGGAGAGAGAAGTGATCCTACCATAGCCACACAGAGCGTCTGTGACACAGCCGAAAGCAGAAACCAGATATTCTTGCTTTCAGCCCTTTGTTTTTAATTACAGCAACATTCTTCTTCTCATATTTTATGTTGTATTTTATAACAAGTCATATATGAATACACCTCTGTAGGACCTTTCTTGCTGGTTTACTCTTCACCATTCACACCAATATTTTACTCCTTACACTAAATGAATTTTAACTGACTCCATTACAGGAGAAAACTCTGTAATAAATATACACAGCAGTCACACAAAGAGTGTTCCTCACGCAAAATAGTAATTGCCTTTACAAACAGCAACAGGGCACTGCAAATTTAAGAACAGATGCATCTTTAATGTTTGAGAGGGAAATTTTAACAGAAGAAGAAAAATGTGCCTACATATATGCGTGAATGTCAAATAATGTAGTATTGTGCTGTCTTGGTCAAGTTCAGCAGCTCTGCAGGTGCAATATCTTAAAGGATCAAATTTAAAGAGACAAAATTCAGTGTCTGTTGGTTTGATGGAAGAGCAGAGGTAGAAAAGAAAGAAATGAAAAAATCGTCGAGTATTCTCAAGTATGTGAGAAAGCAGCTATCTATAAGCTCCTTTGTTCTGGGGGAGCTGATAAAAGAAGCGGTCACCTTTGGTGATACATCACCTAGCACTGCCTTTTTGCTCCTGTTGTGGATAAGCAGGACTGTTGTCACTGGATGACCTAACCCATAGCAGCTCTGCTTTCCCTTAGAACACCATTTTCTTTTTTTTTTCCTTTTTTCTTTTTTCTTGTTTTCATTTTCTTTTTTTCCTTTTTTCTCTTTTTTTGATTTTTTTTGGGTTTTTTTTGTTTACAATGTACAGATCCTTTGCATGTAACAGCACATGCTTTAAAGCCAGAACACTATCACAGAGTTTAGACTAATGGGATAACTTCATTTCCATACAGGGACAGTACTTATTAGCTTATTTCTCAGACCATATCAAAAGATTTAGATCCTCCTGTCTCCTCCCTCTGAAATCTATAAATTCTTCCCACCAAATCCATAGATAAGGGGGTGAGCCAGGCCTCTGCACCAATTCTGTTCCTTAACGGCCCTGAAGTGGTATGGGAATTTGATCACTTTATCATTTTTTCCCTGGCTTCTCTTCAGCTTCACTCTTCTCTGTTCTCACCCTTGATTTAGTTGTTTGTCCTTTCAAGAGAACAAAGTAATTGCACTGGATTTTACCAGGGGACGTTTTGCTGGTGGGATAAACCTGTCCAGATGTTGGCATTTACATCAGAGCTAGACGTCTAGACTTAATTTAACAGTCAGCAGAGAGAAACAGGCATTCTGGGGCATGGGTAATCTCATTTTAAGGTAGATGTTGAAAAGCGCTCAGATGAACCAAGTCCTGGAAGTGCCTATCTCTCTCCATTGGCTATAAAGATTGCCTGGAGCAGAAGCTCAAACATAAACATCAAAAGTTAGGTGAGATGAAAGTGAATGGTCCTCAAAGTGCCTAATACAAAGGCACCTCAATAGTCACCGGGCTTTGGGTCTTTTGTAGTGCATGAAGTAATGTCTGTGCTTGTGCTTTCCATGATGTGATCAAATAGTGATAGAAAATAGGGAAAAGGATATTTTATGAAGGAATCACAACCCTATACTCCTTGTCTGGGAGCGGTATTCATTCACATGCCTAAAAACAGGTAGGCTTAAGCCTCAGCCTCAAACCCAAGAACTTTGATTCAAGTATTTCTGCTGCCATCAGTGGAGCCAGATTGTCCTGACCCAGCAAGAGAAAGAATGGCTTCCACAGCAAACTCCATTCAAGGGAAGAGCTGCTTGCCTGGTGTCACGGAGCAGATGCCAGTAAGATGCAGTCTTCCGGAACACTAGCTCATGTTTCTCCAAAGAAATGTGAGGCAAAATACTTCATCATCTCTAAATTTATATCAAGAAGGTGTATCAACTCAGTTGCCTTCATTAGCACCATTTGCAGCTTGTCACCAGTGAGACCTCATCTTGTCCATATCGTGACAGGAGGCCACAATCAGACCCCCTCCAAATCCTGTCAAGACTATACATTGCAGTTACTATCCCCACTGATGACTGCTAGAGACAGTCCAGCAGCCCTAGATAGCAGGCTTTTAATCAAGCTTGTAATCACAAAATACTTTCATATTTAGACACCAGAGTAATTGTAATGCCAGTATTACGACAGGTAGTGGAATAAAACTGAAAGGCCTTGCCACCCCCCTCCCCAAATCAAACTTTTCTTCATGTTCTTCACACTAGAAGACAACAGACAACCACTAGTGCAGATTCCTGTTTTTTCTTTTCTTTAATAACAGAGCTGACTGTCATTTTAGCCATATTCCTTTTCAAATTTAGCTACATTTGCACAATGTCAGCATCTTAACAAGATTATTAAAAACTCCAATACCATCCATAACTGAAAATCCTGCTTTGTTGTGAGGACTCTGGTTCCCCAAAAGCAAATTTTCCAAAGATGTCTGAGCAAAGAGGGAGTGGGTTTTGTGGGCTTGCTGTAAAGTACCTTCTTAATAATGTGATTATCTGCGAAATTTTGCACCCTGAGTGTTCCTCAACTATCTGCTCTTCCAGTAGTCAACACTGCTTTAATTTAGCTTGAGTCAAAGACCTAGTGGAGTCCAAAAAGCTAACCACAATGCTAGTTGTTCTTCCTTTCAGACAGTCTACCAGTAAGGAGTAATTTCCAAGCACTCCCTCTTTGCATTATGGACTAAGATTGTTTTTCTGAGTTTTCTTTTTCTTGTTCTCTAGGAACACTTATTGGCAGAAGCGTCTTTGTTTCTTAGAAGTTCATGGTCTCTCGCCATCTGTTTCTCCCATGATGTCACCGCTCTCACTTTTGCCTCATCGTTACTTCCACAGCAATCAATCAGAATTGGATGCCTCAAATGTCTGACCTCCAGGAGGAATTAAAATCCAGAACAGAAAGGATATGAAGAAAAAAAGGATAGTGGAAATTAAAACCAGGAATAACAACTGCTCAAAGTCTCTGATTGCCTATAAATGTGATTCCTCTTCTAAATTTTTGTTATTATGGCATCATCTTCTCAGAATGTTTTAAAATTGACCTCCAAAGGTAAGCTGTTTGAATGTATAGACTTTAAGAGGCAGATGTTTAATAATGTTTTCACAGTGGTTTTAAAAAGAGTGGTTTCTCTTCATTCTCATATTCAGTCTGCTATAACCTGAATATCAAGATATGGTGTGAGAACTACTGAGAGATCTTATTCATAAGAAAAAGAGAATAGCATGTAGGGGTTTTAAGTTGAATGATGCATTTCTTTTTCTTAATATTTGTGCCTAATAAACATAGGAAAAGAATAATAACCTTGTTAACAATCGCTTTGTGAATTTTGACATGAGACATCTGTTGGTTCTGAAACATACATCAAAATCAAGGAAAACTCAAATGCAAACTTTGTTGTTTCTAGCTGAGAAACAAGCAAACCATTCCCTCTTCCCATTTTTCTTTCTTGTCTTGATCACACAATGTCAACAAACAAACAAGGCCATAAACCCAGTTGTATTTTGACTTGGCAGGGCACCTGCAGCATGTGCTTGCTCTTACACAAAACAGAGCTTTTAAGCTGGTTTTTATTGCTCTCTCCGGTATCAAGGTGCCCACAACATTCCAGCCAGGAGCCCTCAGCTGCTTCTGGGGTTGTAACGATGCCAGAAATACCACTGCAAAAAGGAAAGCTTCCTTTCCATACACCAGAAATAATATTTTCCACGGATCTCCAGCTTGCACAGGTTAGCGTGACCACAGGCTTCTTCCTCAGCCCCCTGTAGTGTCTATCACGATGAAAGCATTTGAAAGCGCTTTGTACACTAAACTTCCTGGAACCGACGGGAGGGCTCAGTATGGCGTTTTGCAATCTGAGCATCCATCTAAGCGGCCGTGTTCCTCGCAAAGTCCCAGTGCTGCGTATGCTGCATATCTGCGCTAGCAATTACTGCAAAGGGGTGCAGCTGAGCCTGATCTCAACACAGCTGAAGCACAAGCACTGCCAAGAACAGAGTGTGTTCAGTGCTGTTTTAAGAAGTATGGTTCATCTTCATATGCAGGAGCTCTCCTTGTTCTCATGACCTTCCTGTAGTGCCAGAGTCTTTGAGGTAAGCGAGAGAATCCTCTCCTTCATTGCTCACAGTGAAACCTACTTGCCTCAGTTTGGAACCTCATTTAATTTGAAATTATCCCCTCTAGATGTGTGTTGTTGCTGGAGGATCCAGTACATCCCGAAGCACATATCCATATGTGTCCACCCAGTAATCTGTGAGGAACATTTCCTCTGTAGTTGATAAGGGAGACATCTCTCATAATACCCCTGGTTTCAACTTCAGATTGTTTCATGGGTCTTTGATTTTATCCTTTCACTTCCCCAGGAGATTTCTTTTCTTTACATCTCATACTTGGGAACAGAGAAGAATGAGTACAAAGCTTTTTACCTGGATTATGTGTTTGTCTGTTTAGTAGCATACCTTGCTTGGTGCATCAGGTTGTTCTGAACAGACCTCTATAGATGATTTGATTTGATTTGATTTGATTTGATTTGATTTGATTTGATTTGATTTGATTTTTAGTGGAAGAGAGAGGCTGTGGTGGAACACCAAGTTTAGTGCTTGGCGTTCAGCTAGTGTAAGCCAAGCAGAGGAAAAGGAGGACTTATGGTCCTCAGAAAATAGTATTTGGGTTCATCCCAGACAGTGAATTGATATGATCATTGTAAACATATGAAGGGATGATAGCAGCATTAGGGTAATAGTCACCATATCCCCTCCATGTAGCCCTTTCTGGGAGTCCAGTGTTCCCCTTGTACGGTTTCAAGCAAGACGCCCATCAGTGCTGCCTTCTTCAAACATTATGGGAGCGTAACCAATCCTTTTCAGCAGTTATGGATGAACACACCACTTCTGAAGGCTGAATCAGAGGGCCTCAGTAATCTCCAGTTGCATCATCTGTTTCCACGTATGCACACTTGGACTCTCCTCCTCCACTTCCCTCTGTTCCTCATGCTTGGTTTCAGCTGCCCTTTTCCCTCATCAGTTACTCTCCGCATCTCACTTTACCCTGCAATACTCTCCATCCGTCTCCCACCATTCACCCTCACGTTCCCCAGCCCTACTAGCCTTAAAAGTTTAGGGGGCAGTTTTTTCCTTATGCGTGTGAACAATAGTGGGTGGAGTGGCTGCTGAAATCTTACTGGATCTGCAATATGGGCCGTGGGGTCTTGAGGGGAATCCTGAAGCCAATCTAAGACGTCAGGATTTTGCTGAAAAGGCCAATAGATATGTAGTTGAGAAAATGAACCCCTGGCACCAAACAAGATAAGCAGGGGATGTTGAAAGTTGGGCTGCTTGCCTGGAAGTCCTTCGTACTAATCCCTGCCTCTGACTTTGAGGGTGACCTAGAGGGAGACTGTTAATTTGCCTCTAGATGATGAGACAGCTTCAGGAGGAGGAGCAAGGAAGACCTTTAGCGCCTAGTTTCTTTGCTTCACCTAGCCTGGAGATGGCCACTTCGCTCACAGCTGCACTGACCCAAGTGTCTGTCTCATCAAAAGAAACCAGAGTTCAGCGTCTATTCTGGGAAGTACAGATGGGAGTGAAGGGAAGGAGGGGGGAGATCCGTTTCCATGGTTTCAAGCTCTTTCTTTCTCGATGTTGCTTCCCTCCTCTTCAGCAGTTAATTTCTCCAGCTTCGGGGCTCAGGCCCAGCCCTGCTTCCTCCCCAAGATATCCTGCAGCACGGCGGGGTCTTTCATACCTTGGAAAATCCTTTGCTGAGGGACACGGCAGGGAAGCAAGCAGTCTGCTCCTGCTTGTGCCAGGGCAGGTTCTGCCACGTGTTGCACCCCATCTTTTGTTGAGTTTTCAGGATGCTCTGCCTCACTGCGGCTTCCTCCTTCTCTTCAAGCTGCCCCTCGCACAAATGACACCCAGCTGCATGTCTGCCTCGGCTGCCCTGACCTGTGGGGGGTGTAATACACATCCTGGGATAAGCCACAGCCCTCGTCTCTCTCCCCTCTTTCTCCAGCGCAGGAGGCTCTTTACAGCCCCACTGTTTCCCTCTCTTAGCTCCACTGAAGGGATGCCCAAGCAAACCCATCTTTTCCAGGACAGCAGCCCATCGATCTAACTTCTTAAAGGCTGCATCCCAACAGGTCCTGCTGGTGGCATGTGGGGTGTTCTCACAGCAGGGCCTGATCTCACCTCGCTGCAGTGCCCTCCATCCTGCCAGCCTGTGGCAAAACCTCCTCCCTCGCTCTTTCCCCCAAAACCCCTTTCCCAGTAGATCCTCCCCACAGACCAGAGGCAGGCTTCCCCCTGGAGACTCTGTAAAGGAAAAGAGCCAGCTCAGAGAGATTTTTTGTGTTGCCCTGAGCACAGGCTGAATTTTCCCGGGAACACCTCCCGCCTGCTTTTCCTAGGAAGGAGTGAATGTGGAGAAGCTTAGAGTCGGGCTCATGGCTACAAGTCCAAACACAGGAAAAGGGAAAGCGAGACTGAAAAGCTAGCTACCCTGTCATTAAAATATGAAAAGGATTAAGCTTATCTTCTTCTTAGGAAATAGAGGAGAAATGGGAAGTGGCAATGTAAGGGCCCTAAAGTTGAACAAGCTTTGTTTGCAGGATAAGTGGCTTTTATTCCTGGTGAGGAGAACTAAGCTGTGTTTACAAATAAAGCTGATGGTCCAGCCCTGACTGTGCTCCAAAAATGCAGCATCCCTACTCCTGGATTGCCTCAGCACTGCATCCCCAGAGGAAGAGAGAAGCAATCAATCAGAGCAGCAATCCAAAACATGACACAACTTTTGAGCAATATTTTCTTGTGCCTTGTGGTATGTAGAGGGCTGCTGTCCCCACGTCCCACTGGCAATTGCTCTGGTAACAAAAATATTATTGTCTGCACTGTGATGGGCAATGAAGACCCCTCGGGCTCATTGTTTTAGAGTAGGGATTTAGCCCAAGTGTCCTTACCACGCCTCTGCCTCTAAATGCTGTGATTCAGTAACTTGGCTGTGGGCTGGCGGGTTGCTCCCTCCCATCTGCTGCGTGGCTTGGCCCTGTAGGTGGGACTGAGGGCCTCACGCTGGCCTGCAGGACAAGGGCAAGTTACACCCCTGTGGAAGATGCTGCTTCAGAGCCTTTTGGGAGGAGAGCAGTAGAGAGGTGACCAGTGTGTCTTCTTCGCCCTCTTGCCCAACCTGTGGTTCTGCTCCTGTGGACTCCGTCCCACATCCATGAATTCCCAGGTCCTGTGTCTTCTGAACCCTAGAGGGTACTAGAGAGCAATATTTAGCCTCCTGAGAAGCAGGCTACTTGTCTGTGGTCCCGGAGGTGTCTTTTGAGAAACTAGGAAGCAGCTCTGTGTACCTTTGGAGAAGCCTTGAAGGCACTAAGGTCGAAGCATGTCTCTCATTCACCATCACTCTCTGAAGGAACCCAAGCAGGCACCATTCAGTGTAGGGAACATGCAAAGCCTAGCAAAGGATGCACTTCCCTCTGGAGTTTCAGCCTCTGGGCCCTAGGTGATGACGAAAGAGTGTTAACACACGCACCTGTCAGCACTACCCTGACTTTAATAACCAGAGATCCCTTTGTTATCACCTTCTCTCCTTTACAAGACATGTTGCTCAGATACCGTGGTGCTGGGGACCACATAAGAACAAGAATCAAGTAGACTAGGGAACCCATACCACATTATTCCAGCCCTCCAAGCAGTGACTCCACACATCCCAGCATGGAGGAGAGCACGCATTGTGAGCGCATACCCTGCCCTGCCTGGAATCGTAATGCAGAATGGGATCATCCTGGACCCATCCCATCTAGGCTGTCATCCAAATTTTAAATGTTCTGCGAGTTCAGACACAAGAGAAACATTTCTACCCTTTCTGCTTTGCCCTGTGATGAGAGCAGAAGAGCAGCAGAGACTGGGTGGGAAGTAAGTCAAGAGGACCCCACCAAATGATCTGGAAAATAACGACCAGTCTTGGTGACTTGTTTCTCGCTCCTGGACCATGCAGACTGCTGATGTCAGTAAAGCTCTTCTGCTTCTGGAGAAAGAAACAGCTCTGATTCCTGACCAGCGAGGGTGACAGATGTTGGCAGTGCTGTGGAACATACTGGCCATTTGCCAGCTTTTTGAGCGTGGCATGTTAATTACACCTGAACATATTGCAGATTTGAATCAGATCTAACTGCTCACAGTTATAATTTTCTATTTGGGCAGCAAAACCACACAGATTTTCACAAAGCATGGGTTAAAACAAAAATATGCTTTCAGAGCAGCAGGAGAAGGAACCTAAAGAACATCCTAAAGAACTAAAGGGTGAAAAAAAATGTGCCCTACTTATTTCTTAGCCCATTTTAACTTGGTAGAACTGGCACACGTGCTGTATTGCACAACCGAGCCTGTCCTGGAATCTCTCTTTGGACATCCCTTCTCAAAGGTAAGACTTTCTTGTTCACAACTTCCTTCCTAGCCTTGCAGACCCATATTTAAGTGATCCCTGAAGCTGCTCCCAGGCATCAGAGACAGACAAAAGTGCAGTATTAGGAAGTAAAGAGGGGTCTCATTTGAAAGCATTCCATGCCATTTCTTCTTCCCTTCTGTGTCTGAGCTTCTCCTTTCCACCAGCTGCAGGTTTTAATCTCCTTATCTTGTCCATGGCCCCCACTGCTCAAACCTCTCCTGGCTGTTCTCCCTGCATATATTCTTCCATATTTCATGCTAACGGCAAATTTGATCCCGATATCACTTGCACCAACAGCCTGTTTAAAGAAAGAAATGAAGAAAAACACAGGTTGGGGTAGGATGATTAGTTGTTTGTGGGGTAGCTGATTAAAAAGCTTTTAGAAAGACCTTTGAAAAGAATTTTCACCAAGAAGAAAGGGGCAAGTATTACAAAAGCCAGGAGATGTCTCCTTTCTGTTACTTAAACTAATGATTCCGAAGTTCTAAATGGCCTAATTTGATACTTTTTTTTTTGCTCTTCAGATGAATTAGAGAAATAGGATGTCCCCAAATGAGTTCACAAACCATTTCAAAGAATGCCAGACAAACCCAAGCCCTCCTATCGTCCTGCATGTCTATCAGTCAACAGTCATTGACAATGATATACAGTGGGGTCCTTTGCAAAACCTCATTCCCATCTTAGAAAACGTAACAAGAGTTCAACTTCAAGGTGGAAATGGATCTGCAGACAAGGTGAACTTTTGTGTCCCGGAACAGCTCCAAACAGTTCAGCAACGCAGTCTTGATGTTCCCTGTGCCTTTCAGCATAACTGTTGCTGTCACCTTGGTATTGCCTGAGAGTTTGAAAGAAAAATGAGAGACATTATTTTGCAAAAGTCATTTTTGAAAAAAAGCCACAACCTTGCAAGCAAGAAAAGAAATAGCTCATTCTTTGGCCTTAAAATTTGAAAACTGAATATAAAGTACAATTTAAGTGCCTGTAAGAAGATCACAATGTGCCTTGCCATCTTCAGATACTTCATTCTTTCATCATTATAAATGTCGTTTTTAGTTTCAGAAGCACAGCAAATTCTACCAAAAATCTGGGAAGCTCCACACAACCATTGACCGTGCTATTTACCTACAAAAAGTAGGCAAATAGCCATAATCTGCCATATTCATCTCTCTGCTATGTGACAGACCTCATTGTAGTAGCAACCCTTGAGGATTTACAGTTTCTCTCATGCATTCACCTAAAGTACCTGTTTGTGGTCACCTGGATGAATTTTGTTTGCATCCACACAGCTCAAGGGAGGCCCTGCCAGGAAGTGGTCTAAACCCCAGCAAGCTCCCGAAGCCCTGCTCCATGGAGCCATCCCCACCCATAGGTGCAGGGCCCCTGCAGCTCAGCACACATGTGCCCACACACAGAACACCCCACAGTCACTGAAACCACACCACGGGCATGAGGAAAACCAGGTAGACACCAGACAAGCTTGGTCATAAGTGCAGGCTCAGGCCCAAACACAAATTCAAAGGACACATTCCTAATGAAACCATGGAAGAGGCGGCCGCTACCTTGACAGCTACCTTGAAAAAGCCCAAGTTTCTACCAGGCTTTTAAAATTGTCAGACCTCTTGTGCTAGCCCACTGATGAAGGCACATTCAGAAGCTATTTATTGGACTTCAGGTTCTGTTTTCACTCTATAAAGAAAATAAATGTTTTGGCCATGAACGTAGTCAGTTGTTTGGCTTATGCTATGCATACGCAGGGAAACTTCCTAGTAATATCTTGCACTGTCATCAAATACCATGAATTTGTTCCTTTCCACTGAGCTAGGCTCAGGCTTGAATTCTCAATTCATAGACTTTGAACTTGACTCAGGGTGACATTGTTTTATCTGAGGTTCACAGCCTCTTAAGGCCATAGAGGGCCAGCCAGAACATCTCGTCTGACCTCCTGCTGCCCCTAGGCCACAGACTTCAGCAGTTCAAGAGCTATGCTTGGTTTCAGCAAATTTCTGCTAGCAGTACCAGGAAGAGCCCCAAGATTCTTGTTTTTCAGTGAAGAGAAGGCAAGATTTTATTTGGTGTTTTTTCTAATGCAGTTTTGACAGAAGCAGTCACTCAAAAACAGAAGTATAGTAAAATCTCCATCACTCCAGTCATTACACCCCATCTGGGTGAGGACAGACCAGATCGTTTCCAGTTTTTCTCCTGTGTCCCAATACAAGGCTCAGGATGAGCCCTCTCAAGCCAGCGATTCTGCCATTTCTGGTGCACAGTCGCTGCAGCACTTCCCTGCCTCTTGCCCTGACCCTCTGCATCCCATCCTTCCCCACTGGTGACTCCTTGAGCAAAAACGACACCTGAAAAAACATCATTTCTGAAGGCCAGTTATCCACCCCTAATAAAAAAGGCTGACATCTCTGTGTAATTGCAACTGAGAAGCTATGTTGTAAAAACTGAGCTCATTCATAAAAAGAAACAAAGGGGGAAGCTGTATGCAAGGAACAATTCACAGAGCACAACTCAGTCAGCTCTGGCCCTTCACAGACTCCGTGGATCCTTGCCTTGGTACCCATTTACATAGGCTGTTCCCAGGAAACCTACATGGGACAACAGAGAGAAAGGTGAGATGATCTTCCCTTCTCGCAGGCACAGAACAGAAGCTACATGAGGATTTATGAGATACTTTTCTCTTGTTTTCACCATCTTCAAAGATTCATACAAACGGTCTAGCTAGTATGAATGCTTATGGCCAAATTCCTGTGGGAAAAATTCTTGCTGAGTCAAGCTGGTGAAAAAACAGAAATTCTGCTTTGTGGGAAATTCCAGGACTTCTGTTTTCTCTCTTAAATTGACTGGAAAAGTCAAAAATCAAAACTTTCTGCAGAATGACATTTCCAAGTATTTTTCTTGAATATTTGGAAGAAAAGCTAGACCAGTCTGAGTCTTACAAGCTGCAGCTCTGTGAGACATCTGCCAAGTATAAAACCTTTTGGATGTTTCTGTGTTGCAGTTCCAAAAGCCACACCACGCTGCAGTAAACAAGTGCAGCATCAGAGACGGTGCTCGTAGCAGCACCAGATTGGCCTGCAGAAAAATGCGGTGTCCATGCAGGCAACGTCTGTGACCTTCCCCCAGCAGACACACCAGAGTAGAAAGAGATTCCCTTCCTTGCAGGGCCATTTGTTGGGCTCCCTTCTGATATCTGTGGAAGGTGAAAGTATGTTTATATTGCAAGTACTTTCTCCTTCCATTGTCATTACCTCTCCCACACACTGTGCGTGTTCCAGTGACGTGCAAAGGAAGTTGCAGCTGACATAGGAGAGGGACAGGCTTTTGAGATGCTCCCCAGAGCCTTGAAACAAAGGCTATTACAAGGAACTGTCTGTGCTTCTTCCCGTGCGGTGAGTGCATGCACACCCACATGGCAGCTCCTGAAACATGAATTGTGCAATCCTGTGCAGCACCAGCGAGGCTTCAAGCGAATCGTCTTGTACAGCACGCACTGAATTGAGTTTGTGAGGCTGAGTAAGGGTAATTTCAACCTCGCGTCCTTTCTCTGCATCAAGAAAAGGGAGTAATGGTCAGCAGGAAGTGGCTTCATGAGATGATGCTCAGAGGATGGACCGTTTCCAGCACAGTAGCACATAGGACCGTAGCCTTCAAAGCCCAGGCTAAAACTGGGGTGGGAAGAGGGATAGACCAAGGTCTGACATCACTCCTCTGTGCCAGAGCTGCACAGGCTTTCACTAAGTCAAGCCAGAATCAAGCAGAGATTTCATTAAATAAGACGGTCCCAGGACAAGGTTTCTCCAAGTGCCCCGGCACCACAGACAAAAGATGGCTTAACAGAAGTAGGATGAAAGAATTGTTCTGTTAAATCCAACCAGCACCTCCTGCTTCCAGACTGCTCTGTGGCATATTTGTAACAGCAGCATGCCAGGGAGAATGCAAACGCAGGCATTAAGAATTACAGTATGTGATGCCGGAGAACTTTAGTTAGTTTAGGCAGTGAATTTACGGAGGACTGACTGGAGCACAAAGGAAGTGGTGTGTGGGGGCTCTTCACTGGCAGGCAGAAACAAAAAGCATAACAAATCACTGCAAACTCCTAATGGGAATCAGAGGACAGAAGGGCTGCAAGGCATATACATGGAGCACAAGAAAAACAAGAAGCAGAGCCTAGGAAACCGAGTAGCTGGATTATTTCTTCCTGAGTTGGAGCATGAAGTTCCTGTCTTGTAAAGGTGCTGTATCCTTCATACAACTCATGCACTAGGAGAGCAACTTGGGGCCTCTTCAGTGGGCTATAAGAGGAAATAACATAACTGCAAGAAGGGATTTCAAATTGCAGATATTGCTGTCAAGGTGCTGTAGGGTTACAAACACAAGTCCTGGCTCTGCTATGTGTTTCTCACAGGTGCCTTCCCCGGATCTGCCTCCAGATGTGCTTAACTCAGATGTCCACTCACAAATCGCTCCTTGCAGGACCAGGGCCAGAGTTGTACAAGCAAATTCCGTTCTGGGGAGTGACTTCTAGTGAGACTTAAAAGGTCTGGAAGAGAAGAGGTGTGAAACGTCCTAAAAGCTTCATCATTCTCACTAATTCCTCCAGACAGGAGAATTAAAGGCCGAGTGACTTGATCACATCCCTCCTCCTTCCTTACTCCCGGATCGGGAAAGAGCAACAGCAGCATGCCACAGTGGTGAGCGTGACCTGTGGTTGCAAGGTTACCGGGAGTCATGAATACCCAGGAAGCTTTCATAGAGCCATTGCTAAGAGGTTTCTAGCAGGAATATCCTGCCAAAACTGAAATCAGGCAGGGTAAAAAGAATAAAAGGGGGAGGAGGAATATACTAGAGTGACAGTCACGTAGTGCAAAGGGCTAACACTAGCGTAATCTGACATTTTAGCTCCCTTTAATACATGGGGAATGGTTTGGGCATAAGTGAGATTCCAGTGAACTCCAGCCTGGTGTTACTTTCTCTGCATAGGAGTGAACTCCCACCAACACCCAAAAAATAGACTGTTATAAAAAAGCTCCACCACCAAACCCTACAGGGGAGGAGAAGTGAAAAATAGCAGGTATGGCAGCATATTGTGAGACTTTCCCCAGTTGTTCTACTGCAAGAGACAGCCTTTAGGCTGATCACAGCAAGTGTTCATCCGCATGGCGGAGTTAACTTATGCACATTACAGTCCTGTCCCCCTCTCCAGTTAGCTGACTTTGCAGAAAAGCAGCTGTGCCTCACTGGCTCCTCTCCGTGCTTTTGAGGGCTTATCCCACAGCCCCAAGTGCTGTGCAGGAAACAGCATGGCTCTCCAAACCCTTTCCCAGAAAACCGGGAAGAGAAATGGCTGTCTGACCCAGGGCAAGGGCGGGGATTATAGGAAGTCCCTGGAGGACTCAGCAGCATGGGAGAGGGGCTAGCCTGCACCCGCATTGCAGAGCAGTTATGTCAGCAGCCTTGGGGTTGTTCTCTAGCCCATCTCCTTGGCTGGCCATCCAGCTCAAGTGCTCAAGTCGAAAAGCATCTCTAATTTATAGGGATGTGAGTCGGGATAAGACACGAGTTACCGGCAACACTAGAGTTATAATCTTATTAACTCTGCAGTGAACACCCACTCTAAGCAGGGAGGCCAGGGAGGCAAGATGACTCCAAAAGAGAAACGGGACAGCCAGGCTGGTAGTTCTGGTCCAGTTGTAGCCTTCCCACTCCCATTCCCTTCGCCCCACACATGTAGTGGTCCTGGTGCCACCTGCACAAGGTGGAGCCAGGACGTGGCTTTCTTTCCAGTCTCCAGGACACAGGAGATCAACAGCAGGACCCCCTCCCCCTGTCCATACTGCAGCCACTCATCCCTCCTCCGCCTCCACCCCAAGACCCCGCAGCTGGGCCCAGAGCACGCAGCCAGAAATGGGAGCTGTCAGTGCAATCACTGTGGGTTTCACAACCTCCTATTACTGCAGCTTTACAGTTTATTTGCTCTGTGTGCCAACATATGTGGACGCATGCTCCGTTCCTGTGGATATACGTGCATCTATGTGTCATGCTATCTACCTCCTAAAGCACAGGGGAATGTCAGGCCTCTGAAAAGGTGATGTCCATGGTTTGGCAGCTACGCATTTTGTGGTCTCTCTTTGTATCAGATGGGCATGGGAAATTCCTGATGCACTCTGGCAACAAGTTTCTCCCTTGGCTAATTTTTAATGGCAAAGGTTTTGTAATCACCATCCGAGCCTGAGGAGCAGAAATTCCTGAGGGGTAATTGGCTTTGTCGGTCTGTTAGGCGCACTCAGCCTTGATCTCTTCAATTACTGTACGCATGTACCTACTCTCACACTGACACACTGGTGAGGACAAGCCTGCCGGTTCCATGGATGGGTGCGTGTCTTCAAGCAATGCAACCGCTCTGGTGGCTAATGCAGCGCACGAGACATGGGACAAGGCTAGCAAGCAACACCGGTCTCAGCTTGGCGGCAGCCACTTCACAAAGAAGACCGCAGAGGAAACAGGACGTGTGGGGACACGGGGACAAATGAAGTGGGTCATCAGTTGGTCCTCTTCTACCACTTGACTCAGGTCACTGACCACAAACTTCTCCGCCTGCCACCACACAGGGCACCTCATTCTCATTGCCAGCAAAGCCTTCTTTACATGGAAAACTGGTCAGCTGCTGTAGCAAACCCTCCCAAAGGAGACTCAGCTTCTACTGGCAAAAAGTCTGCACATTCCAGTGTGGCTTATTTCAGACAAACTTGCTGACAGTAGAGCAGCGTATCATAGAATCATAGAATGTTTAGGTTGGAAGGGACCTTAAAGATCATCTAGTTCCAACCCCCCTGCCATGGGCAAGGACATCTCCCACTAGATCAGGTCGCTCAAAGCCTCATCCAACCTGGCATTGAACACTTCCAGGGATGGGGATCCACAGCTTCCCTGGGCAACCTGTTCCCGTGCCTCACCACCCACATAAAGAAAAATTTCTTCTGAGATCTAATCTAAATCTAGCGTCTTCCAGTTTGAAGCCATTGTCCTATCACTACATGCCCTTGTAAAAAGTCCCTCTCCAGCTTTCATCTTGTGACTCTTGCCAGCATAGCTGTATTGATGGGAGGGACAGGATGACTTTTCCTTTCTTTAATTAATGGGGTTATGCAGACAAAAAATTTTTGGGAATGGACCAGGCTGATGACCCCTTAATGCTGCTTCATCAGCAAGCAGCATTTAAAGGATGTGTATGACATTGAAGCATGCTTTGAAGCCCCTCTCTGGGGCCCAAGAGGGCTACACATAGGCACAAGTCTTCAGGCCCAACATCCGTTACATCAGATTACATGCTGGGATCCCTGGCACAACAAACGAGGTCAGGATACACGTGCACTATCCTCCTCATGCACCCCAAGACTTCATCATGGTCTCACCAGCAGGTTCCTCCACACCGTCTCCCATCTGTGTCTGTCCCACCCATGTCCCAGCTGTCCCACATGCTGCTCCCATCCCGCTCTGTCCTCCTAACCTCCTCCCCATACCCAACTCTCTGCTACTGCCTTTCCCTCTTCAGCCCTCAGGTCTGCTGCCTTTTCCTGACTCGGCCTTGGAGCTGCTGCCCCTCCGCCAGTGGCCAGCGGGTTGTTCCCCAGCTCCGCCATCCCCAGAGTTCACTGCAGGCAACTTTCACTCCCTTGTCTCCTCTAATTGCGGTCGGCACCCCCCGAGCTGGGGGAACTCATAAATACCGCGGCCTTGTGAGGGAGTCTTCCAGCCAGTAATTGACTAAACTTTCCAGATGCGCTTCCAGCAAGAAATTAAAAAGCAATGTGACCCTTGTCAAGGGCACGGGCACCCCCCGCAATGCAAACACCCTCTCCCAGGAAAGCCCTGTCCCCGCAGACACAGGGCTGGCGGGGACGGCAGGAGCCGTGGCAGCAGGAGGCGCCGGCGGGGGAAGGGGGGTGCAGTAAACGTAAATCAGGCCTCTCCTGGCCCCCCTGCTCCCCCCCCAGACTCTTATCAGCGCCGCTCGGCATGGCGGGCGCTACAGGAGGGATGTGAGCAGGGGCCGGTGGAGATAAGGGCCCCAGCAGGGCAGGCCCTCCTCCCCTGGGAGACTCCAGACCCTGCACCTCGGGGGCAGCAGGGCTGGCATGGAGGTCCCCTCCTCCTCCCCGCTGCCAGCCCAATGCCTGACGGCACCAGCGCCTGCAGCCCAGCCGTCCGGCTCTTCGCTCTGCCATCACCGCCTGCCGCTCACTCGGCAGCCCCAGTGCCTTAACCCGGGCAGGCTGTCACTTCCTGGTCCCCTCTCCCCCTTTTGTCACACGAGAAACAGCCTCAGGGCTTAATGAAAAATAAACAAGTCGGGAGCTTTACGCTGGGGGAGCGAAATGGCAGCATTGACAAATGGGCTGCCGGCATGCGCCTCTGGCAAGGCACCCCCTTCCCCGGCCTCGGCCCCTGGGAGCCATGCTGAGTCCCAGAGGGCCTGTCTTGCTGGGGGCCATCCCCTTTCCCTCAGAACCCAGGCAATGCCATCGCATTCCAGATGAGCTTCTGCTCCCGCCGGCAAGGCTGGGATGGGAGAGGAGGCGTAGCAGAGTCTCTCCCACCGGCTCAGGCTCCCAAAAGTGTGGCAGAGCTGCCACCTCGTTGGGCTCTGCAGGAGGCCAAGGAATTGGGGGAGCATGGGGTGCAGGGCAGAGAGGTGGGAGGGCAGAGCCCAGGTTGGGGAGAGCAGTGAAGTCGGAGGCCCTCGGCAGGGCTGCCTGCCACCAGCAGGGTCTGGAGCCACTCGGGGCCAGGGCCAAGGGACCAGAGGAGGCTTTGAGAGGGAAATGTGCCCTCTGTGTGCCGGGCTCCTGCGCCCCCCTCACTCCCCCGGTGCAACGACCACCAGGGCAGAAATGATGGTCTCCAGCTGTAGGGCTTGCAGGCAGGGGAGGGGGATCCAGTCTGAGGGGAGGGCGTCCTCAAGCACCAGTGTGGGTTGAAGAGGCAAAATGGTGTGTGCTGCCGCTCACTCCTGGCTGGCCATGGTTGGTGGCTGGGAAGCAAAGGCCAGGTCAGGTGCAGGGAGAGAAGCAGAGGGGTCTCTGTGGGGCAGGACAGGGCTTCCCGGCCAGGGCACGGAGGAAAGTGCCTGGGGAGTGCCAGTGATTCACAGCACCGTGGGCAGGCACAGATAAGTGGTTGAAAGGTCTCTCGCCCTGCTAATCCTGCTTCCCTCCGATAGCTTTAAATCCATCACTTAAAAATTCAGTGTTTCTCTGTTGGAGAGCTGGGTGGCCTACAGGATGAATGGAGCTCTTCACCCCTGGGGCAGCAGGGAGACTCCAGAAAACAGGGCCAGGAAGGTGCTGGCATGTTAGCACGTAGCCGGTTTATAATTTACATGCATACACCATATGCTTACTCCCATTAGCATCTCGGCTTGGAAGGCACCCAGTCTCCTTTCACCCCTGAAGGAATCGGCCTCATTAGAAAGCACTTGGAGGCCTGCGTGGCTAAATTTGCCTGCAAAATAGAGGCAGCTACACCGAGACCAAAGGGAAGCCTTGAACATCAGTCTCGCTCTCCTTTGATGGGGTTAGAAAGATGGCACTTTTCACGGTGGGCAGTCTCAAGCCGGCCGTTTTCCCTGAGGAGACACAGCACACAAAGACATCCTTCCTGCAATTTCATTGACCTCAGGTGGCATGCAATAGGGATCTTTTGGGTTTGCATATTTAAAATAACACCTATGAGAGATTGCCCAAGGGTCCAGTAAAGATCAATTAGCTGGTAGGAGAGAAGTCTTTAACTGCATGGCTAGTCCACATAAACCAGGACCTTGTGGGCACTCAAAATGGGATTGAGTCCATGCTTAAGTATGGTTTTATTATTTGTTGCTAGCACCATTTACACTGAGTGTAACAAATACTGTCCCCCTCCTGCACTCCTCTAGGAAAGATGCAACCATTTCAGAAGCCCCAAATAAGTCACAGAGGTAGGTGAGGTCCTCGAGGAGGGCTTTGCCTTCAGGTGGACTTGTCTCCAAGCAGCTTACCCACTCTTCCACCACTCTGGAAGGCCACAGCCCCACTCCATCCCCTCCTGTCCTTTTCTATGGGGTTTCTATCATCTCCGCTTAATGAGTGTTGTAAAGCCAGCTCCCGGCGGGCAGGCCCAGCCCAGGGTCCCAGATGGAGGGCTAGGGGAGGAGGGGTGCTGAGTCTGTATATTCTTCCAGATCTCCTCCTGCGCACTCCTCCACGCAGAAATATCCCTGCTCCTATCAGCGGTTTTGGAGTTGACGTCCTTCATGACGTGGGTAATGTCCTGCAGGGGCCACGAGGAATGATCCCCCCGCCAGGCTCCCGGACCCTGCCTGCCCCAGCTGGGTAGACCTCATGCTCACAGCATCACTGGCGCTTGCAGGACGCTGCTGGGCCAGGTTGGCTCGCTGAAGGTCGAGCCTGGTGACAAAGTGAAGCAGCACTGATTTAGACCCACCCAGAGAGCTGCCCTTTGAAATTCTGCTCCCGTGCTCCCAGCAGCCAGCATTTTCCTTCCTTCAGGCTGTTAAAAGGCCATACTGACGAAAACCCTTGCATGCCCTCTTGACCAGCATTTCCAGGCACTGAAACCAGGATTGCAAGTGTTGAAAGCACTGGAGCTCAAGTCCACACTCCCTGACTGGCGCCTTCATCGTGTTGTCACAAGGAGGACTTGGATCGCATACAGGAGCAATGGACTGTATGCAGTAGTTGCTCCGGGCAAGCAGCAAGACTCTCAAGGAACTGCCTCAAAGGCAGTCTCACTGTCACACCACCACAATGCCTACTGTGGAAATGTGTTTCCAGAGACCTCATCTTGTTCCCTGTCCTGATTTGACCACGTGAGAACCTTTGCAGTAGAAAGAATGGGCAGGACAAAGGGAGTTCATGTGGTGAATGCCGAAAGCAAGGTGCTGAAATCCTGTCGTGCCTCGGTGCACAGGGTCAGAGCTCTCTGACTAGCTGAAGCGCTAAATTCCCTCATCAGTGGCAGGCTGTGGCCTCAGGTCAAATGCAGCCTCCACCACAGTGAGAGAAGCAGCCTCTGCCCCTCTGTAACTTCCTTCCTTCCTTCCTTCCTTCCTTCCTTCCTTCCTTCCTTCTTTCCTTCCTTCCCTCCTTCCCCTCCCTTCCTTCCTTCCTTCCTTCCTTCCTTCCTTCCTTCCTTCTCCAACATCCCTCTCACCCTGTCCCCAGACCTCTTCCCTGTCTTGCATTAGCAGCCACAGGAGGGAACAAGCAGGGGGTGGGACATGGTGGAGAGCTCTGCTTATCTCTCCTGGAGAGAATTTCTCACCTCCATTCTGCTCAGCTGCCCAGGAGGCAACCCTGTCACCAGAGACAGCAGCTGGCCTCCTGTGTTGACAAAGTCACAAGAGATGTTAAGTGCACATGGAGATCAAGGCAGGGCTGACACAAGCTTTAAGCCCCATTCCCACTGCTCTGCTCATTGGAGAAAGGAGGCGGGTGTGGAGGTGGGAAGTGGAGAAAGGTTGCCTTCTGCACTGCACAGAGTGCCAGGAGCAAACCTGAGTTCCTCTGTTTCCCCAGCCCAGCTGCTCTCAGCTACTCACACTTCCCTGCCCAGTCCCAGCTGCAGTCAGCACAGGGTTGACAGCCAGAGGCTTCACTCCATGACCTTTGCAGAGAGGGCAGAAAATGTTTTCCTCGTATCCAAGCAGTTCCTGTGTCAAACACACCAAGTTTTTGCTCCCAGACTCAACAGTGAAGCAGACTCTAGTGGACAGGCATCCACAGAGCGTGTTGTCTCCTTCCTCCTCTTCTGCTCTCCTATTGCACACTTCCTTATCTGGGTGATTCCTCATTCAGATGCTTATCTGCCGAGTTTGGCATCAGCCCTTAAATCTGAGCAGTCTGCCCACCATCCTGCTGCACCCCTGTTTGCAAAGGCTCATGATGATGTACGCTGTAACTGCCTGGCAGAGGAGGGCAAGTCAGCATCTGCCTGGCAGTTTTCACAGACACACACTGCTTGACCGATTGCAAGTGCTCATGCGTGCCTCCGTTTAGCACAGAGTTCACTTGTCCATGGGGGGAAGGAGTTTGCCCATTTCCCGAGGCTGCGGCCAGAACCATTGCCGACACCTCCAGCAGCAAGAGCAAAGCCCTGCTCTGAGTGCCCCCTCCCTGTATCCTCCCGCACGGGGAGATGCCAGGCTCCGTTGTCTTCCCCGCACAACCCCCCAGCTGCTCCCCTTGCCTGCCCCCTCCATTCCCCAGTCTGCCCTCACTGCTCATTTCAGCGAGGTGGGAAACTCGGCTGTGTTTCCCACTCTTTAGTACACTCAGAAAAAGCCTCCGTCTTGCGTTGCAGTGCTCCTGGGCACTTTGTGCTCTGGCCACTGGGTGCTGGGGCCTGGTCAGAAGGTCAGAGGAGCCTGGTGGTCCCCCAGAGCTGAGAGCACATCCCCAACCCTAAGATGAGACCAGGCAGAATCAGGCGCAGGGTAGCCGGCCTTACAGAGCTCACTCATCCAGCTTTGTGGAGGGGTGTTGCCGTCAACGCTGTCCATGCTGCTTTGGCAGATGGGATGAGTTAGCAATAGTACTTCAGTGCTGGTGTAACCGTGGCCATGCTTCCTAGTATAGAAATGTTGCTTTAAAAGAAACACTCCGTACCCCCACGTCTCAATTCCACTGTGAGATTGACAGAAATAAAGGCCAGCTCAGCCTGAAATAGCTGGATTTTTAATGGTGCTAAACTCCCACTGAGGACAATAGCGAATCCCACCCCCCGAGGGGCAGCAGAAGCGGTGCTGAAAAGCTGGCCGGCAATGCTGCTGCTGCCCGGAGCCCCAGACACGCAGCGGTGTGGCTGCAGGACACCTCACCAGGAGGGAAGAACGAGTAGGACTTCCCCTTCCCTGACTCTCCGTCTCCACCTTTGTGTTGCAAAAACAAAGAGGTTTGGGTGTGATCCCGCCCTGCGCCCAGCAGCAGCTTCGGTGGTTGCGTGCACAACGTGCCCGCTCCTGGTGCGGCTCATGGAGGAGGAGGAGGGAGTCTGTGCCCTGGGCACATTCCTTGGCCCCTGAGGCACCATGCTTCTCCCTCTCCAAAGTACACACGCCTGCACCACCACCCCCTTTGCCAGCAGTGGCACGGTTGCTGGAGACTTTTCCATGCTGCAAGCCAGGCTGGATGAGGAAGGCCAGGCTCTTCCCAAGGTGCCTGGCCACCTCCTAACACAAAATCACGGAACCGATCAATGCAGATGAGCACGTAGAGCAGTGGGAGGGACAGTGTGTGCTGTCCCAGCCTGACTAAAAGAGCTTATAGTTTACAGCCAAACCTGGCTTGACGTCCTCCAGTATCGCCCCAGGGAGCTGGGCTCTTCTTCTCTAGCTTTCCTTTTCTCATCTCATTGTTTTGACCTTTGTAGCTATATCCAAGTAAACCCCTCAGGCTAGAAATTAAGGGTCTGTAGTTTCTTCAGTGGTCAGTGGAAGTCAAGAACAAGGAAAGACACGTACTAATTCACTCTGCCACTTAAAGCAGCGCATACAGGGTCCAGGATCCCACCACCAAAAACTAGAGGAAGGGTTACATCTGTACGATGCAGGGCATTATGTTTCATGAGGAAAAAAGGAGTAGGGAAGAAGGAGAAATCCCCTGATGCTACATAGGCACATGTCCCCAACTAAAAGTCACTACCAGAGCAAACTGGGAAGACCCCAGGCCAGGAGGAACCAAGTTACAGTAGCGTCCATCCAATTTGGTTCCCGTGCTGAGAAGAGGAGCCTGTGGGAAGCAAGCTGGCAAAGCCTGCCAGAGCCAAGCTATACAGTAACATCAGCTGTCAGGAGCAGAGCCTCTGGGCTATTCTGTCCTGGATATTTTTTATTTTTTTTAAAGTCTTACTTTGCTTTCTCCAAACTCCAGACTCTGGCAAGCATTTTGGACAGCCTGGTAAATGTGTGCTAAGTTTGGCCTGAAAGCATATAATCCTAATGAGAATAGAAAGACCTGACTCTTTCCGGGAGCTCCTGCTAGGCTTCAAAGGATCCAGGACTTACCAAGTGGTTTTGAAACCCATCCATGACTTCTGGCCCACTTTCTGATCGCTGCTGAGGAGGGAAGGCTGCCTGCACGCTTGGGAAGGGGCACAGGGCTAGAAGAGGAAAGCAGGGAATGTTCAAAGGGAGTGGAGTGGGAGAGGCAGGGGGTCGGACTGGGGCAGTTTGTGTGCCAAGAGGGTGCCAGGAAGAGCAGGAAGAATGTGCACAAGTTTTATTCCTGTCGCTGAAGAGGGTGCAGAGGGCACAGTGGAGATGAGGGGGTGGGAGAAGAGGGAAAGGGAAGACATCCATTAGTGTCCAAGGGGGAGGGCAGGGCAACAAATACAGGTGCAGAGCTGGGGAAGCAGGTCTGGGCGTCAAGGGAGGTGTACAGACAGGAGGGGCTAGAAAAGACAGGTTGGCAGCACAGGTTACCCTGCATGGATACCCATGTGTACACTGAGCTGGGGTTCCCGTTCTTCCTCTGCCCACTCAGCACCAACCCCCTGGACCTTGGAATACTGTAAACACCTGCCCCAGAGGAAAGTGCTTCCTAGGGATGGAAAGGTTCCAAGAGAGGAGACTCATCCTGAACACTTTCCACTTTGCTGCGTATGTCAGAGGGGAGAAATACGTGTTTCTTTCAGCCGGGACACTGCTCTGTGCATAGATAAGTAAGGGGATGCAAATGTCTACAGCCATTATCAACACAGCACAGGGCCCTTGAAACTTTTGTAAGGCTCCCGCCACCTCTGCTCTGGCAGGGAAGAGAAATGCCATGTGCTTTAGCAGAGGTATTTGAGGCTAAGGAGTACAGAGGGGCCATGAAGGATGTAAAAATAACATTGCCACACAGGTATTAGTACTGGCTCAGGATATTACATGAACTGAGGCAAAGTGGAAACTGGAGAGTCAGGAATGCAAGTCCAATCTAGCCACTGGAGAGAAAACAGCGGAGCCCCTCTGTGTATCCCTCCTCTCTTGTCAGATCTAGTATTTCCCAAGTTAGGGCTGCACATGGACATTCTGCTGGCGGAGCACTGTGCAGGTGAAAACCTGATGCTACACCAAGAAGTACATGTGCCACATTGTTAGTGCAAAGGGGGGCTGTCACCCCCATAGGTACCACTGGCATTTCAATGCCTGATCTCGCATGGATTTATACGCATCTGGCCATCCCATTGCTGGAGTGCCTTACATGGAAAGCCAACTGCAATGCATTTAGCAGACTGCAGACATGCTCACCTGCCTGCCAGCTGCTTCCTGCTGCTCTGCCGACTTGCTTCATCGCTCCCTCCTTGTGAACATCAGCCTTTTCGACACCAGTCAGCAGCAGTCATAGCTGTTACTTAATGACTTGCTCTATAGGAGCTGCTTGCCCAGAAATACAGAGGCAACGGCCTGTCTTCTCCACTCTCCGTGGGTTCCAGGCTGCATCCTTAGGGAGGACCCAGCCCCACCACTCACTCCCCACCTCCTGGCAGCAGTCAGGTGTGTGGCAGCGTCTCATCGCATGCACAAGTGCTGCGGCACTTGGTGCTCGGAGCCAGCGAGGCCAGGGCGCACCATCGGTCTGTGCCACAGATCGTAACGCCTTCTCGGCCGCCCCAAAAGTGCGCGCGCACACACACACACAGAGCCTTCAATGCAGACGTGCTCTCCTACCCAGCACTCATAGACAATGGAAATGGTCTTATTAAAAAAGCTGTAGACAGAATGAATCACGGCCTCCTGCAGGCCTAGTCTCCAGGCCCTTCCCAAAGAGATGAGGTTGGAGGAAAGGAACCAGCCCGTCGCCTGGAGCCACCTGTTAGCTTTATGCAGCACCAGGAGGAAACACCCTGCTCGCCACTCTGGAAGCAGGCTCAGCCCAGGACAGGAGTGGAACGGAAAAGCGCTCCAGCGAGATGGTGAAGAAGCCCCAGCAGGGTCTGCCAGGGAACGGTGCTCCTGGAGTCACAGCCCACGAAAGGAAACCACAAACATCGAGGGATACAGGCAAAGGTAATGTTGTAGCAGTGAGAGAAAACAGAACTCCGCTGAGGAAAGCAGCCCCAACGTTTTCCTTAGGATGCAGAGGTGACTGTGTCTTGCTCTGGGCTGGTCTGCTGTGTCCTAGAAAATGTAAGAACTAGCACCTATTTGACTTGTCTTTCCCAGTCCTGGTTTCAATTGCTTGTAACTTGCCACTTTCACCACTTGAGCTGACATTTTCCAGACCAGGCATCTGCCTTAGCCTGTTAAAAGAAAAAGAAGGGGGAAGAAAAAAAAAAAAAAAAAGACCCACACACATTTAGGGATTTTCACCATTTTCAGAATACAAGGAAGAAAAAGGGGTTATTCTGTCCATGCTGAAAAAATCAGCGCTTACAACTGGTTAACTGAGAGTTTATAGTTTAAAGCAAGAACTTGAAATTAGGCGAGGGAAGTGCTTAGCTGCCAAGAATATGTCTGCTGTCCGCAAGAAAAATATCCCTGAATTTTGATCCAGTTATGAGCTCGATACTCACACAGAACAGATTTGGCAGAGTTGGCGGCTCCAGGCTGCAAAGTTTCTGCCCAAAGTGAGTGTGCTGTTTCTCTGCACGTAGCTCCCAAGTGCCGAACCGAACCGATCCTGCACTGGAACATCTGCATCCCTCCATTTCAATGTGTTTGGGGTGGGGGGCTTTGATGGAAGTTTTACTTTCTCTGCAGAACATAAGCATTTGCCTTGTAAAATCTTGCTGAATCACCCAGTCCCAATTGCCAAACATTAACTGAAAACACTTTCCAGGCCTCCCCTAACTTCATTCGCTTCATGCACCTTTTGATTTCTGCCATGACCAACATTGTGTCCCACAAACAACTCCAGTTTCTTTCCCTCGAGATGCCTAATTTACATCCACCAATCCTGAGATCCATATAAGTCAGAAAAACCTATAGAAGAAATATAATGTGATCATATGACTATAGTATCCGATCTCCTTATGCACCAGGGAGTTAAATCCTAGATGCAAAGACAACGTTAATTTGGTCACTTCCTCACTGGGGAGGTTTAACAATATTTTTAACCTTTGTTGCTATGTAGGCTCTTACAGCACCTTCATCTCTGCTAATCCTAAGCAATATTGATCCTGCCTCTGAGACCTGGGCCTCTGATTCTTTTACCCTGCACCCAGGAGAGGAATCAGGGTATTTTGAAGCCTCCTGCCCCAGGCATTATGCCTGGATTTTGGATAGACATGGCAAAGCGGGGAGCACGGCCAGCAGATGTCCTCTTCCAGAAGAGCTGGACGGAGCACAGCAAGCCCAGACACTCGCACACTCTTGGTGCTCCTCAGCCCTAGAGAGGGAAGCTGGCTAAAGGAAGACCACAGCACTTTTGTCAAGGGCTACTGGGCTGCATCTTTCAGGATATTTGGAGGTCCAGTTTTCCAGATTCAGCTTTCATGTCAGCGGTCCAGAAAGCAGAAGGCAGAGTAAACCACAGCGGTAATGTACATAGCGTCCTTCATTCCAGGACCCTTAGGCAATTTCTATCAGTTTCACGTCTCAACAGACCAGAAAGGCTGGGTAGTAATTATTACTTTTTCCTATTGCAGAGAAGAAAACAGACAGTGAACATGAGGCAAATTTCCCACAGGCAACAGATAAGCCATATGCAGAGTTATGAGAGGAACCCAGGTGACTCCCTGACTCCCTTCTCCCTGCTCTGGCCATGACAGTGAGCTGAATACCAAATGCTGCATACAGAAAATAGTAACACAGCACTGTTGTCTTACAGAAATGCTGCACCCTCTGATTTTAGACGAGACATTTGTGTCTACATCTTCCTTGTTCTGCTAAATATTTATTCATAGCTATGCCTAGCCACACTGATAGTCATGGATATAGCAAAGGAATATGGAGGGAAAAAGAATCATGATTCAGACTGATGGGTATTCATGCACTGGGAGATGGAATAGGAGCATTTTCCTCTCCTGCCTTCTTTATTAGCATGGTGAAGTTGTAGGGATAGTAGTGGGGCTTTCTAATTAGACCAACTGGTGTATCTGGGAAAAGACAGACAAGCTGTCAGGAGCTTGAGCTCTTCTTCAGGTCTGAAAGAAGCATATCAAACCTCAAGCTAAGTACAAACTGCAAACAAGCATTCAAAGTTTAACTTCAGTGTGTCAATCAACTGGCTGTTTTGAAGGAAAGGGGGTTGTCAGTGCATCCACAGCAGTAGGAAATACCAGCAAGGGAGAGGGGTAAGGGCTGTTAGTTTCCATGTAATAAGTAGAGGCAGAAGTTCTTGATGGGGGAATAGCAAGGGATTAGTGGAAGAGTGGGGAGCTGGGGAAAATTGTAAAACCAGTATTGGTGCTTCATCATGGGTTTCTAGCATCCCTTACAGCCACACATTTTAATTTCCTGCTTGTCTTTTGAAGGTCTTTCCTAGGTTTGCCATAAGGATCAGGATCAAGTCTGTGACAGCGTGGCTGTTTGCTCTGTGAACTGCTTTCCTGCCTGTGTCACCCCGTTCCTGTCGTGTACCAATGCCCCCATGTGAGTTCATTCATGGCACAGGGATGGTTTGGTCCTCCCCCCCCTCAAGTTTCCTTGAGGACACAGGGCATGCTGGAGGACATGTGCCACATTCTGCGTGCCACGTTCTGCACGCCACTGCGATGGCTTTGGGACTTCTTGGCGATTTTATCCTCTGTTGCTCAAATGGAGTTTGACTCCAGTGTGATAATGCCTTGTTGTGCCACGTCAAATTCCCAGCATGGATTGCTTCTTCCTAGCCTGAGTTAGTGCTAGCACTACCCAACGCTTCATCCCTGTCTTTCAGTGACTGCTCTCCCCTGTCTATGTATTTCTCTGAGACCTGGCCTAGGACTGAGAGCTCCCTGCAACGTAAGCCTGGAGTTGTGCAGGCTGTCCAGCCTCTCTGCAGGGGTTACAGATGGTTATCCTGACGCAGACAGCACCGCACTCATCCTCAGCCTGCCCCGAGTGCTGGGAGCTGCCATCACAGCAACCACCCTTTGTTACGCTGGATGCTGTAAATCTGGATGACTGTGTAGGAGGCATGGGGCAATTTCTGAGCATGAAAGAGGTGGGACCAGAAGAGCCTTCCCTCCAGCCTGGGGGAGAGGGTCTGAATAATACTCTTTGACGAGTCCCCACCACATAATTCATTGCAGAGTAATTTCTTCCTGCTGCATCTCGCCCTGTTTCAGACATCTCTCTTTCTGACCCTCTCATTCCTCTCTCTCTTTCAATCTCTGCTGTTTGTTCTATGAAACTATTCATCAGATAATTCCCACAGACGGCTCCCGGGCATCAGTTCACTCATGAACAGCTCTGTGTAAGTCTGCTTGAAATACCAGCAGCTGTGAGTGGATGTGCAGGTGCCGTGGGATCCCTCTGTCCCCTGCCATGCGGAGTATCCTTTGGATGCCGCAAATATGCTCAACTGCAAACTCCGAAAGGGTTTCCTGAGGCTACTCTCTCACGTCTGATGTTCATGCCCCTTTGGAGCACAGTGAATGTTCAAGGTGGAACCACCATGTTGAAAAGGAGTTTGCTAACTGCACAGCTATGGATCGTCTTAACCAGAGATGCAAACATTTCTGGGCAGTTTTGACTGTAGGGCCAGCAACAGCCGACTCTCCAGCAGACGTTTGCAAAGTTTCCATGCTCCTGCTAAATTAAAGGAGTGTAGAGGTGGATAAATCAGTATCCACTGTTTGATCCATCCTTTTTCCATGCTTTCCTCCGTGAGCACAAACCTGCCAAAGCCTTTGCTTGGGCCCATCCCCAACACCACAGCTGAACTGGACTCCAGTTGAGATCATGTTAGAAGGCATTTCTCAGGCTTACAGGCCTGCTTTCCTCTGAAGAGGGACTTAAAACAAAACAACCAAAGCCACTCAATTAGAGTTTGGGGCTTAGAAGGCCCTTTATCGCATGAAAAAAGAGATTAAAGTGCTCTGATAATTTATAAAGCGCTTAAAAGTTTAAAGGGGAATTGGGCTTTTATCTGAACTATCAGATAACATGAGGCACGCAAAGGCCACGCACAAGGCAGCCCCAGGGTGCAGCCACTTCATTGCAGAGAGCTTGTGCTTCCAACCATGGATCTGATCCCAGTCCCTGAAATTAATAGCCAGACTCTCAAGCTCTCATGGACTAGTAGCCAGGCCAGTCTGACACGTCCCTGTGGCTCAGACATGCAGTCACGTAACTCTCGCTTAGAAAGTCCTTGGGTGTCCTCACTTAGTGGTGCCTGACAGCTCCTGTGGTGAGATGGGCTGGATGTCCCAGATGCCTTTGAATGAACATCCTGGCATTGAGGGCTTCTTCCACCACACTGATGGCCAGCGCTTACTTAATGAAGGTGTGTGGTGTGTTCAGCATGCCCTAAGCAATGTATAGTTGGCCCAAGTGCTCTCAGAAGCTTGCCCAACCTGTTTTCATTTGAGTTGGTATTTCAAACAGCCAGTTATTATTTGGGTGGTTGAGGCCATCATTCATTACTCTCCTGGTAGACTTTTGCTGTCTTCCCAGCTCTCTCTCTGCTCATTATCCACTTTGGCCACTGCTGACAATGGTGTCCCGGCAGGCTGAGACCACCATCAAACAATGGAGGGAGGAACGAGTGTGGGACACAGAGCGTGCCCTGGAGCTGGCCCTGGATGCTGGAACTCACTCCCGCAGGAGATGGGGACTCCCAGGCTTGCGGCAGAATGCCAAACTCAGCTATTCCTTAGCACTGCCCACACATAAAGGAAACAAGTTGCCCTTTGAGCAACAGCGCTAAAAAAGCCAGGGGTTCCCGGGAAAAAGGGGGTGTCCTTTGTCCCCAGACATCTTCTCCTCACCCACTGCATTAATCCTTGCCCCACAGCGTGCAAGAGACAATAGTGGTGTACATAATCTAGAGCTAGATACCTGCTGGCAGGCAGGTCATGTTCACACATGGTGATGGTGTGACCAGCTGATGTCTAATAGAAGGTACAACAGCTGCGTTCTCCCTCCCTTTCCTTCAGAAATCACTGGTTTGCATCATTTCATCTACTCTGACAGCCACAAAATTAGTGTTTTTGAACCTTCTACAGCTCTGTCAGATGTGGTTGAAACTGGCTGACATGTTGCAGAGCTACGTGAAGAGGGAAGGATGGACAGCCAAACAGGCATTGTTTCCTTTGGAAAACAATTTTTAAAAATACCCTGCAAATAAACCAGACTTTCTTCCTTTGTGCTGACCCTCAGTTAAAGTGTGTTCTTCACCCAGCAGAAAGTCCTAGCCTCAGTCATCCTAGCATGCAGACAGAGCCACCTGGCCAGGCCCATCCTCACTTGACCAAACTCTTCGCTCTCTTGTGAATCAAAATGAATCAAAAACTCCACCTTGCATCTGCTTTGCTGGCAGCCCGTAAGAGGATCAAAATGTTCCCAAACAAATGCATTATGCCAATTGTTTGCCAAACACTCACTTGTTTTGAAGGGCCTTTTTGCAGACTTTCAAGGCCAAATTGAAAATGAAGGTTACCTCTGGAGGTTACTCAGGGACACAGGGCTTTGTCAAGTAGCTAAAGCTCTGGTCTGAGCGCCAGGAGACCTAAGTCCCCTTCCCAGTTCTCTCCAGGATCTTCTGCGTGATCTTAGAAAACAATTCCCTTTTGTATTTTCTCTCTTGGGGTTTGTTCATCTACTTCATTTAAACTGTTTTCTCTTTGGAGAGGAGGCTGGCATTTGTGAAGATTTGCTCAGCATTTCCAGAATGGGACCCTGAACTTGACAGATGGGCCACTGCAACACTAATAGCACAAGATGCTAGCAAGCCTTCATTTCTGGACAAATATATGAAAAGAAAAAGTACATAATATATCTCTAATGGAATATATATGTGTATATATATAATATACATAGATAATGACCACATATATAAAAAGCCCAATAAAAAGGGTGGGAATTGGTTTATTTAAACCTTAAGAAGTTGCTCTTTGAAAATGTTTGGAAGTGTTTGGTCACATCATTGGTACTGACAGCACGCATGTGACATGGGAAACTGCTGGTAATTAGTGAGATATGCCATGTAGCCAGGCCTGTCTGACACCTTCCATGAAGCCTTGTAAGGCTCGCTCCAGGTGCCACCGAGTGTCAGTAGCCAATGGCTCTCATCTGCTGAAGAGGTTTATGTGTGTATGTCAGTCACTGGGCCTGTGCGGTGCTGAGCGTGGGAGCCACTATGAGATGGTTCAAAACACCTCAGGACTTGTGAAGCATTAGAACATTTTTCGGGGTAGTGCTGTGGTTTGTCGTTTGGTTTAGGACACCACCAGGTCTGGCCAAGAATACTTTAGCTTGCCAAAGTTCTCGTTCACACGGCTGGCATGCTAACATCCTCATTCTTACCTTGCATGTCTGTCAAGTGTAAGCAAATTATCTATTAATTGTACCTGACTGAATTTCAGCTGCTCTTTTAAAAGGTCATTGATATAAGTTTAGACAATAGGCCAAGAAGGGACTGAATCCCCGTGGAGAACATGCAAGGCATTCTCCGCTGTCGCTGATTTAATAAGGAAGAGTTCAATACACTCCTGTTCTGAAAGGTCCAAATACTTTGAAGGTTTCTGCTTGAACTGAAATCAGAATTCACCTTGGCTGTGCTCTCAGCCTCTGTGTGCTCACCTCACTGCACTGCCCCAGCCAAGGACTTTTACTGTGGGGAAGATCTGCAAGGGATGCTGCTAGGTTTTTGTGGGAAATACTGTTTCCAGTAGGTACCTCTTTCCAAGTATGAGGCTCATCTACCAAGGCCAGCAACAAGAGGTGATGTATAAGACTCAACATCCAAGACTTCACATAAATGAAGTGATCAACATGACCCAAGAAAACAAACTTAACTCTTATTTTGATGCGTTGGGGATTTCCAAGAAACAAACTTCTGAGAGTTCATCAGGGGGCAAGACATAAATGTATCACTTGAGATGACAAATAATCAATCATAAACTCATGGATTGCTTAAAAACATGACCAGGGCTGAAATGCCTCAGATACATGATTGAAGTGTTACTCACTTGGTTGCAGGTCCACATAATAACCAGAAACTCAGCCAAGATCTCACCAAGTTGGCCCTAGCTGCCAGCTCCGAGGACCCTTCGCTTAGTCAAGTCCTCTGTGCAATACACACTTCCTGCCCTATCCCTTGCCAAAGTCCCACTCATCTGCAGCTCACCCCCTGGCAGCAGATGGAAAACATCCACAGCAAGAAGCAATGGGAAAAACCAGCTCCGGTTGGCTCCTTACCCCTCAGCACACTCCGAAATTGGTGAGCTGTGCTGGCTCCCTATCCCAGAGAGCATTGCCATCTCTCCCTTTCTATTTTAACCGCCTTGCATAAGGAGTGGAAAATTCTGCGAGGGAATTGAACTGCCGGGAACACTGCTAGGCACTGAGCTGTGAATAACCTATCATTTGCCTGAGTTGCAAGAAACGCATTTCTGAGGGGAGCAGGGCAGAGCAGTGCCACAATGGGAGACAGGCACAGATGCCCAACAATACCCTGTGCATTATATTTATTTTATACCTCTATAAAAGCCCCAGGCAGCAACACGTGCCAGAGTCTGCACTACATTACACCTTTGCAGCAGCTCCAGACACAAGGTACAACCAGCACCACGCACTCCCTGGTGGAGTATCCCATGGAGCGGCATGCTAAAATTGCGTAAGTGCTGCGTGTCCCCAGCAGATGAACATGAACAAATGCCACATGCCTAACGCACCCGAGTAGGGAGGCTGTGCATTATTGTAACTGCCGTAATCACAGCTTCATATCTCCAGCGTGATAACAGACAGAGTTTCTATTACGCAAAGTGCACCAGGTAGGGCCAAGCAACCCGCAGTGCGGCATCACTGGCATTCTAGGAACGGCTCCGCTCCTCTGCTGCCAAAACATACCGCCCGCAGCATATCCCAGTGCAGTGGCACGCAGACGGGGAGCTACAACCACAGGGAAACATCTTCCAGTGGCAAGACAGAGTGCCTTCCAGGGCTGGCTAGGAGCATGTTTCAGGGGGATCCCATGAAGCCCTGCTGGAGAAGGCCAGTGGCTGGATGGTGGAGCAGCTCAGGCAAGATCTGGCACCACCCAGGGTGTCTGTTGCTTATATGAAACAGCTAATAAAGCTGGTTATCATTCGGACAACTCCACATTAGGTGTCAGTGGCCATGTGGAGGACTCCCAAAAAAATATACATGCCAGCTTTAATGCCCAAGGAGAGGAATGTAAAGTAGGAACTCAGCAGCTGGGTTTTGCTGGTCCTTTAGCAGACATCTAGCAACAAATGTGGAGCAAAGCTATATTCAAAAGGCACTTAAGCACATGTGGATTAAAGTTAAGCACGCATTTGTGTGCTGTTCTAGATCATATCCATTGCAATTGCAGGGCCTGTGTCTGGGGAGGCTTTGTTGGCAGAAGGCGTCTTCTGATACAAAATGCCACCTACTGAGATCAGGCTTCTTGCTGGGGTCTCCGTACCAAATGGGAGGCAGGGACAGGGAATTACCCCTGTAGGTGTAGACGTTCAAAGCATTTTTATTCATGCTCACCCGCAAAAAAAACATAAGCTCATACAGCCACACTGTGCTCCCAGATTTTTGTGAGAGAGCCTAGAAGGCACATAAAAGAGGAGGAGACAGACTCACACCTCTGCCCAGTGAGGACACATCCTTCAATTCTTTGGGGTGAGAATTTATTTATTGCAAATAAATACACTGTGGGTGTATTTATTTGCAACCAAAAGCAGGAGAGGCAGGTAGGCCTCAGTGAAAACTCATCCAAGGAAATTGTTAACATACATTACAAGAAGCGGGGGAATCAAATGAAAGCAGCAAGCAAAACAAGCAGTAGGAGATGTCCATTTACACACTGTGGAATTCCGTGCTGCAAGATGCTGGGGGTACTAGAAATTTACAGGGTGTCAAAAGCCAGCACGACAAATGTACGGAAAAAGAGAAAAAAACCCTCGACAAAGATACTAGGTCTGCCTCAGAAAGTCTTCAAAGTACAAATTGTGGGAGGCTGGGGAACATATGGGAGACGTATCGCTATACTTTCGCCTTCAAACGATGCTCTTTGTTGTGCATGCGGTATCAGCCGTCATTGGAGACAGGCTGCTGGGCTCCACGAACCCTTGGTCTGACACAGGACAGCTGTTCCTCCCCTACGCACATCCACTTTTTGCTTGGTCGGGGCAGAAAGGAGCAGCAGACTCCCAGCGGTCACTGCCAGAGGGAACACCCAAGCCTTGGATCAGGCTCCGTCCCATAGCCAATTGTGCGTGATCGGGGGTAGATATTTTGCTCACGATGAGATTGGGCAGAGACTTGAATCCCGGCATCTCTTGAGCCATTTCCCTAGTCACAAACACTAGCGTGCACCCCTCATATTCCAGCTCTAAAAAAAATAATGTAAGTTTCAGTCTGAAAATCACATTTCACACACAAAAAATGGAAATTTGACACAACACTTTTTCTGCCAGAATAGCTGAAATATTGTGGCTTTGTCCCAACACAGACTGAGAGCTAATTAGGAAGCTTTAAAAGTCATTCCCAAACAGAACTGCTTTCCTCTGGTTATCTACCATGGCAGTCTCACTCCAGAAATACACAAATATGTCAAAAAAAAAAAGACAAGAACATGTATCAGCAATTCACAAATATTCTTTGGAAAAGAATGGCATGAACTATGTTACACAAAAGTAGGAGCATTGCTATGGTTAGAAGCTGAAGTTCTGAAAAGTGCTCGATGTCTCTTTTTCCAGTGCAATGATGGGAAATGCTAAAGGCCAAGGGGGTGGGCAGTGCTGGGGGGAAGCTGGCAGAGGGTCTGGGCTCCTCTCCCCATCTCAGCAGCAAAAGTAAATGCCACTGATTAAAAAGCATGCCAGAAAGACAGTAAAGCACCAGTAATGGCAATCCCAGGCATCCAAAAGCACAACTCTGGCTAAAAAAACTTCATGAGGTTTGTTTAAAATTAAAATCCAACATGCTAAGCTGAAGCTTTCACATCTGCCACTGAGACTTTAAGCCTTCAGAGTTCACAGTCCCAAGCTTTTCTTGGTGACTCTTTGGACTCTTTGGGCTGGTATTGTGTTTAAACTAAAACTAGAAATGTGTGAAAATGATCTGATTTTGGGCTTCTTTAGATTTAGTTTTTGCCATGGCCATTTTGAAGTCTTTGCATTTGAAATCTTGTGCAGAGCAGCTCCTGCCTAAGTAAGAATTTGGCCTAAATATTTACCCTGAAAAAGACTTTCAAAAATAGCAAGGTCAAAGAAGAATAGGGCCAAGGATCCATCCATGACTATCAACACTAGAATAAAATTTAAAAAAAAATAGAAGAGAAACTTGCTACATGTTTCTTGAAAATAAAGTATCATCAGTAGCATGAAACAGTGGGGCCAAATTTTCTGGATTAATTGATGAGTATATCCACTCAAGTCAAGTGGCTTATGAGCAGAATAGCCGGCAGAGTGTTAGGAAAAATAAGGAACAAAGATCTTAGCTGGTTTTGCAACACGGGAAAAGAAAAAAACACTTAAATGTAGCTGCTGCTCTGTGTGGACAGTTCCTGACATTGAAAGTCATTACTGAATGATTAAGTTACCAACTCATTAGGGGTTATTTACATTGTTTACGAGCATGTGACTAATTACACAATGAAGATACCGAAACATATCACCTAATAACAGCATATGGTTGTGGCATAGATGAATTGGGTGAGCGGAGAGATCCTGCCTAAGTACTGCCAGCAAGCCCCAACCCGCCCTGATCATGGGGCACTCGGAGCACTCCTTCCCCGTATCCCATGAGCAGCAAGTCCTGAAGGGGCCAAAAAAAAATTCCAGGGACACTTGCTTTAGAGGGGCCACAGTCCAGAGGGAAAGCAAAGAGGGCTGCAGGCATATTCTCACAGGGAAAGATGGGTGAGAGGCCCCATACAGAGCACCAATACCAGTGCCACCGACATGGAGGACATTATCGGGACAAGTGGTATTTGGGAGTGGTTCTCACTCTGTCCAGAGGCAAATTCCAACCCAAGAGAATTTGCTCCTGATGAAAGGTATTTGACAGGCAGCCTTGAAGACAGAAGGCTTCAATGTCTAAAGAAATGGCAACATAAGTGCAAATGGAACAATCTCCTTTGCCCAGAGCAGAGCCTCCGCACTGGCCTTGGAGGGGAAATCTGAGGAAGAAACTTATCTCCAAACACACAGTGAGTGTCCTCTGCAGCAGCAGATTTTCCTCATGTAGAAACTTGTCCTCCTGGTGCAAGACTCTAGCAATGTTGAATTTGACACGATGCATCGCTACAGGGGCTTTGCTTTTCCAGAGCTGCCGTTAAGTATCTCCCAGAAAAATCCTGTCGCTAGTGAGGCTTCTCATGAGGGAGCTGGCTTCCCCTTACACACCTTTTATATTCAGGCTACACAGTGTTACCTACCAGGTAAAATCAAGTTACATTAACAAATTAACTTCTTACCACATCATGTCTCCCATTTCAAATAGGCTTCCCCTAACCACTTTGCCATTTAAAAACAAGAAGGCAGACATGGAACCAACTTAACCAAAACTGATGGCTCAGGGTAACGGGTGGTCTCACGGATGGTAGGGAAAAACAGTGCTGCTGAAGGCCTGGCTCCACACTGATGCCAAGTTATGGCACAGAAGCTCTGCAAATGCTGCAAGATGTTTCCTTTGTAGAAAAACCCCACACAGGAGGAACATCCACGAACAGCTCACAGTGGTGTAAGCTCTTCTAGCCCAGTCAGGCTGAACCTCCTGTACACAGGAGGATGCCCTGGGCACCCGGCCCCGGGGTCCAGCCAGGGGTCCCACGTGCGCTGGGCTTGCAGATGCACTGTAACAGGGACACCGAAGCACGGCCGGGCAAGGGGAGTGTGAGACTGGATGTTTACCCACCAATGGCCAAGAAAGCCAGGGACCCCAGGGAGCTGTTTGTTAACTTCAGTGGCAGCAACATCTTGGATGAGGTTCCTCCAAAAGAAAGTGCTTTATGGGAGATTACAAAATCAGCCAAACTTATGGTGCCACTTAGGAACATATGCCTTCTCCTAGATGCTGTCCCGTCTGATGCTATCACGGCATCTGCGCATATCAGAAAGCTGCGTGGTGTCTCCCACAGTGCTCTGCAGATCAGTAGCACCCGGCCATGACATCTCATGCACCCTGGCTCCCTGTGCCTCCAGTACTGTGGCCCAAAACTGTGACCCTGACAGACCAATATGCCCCTAGTCGTACAGCGGAGCGGTGACAGAGACAATGTCAGACAACAGCCATGGCTCTCTGAAGCTCCCTGCAAGCAGCACAGTTTGCTGCCAGACTAACTCCTGTTCTCAGTGATGCTTCCTCCATACCTCTTCCTCACCCAAATGTTTTTGCTGCTTCTTGAATGCACTGCGATGAACAGGGCAGGAGTACATTGCACCTAGAATGTAAACTGGAAGTCTGACAACACTTTTGAATTTTGGGTACAGCGTACCCAAAAGGGCCCAGGACATTCTGGATGGAAGTTACCCGCCACATTACTGGAAGTACTGGACAGTGACACACAGAGAACCCTCAGAATGACATGAATAGAGGCAGAAGAAGAGCTCTTGCCTCATCTGGGAATGTTTTGTTCCATGCCAGTGCACAGAAAGGGTATGAATGCTTCCCTGATGGGGCAGACGGGCAAGAATGACATGGATTAAATCCAACATCAATTTCTGCGGGCAACCCAGTGGTAGCACCACTGTGAACTACAGCTCCTTGTGCCTGCAAGTTCCTCGTGCTGCTCTTATTCCGACCACCCCAACACTGACCATGAGCCCCAATTTCTTGTCTGCTGCCAGCTCCATCCCAAGCTCATGCCTCCAAAGCTGTCAGGGATTTGCACCCTGAAGTCCAACAAGCAGCTCTTTGAACTGTCACTTTTGGCATAACTGCAAACTGAAGCTCCAGTAGGAACTACGCTGTCTGTGAAGGAACCGTGAAGAAATCCCAGCCCGACTCTTGAACCCGCGAGGGAGAGGCAAAGGACCCAGATCTCCGAGTTGCCCTCTCGTCTTCTCTCCCCTCCTGCCCTAAACAGGATGGTCAATGGGGAACATGCTGATTTATTAATGCAGCTCTTGTGCTGAAAAGAGGCCCTGGGTGCAGGACTGCTGAGCTCAGCTGAAACTGGGCATCTCCCACAAGCAGTGGGACAGGGAAATTTGTGTCAGCTGAGGAGTGACCCTTCTGCAAGGCATCCAGCTGTTTCCCTTCCCGCCTGGGTCTGAGACAGCGCAAGCCTGCCCGCTTCCCTCCCCCAAACCGACCGTCACATTTGTCACAGACTACATTGGCCTAAATAGTTAGGTGTCACGTAGCCAGCAGCCTGTACGGGAAGATCTTACATAACTCACATAAATGGGACAAGGTCAACACCAAGCCCGAGCTCCTCTTGCAGAAGACCTTGCACCGATCAGTCCTCCCAGCCCTCCTGCGGCACGGGAGGCTGCCGGGGACGGGGAGAAGCAGGGGCTGCCCAAGAGCGCCGGCCGCTCTGTCCACAGGCAGATCAGAGGGCACTGCTGATAGGTACAGGAAGAAATTCCTGGTAGGATTTGCAGGGCTGGAATTTGCCAGCGTCAGTCAGTAACCAGCGGTGCCAGATCAGGTGAGACAGTTTAGTGAAACCACAGGTGTGGCCCTTTGTCTGTGCCCAGCGCCTGGCGCGGTGGAAAAGTTTTACCTGGGTTACCTCACATCCCCTGCTCCTGCTGATTCAGGCTCCTCTCTCTATTTTTAAACAAGGTGTTCGGTGTCACCCAGGCAGGAAAATTACTCCGCACCTCCAGAAATAGATGCTATACCTTATGCCTGCTTTGCCTCATCCCAGGGGAGTCCCTTATAGGTGATACCATTTAGTGGCTGTCAGCACTGCTTCTTCATGCAAGGGGATTTCTGCGGCATCTGCTCGGAGACGGTGCAAAACCTACGTTTGTGGGAAACGCTGTGAAAGAAGGAAAAAGGGGGCTGGGTTGCAGGAGAGCACAGCACAGAGAGATGAGGAAGCAGGGCTGTGGGTTTTGCATTTTCATGGAAAAGAGGAGGGAGGATATAAAACATAGGCTGAGGAGAGGGGCCGGGGAGGCTGGATGCTGGGGGCAGCACTAGTGGGGGTCAAGAGCCGGCCAGTGCTGGGCCACCATTTGGGAGCACTGGCCTCGGGAGCAGGGACAGATCCTGGCTGAAGAGGACAGATCTGGAGAGGGGCCTGCCCCATGCAATGGGGAGAGAAGAGCATGGGCAGGGGGCAGAGGGGCCCAAATGAGGGTGGGTTTGGCAATAGCTTGTGTTTTCTTTAAAGCCCCTGTTTTCACTGAGGGAAGAAATTTTTCAGGGCTTGTCTAAAAAAGAAAGGCAGTTTCCAGTCTTGGTGGTTTCAGAGAAAAGCTTAGAGTTGTGTCCCATGGGGAATTTTAAGGGTAAGCAGTTGGAAGTGGGGGAGGAGGGGAAGGGCTGTTAAATACAGATGCTTTTTTTTACTGTTATTTTTTCTTACTCTATCAATTTGTTGCGCACTTCAGGCTGGCAGTGAGGGATTTTAAGGGCCAGTACGCAGGACGGTGGCTCTGCGGTCACCCCTTCCTTGCTGGAAAGTGCAACGGGGTTGTAGGACTGTCCTGGCTACCCGGCGTGTGCTGCTCAGGGAGGGTCCAGCCCTGCAGCAAGACCAGTGCCACCATCTTGCTCCCCTCTTCTATATCCCCATGTCCCTCTCACTTCAGGGAGCGCTGGCTCCTTTATGCAGATTCCCTTTCTTCCCCCCATGCATGGGCTTGTCATGCTCTGCAGAGAGCCCAGGAAGCACTCAAGCAAGGCTGCAGCGCGGCGCTGTCTTCATGACCCGGTGTCGCCAACCCTGACCCATCTGGGGACACGGGGCCAGCTACAGGTGTCCATCACCTGGAGGAAGCAGCCGGCGAGCAGTGTTTGTATCACGTGCCAGAGAAGGAAAACCACAGAGTCAGCCGGAGGCCAAAAACAACAGCCGGGAGAGAAGGAATTCATTAAGAGAAAAGGCAAGAGAAGCAAAGCATGTTTGTGTAAGGGCAGAGCCAGCAGCAAGCCGTCCTGCAACCCGCAGCCACAGAGGGTCTGGGCTGGAGCCATGCCCACCCAGCCACCCCCACACCAGCCATCTCCTCCACTGGGCTGTCCCAACGAGAGGCATTCAGGGACCCTCCTGCCCCCTTCCAGCAAGGCCAGGGGGCTCTGGCAGAGGGTCCTCACCAAGCTGGATGCTTTCACCCCTCCCGGCAGCACCATTTATTGCTGCCTTTGCGGGGTGCTCAGGCAGCAGCGTCCCTGGGGTGGTGGGTGGTTTTTCGGAGCCCAAGGCCCCACAGGGGGTCACACCGCTGCTCCTCGTGGCTCCCCGGCTTAGCATCCCCTCTGGCACGCAGGCCAGCGAGTTCCCAGCAAAAGAGTTGGAACTGACTTCAAAAGGATTTACAGTGAGCAACCTTTCTATCTCTTGATCCTCTCAGCTGTACATTGGATTAGGGGCTGGCTGAAGCCCCGAGCCCCCAGTCTGGGGCTCGCTCCCCTCGCTCTCTGGGGATGCACCGGGGACCTACTTATCCCCAAGTCCCAAACTCTGTTTCCTGTGCTTGCCGTGCAGTCTGCAAGAGAGAAGTTCTGTCTGGTGACAGTGGCATTTCCTGGAATCTGGCTAGTGGGGCACAGGGGCCCTCACAAGGACACGGGATGAGTTTGCCCACTACAACAACATCTGGCAAAGCTCAATAAGGCCACAGCATCTCCTCCACTTCGGGACTCTGCCGTTAGGGCTGCCCCAGGCACAGCCCTGTATCCAGGAGGAGGGAAAGCTGAATTAGGCCAAACTCTGTCTTCTCTAACTGCATTTGCAAACACAGCCATCCCCATAAACCTTGCATCACCCTGGGGCTGAGCCATTTTGATTTTTAACTGGACTGCATCTCCTTGAGAAATATATTGGGTCTTTCCATAGCACACCCATGCTATGGGGCTGATACATCTCCTCAGGTCCCAGGGAGGAGGAAACAGTGCTGGAATAACACTACATAGGACTCAGAGGAGGGATGATTTCCCATCGAGGAGAGGAGAGTGGGTGAGAGGAGAAGAAACACTGGAGGAGCTGCAAATCTTAATGAAAGGACAAGGACAAGGACAAGGAAAGGGAAAAGGAAAAGGAAAAGGAAAAGGAAAAGGAAAAGGAAAAGGAAAAGGAAAAGGAAAAGGAAAAGGAAAAGGAAAAGGAAAAGGAAAAGGAAAAGGAAAGCTGGGGGAGTGAGGTTGTTTTTTAGTTTTCCGATGAACAAAAGAGCTGGCCCACATTTTTGATTCATGAAAACAGGGAAAGTTTTTGAAAGGGAGAAGAATTATTCTGGCTCAGCTCAGGGTAACAGAAGAGTGGTTTGAGCTCAGCATTACTAACTTCCTTTTGCTCTGCAGGATGGGTCAGTGTGATGTAAAGTTTGTCTTTGAAAAAGATGTCCAGAGTTTTTCCAATAGGTGGGAATGGGAACAGAGGTGGAGTCACTTCATTAAGGAGATGAGGATAGGAAACTGCTCCAGCAAAGTTTGTACTGTAAAAGTGGAGATGTTTAGCGATCACCAGAAAAAAACATAGCCAGCATAGTGGACAGGGTTACTGCAGGGCAGGACACCAGGCTTCTCCTCCAAAGTGGAGGAGAAGGGATGAGTGGTGGCATTGGAGCAGCAGAGCAAAGGTCAGGACACCAGGGTCTGGAAGCAGCATTGCTGTGCTCAAAGCCTGCTTTTGCCACTGACTCCCGGCACAGCTTTGTGTAAATCTCCTTTGTGCCTCAGCTTACTGCTGTAAAACACAGGGAGGGAAAGTGGGGCGACTTCCAAGGGGTGGTGGAGGTGTCAGACGCTACTGTCATGTGTTTTGAGAACCTCTGAGAAAGGAAGCGGAGTCCAAACCTGCCAGTGCAAGCAATAGATCTGTTGGGGTCTACTGGGATGAGCTTGTTCACTGAGCCTTTGGCCCTCATCACACTCTTCTCCCAGCTGGACAATCCAGTGCTGGGAGGGCCACTGAACTGAGAGATGCTGGGCAATGACTGGACAGAGCTGCTGCTGCTGCTTCAGCTTGTTTGTTTTCCTTAATCCCAAGAGACAGCATCTCTGACATGGCAGCAGTGTGATTAAGATGATCCAGCGTTGCTGTCACAAACATGTAATTAGGGGTTTCCTGTGTCACTCCTGCTGGGAGGTCAGTGACTTGCCCTCCCTCACTCCAGCAGCAGGAGGGGACAGCCGCCAGCTCCCATCTGCCTCTTAACCCCCTGCCCAGCTCTGGCCTCCAGCCTCCAGCCTCCGCAGCCCTGTGGAGGGGTGGGCAGGCTGTGGCGCACAGCCAGGCTGGGGAAGGACAGCAGGCTGACAGGGATCAGGGAGACCCAGAGCAAAGAGAAGAGGGACAGGGAAGACTGGAGATGTGGGGGCTTGAAAGGGAGACTGCGGAGGAACTCCCCTCTTGCCGGCACTCAGTACCCTCAGGTTTGCCCACGAGGCCCTGCAGCCAAGTGGCCCGCGTGGAGGCAGCTTGACAGCTGCCAAGAAGGGGCCTGGCTTTCAAGAGCGGGTGCTTGGTGGGTTTTGGGAGGCTGTCCTTCAGACTTGACAGTGGACCTGCCTGTTCAAGGGTGACTCTGGTCCCAGGGAGAGGGGAAGAGCTCTGTGCTGTCCTCATAGGCACAGGGGTCTCCTGGGGGTCAGTATAAGGGCTACACAGCCCATGGATGCAGAAAAGTGGAAACTGTAGCCTATTCCCCCTCCCACGACCCTTTTAAGACATAACATAATACATCTGGGTCCATCCTGAGAGACCCAGGCAAGCTTTTCCATCCCCTACATCCATATATCTCTGCCCACAAGTACATGAAGAATGGGAGCCTTACCACAGTTTGCCCCAGGTTCCCCCAAAAGGCACTGCAAAATCATTTAGGCGGCCCCCAAGGAATCATCTTGCTCCTCAGCACCCACGTTTCCTTTGCAACTGGCAGGCTGGTCAGGGATGCACAGGGGGGATTGCTCTCACCAGATCGGTTTCTGAAGCTGTTGCACATGGGACTGTCTTCAAATCACAGCAGAGGAGGACTCGCTGCTGGCCTGTCAGAACGAGGTTTTGTGCTGCATTTACTCCTGAAGAAGGCAGAGTTTCCTCAAGCTCTGTTTGTTTAGTGACCCCCACATAAGAGAATCCGTCACATAGCCTCCTTTATTAATGCTGGCAATCATCTGCAAACAGCTGTTGCCCAGCTGTCAGAGCTGGTATTGCACGGGAATCCCTGCACAGAGAGCCGTATCTTCTCATACTTACAGACCTGGGCTCCAAAAGAGACTTCAGGAAAAGCCTGTGAGGTTACAGCAGCAGCCTGCTTAGTGGGGTTACTAGTACAGGCAGATGCACTGGACATTAGCTCCCATTCACACAGCAAACTGCAGCCCAGGCTGGCCACGTCCCCACAGAGCCCAATATCAGTGCTCATCCTTGGCATGAGCAAAGCACTTCTGTCCATGAGTAGCTTCTACATGGTCACTGGTCCTCAGCTTCAGCAAATCTCAGCCCTCTTCAAAACATCACATGCCACTGTGTTTAGATGGGGGGCCAAAGCCCAGATTCGGATGTTCACACCAAAACGGATTGGCGACTCTTACATAAAGCAAGCTGCGAAACTGAGCCTCAGTTTTTTCCTTACTGATCCCAACTATTTGCATCTAGCAAGGCGTACCTTCCAGAAGGGCATCCAGTTTCAAGCCAAAGACATCAAGAAACAGAGAAGCCACCATCACCCACAACAGAGTGCTAGTGAAGAGTTTTTCACCATTGAAAAACTTCCGCCTTCTTCCTAGTTTGGATCTGCCTGGCATGAGTTAGGAAGCTGGCCGAACCATACATGGGTCGTGTTCTACACCTAACACAGTTAGCAGTAGTCTTGAAGTAACCTCTGTATAAACCTACATGGGAGCAGAGAGCAGTGAGCACTTTTGGAGGTTTCCTCTAGTCTACATTGCATTAGAAAATAAATGAGCGCCAACCACAAAGCAGGCTGTAAGCAGGGGTACAACCTAGAACCCCACAGGCAGAGAGGTAGGGTTTGCTAATCCATGCCAGCAGCCATTCCAGCCATGTGCTGTAGCTCAAACAATCAAGGTTTTCTCTGAAACGCAAAACAAAGGAGCACGGAGGTCCTTCAAGTGAAGGCTCCCAGGAGCAGCCCCGCGTCACAAAAAGCTCCAGCTAATGCAGGGGCTTCGGGGTCACTGTGTGGTTTAGCTATAAAGAGCCTTCTTGAAGGGGTAGCGCAAACCTAGCAGTGGGAGTGCAGAGACAAGCTGGAGGAGGCACGAGGCAGCTGTGTGGATCCTGCCAACCACCCGTCCCACTTCCTCCACAGGGAGCAGAGGGGAATGCTGCAGTACGCTGGCCTGTGGTGAGGATTACTGCCAAAATCTTCAGTGCATGCCCCACGTATCTGGTCTGTGCACCAATACAGACCTCTGCACAGACAAGGCCTCCATGTAGTAAGCAGCTGTGTTGCTCCTGACCACTAGCACAGCCAGTCCCTGAAACTCCCCTCCTTTCCTCCTTGCACCCCTAATTCATATGACACAACATCTCTGTGTTTCTGAATGTGCTCAGGGTGATTCACAGGCACACGCACAATGGCCTGTTTTAGTGTGAGGCTGGGGAGGAGCTCTACCTGCCAGGACAGAGATACTACTGCTTTCTGAAATGTTTCCCAGGAGGAAAACCCTTCACCTTGCCAAGGGCAGTGTCATGCCTGCTGTGCTGCTGCAGGGTTAGTGGTGACTGACAAACGCAGAGTCCCCTCCCAGGATGCGGAAACTAATCACTTCCCTTGACCTGCCACAGCCCCAAGGATGGGAACGTGTCCCATAGCAGATGAGACCCAGGGTGTCTTGCTTCTGGAGAGGAACAGGATGCTGCTCCATCCTGAACCAGTGGAGGGGACACCAAATTTGCACGCAATGCAGGTAACTTTGACAGCAAAGCAGAAAGCATCCTTTAAACATCAGGCAGGGAAGAGGGAGGCAGCTATTTGTCACCTGCAGGACTATTGGACTGGGTAGGACCACCAAGGCCATCTGTCTCAGTCTCTACAACTACAGGCTGATACAGAGATCACAAGGACATTCACCCCCATCCTCTCCATTGCCTACGCCATGAAATACGTCATTGTTCTCCTCTGCAGTTCACAGGAACATCTCCTGGTACCCTGGGAAAGCAGACCATGCCACACACTACAGAAGGTTAAGAAATTCTTCCTGTCAGTCTGATTTGGATGGAAATACTTTCCTGACCTCAAATCTGGCATTTCCGTAAGGCTAGAACATGTGCATTAGACATGTCAGGCAGGCTTTGGAGGAGTTTCTGTGTGCCACTAAAGTCACCACAACACCCCACCACATCTTGTCTCTAGCCGTAGCCAGTGTTCAGTGCATCAGGGAAAAAAAAAACCCACCTTATGAATTTCTCTTCAGAATTCTTTCTAAGCAAACAAAAGGGTAAAAAAAGTTTGCTGGTGGGTTTATAGAGGCAACCTGAGATAGAGTTGTTTAGCAGAATTGTGTGTATTAACTGGGATTAATTCGTGGGCTGCACCAAACTGAAATGAGATCACTTTCACTTATTGCCCTTTTGGCAATACCAACTGGAACATCCAAAACTCAATATTGTGAGCTTTATTCCTCTAGTCCAGAACCCCGTTATCCTGTCATCTGATCCCCTCCATAAATTCAACAATCCTGCCAATGAATTATTCAGCTGTCCTAGGTCTTATGCATCAGCTGCTACCCCCGTGTAAGACCAGGATCACAACGAATGGGAAGAGGGAGAAACAGCAAGACAGTTTGCTTTCTCCGCAGCTAGAGGATACCCTATGGCACCTCCCAGGAAGAGGGCCAGAGCTCCCCAAAGTGCTTGGGCTCTTCTAGCTAAGATGCAGAATGACCATTGGGAAGGGCAAGAGATTCATAGACTTGACATGAATCTTGTATTAAGACTGCTTGTTGAACTCGTATCATTTAAAGCTCATGGTCACTGAGATTTCTACAGAACACCATTTTTCACTCCTGGGGTTTTTTTCTGCTTATCTAACTCACACGTGTAACTGGTGGGGGAAGTACTGACAGGACATGACTCAGAAACACATACAAGCATATTCCTCTACATTTACGCAAGTAAATTCCCGAGGATTTGCGGCCAAGGGTGGCTGCATTGCACTGCCTGTAACAGGTACTTGTACAAGACAACCTCGGGGCCCTCTAAGCTCAGGTAAATGACCCCTCGCTGGACACCCTGGCGCCTTCTACCATGATGGGAAACAGCCATACTTACTCAGGCATTGGCCTGTGATGGAGGACCCAACACCACAAGTCCGACCACTTTTGGCTAACAAAAGCAAGGCATATTTTTGTGATGTTCCTTCTCCACAAAGGGGTGTACAGCCTAAAGAAAACACCATCCTACCATTAAAAAACAATCTTTTCCCTAGGAAGCAGAGTATACCATAGAGGACTGATGTTCATCAGCTCTCTTAACAAGCTGATAGGGGGTGGTATATTTTGGAGCACGGGGTGAGAATATTATTATACACTAGCTGATCCTGCACCAGGGAGTCAAGCCCAGCCTCGCCTGTGTTGGTTCTGCTGATCTTTATCTGCTAGAAATGTGATGAATCTGTTTAGAGCTGGATCTGGTGGGGAACCTGCAATAGGTGAAAGCTCAGCAAGAGGAAAGGAGAGGCAGATGAACAATTGGTTGGCCCTGCCAGAGAAGGACCATCCCATGGCTCAGACAGAAGGGGACTGAGACTGTGAGCTCTGTGGGAGAGCAAGGGAGAACTGAAACTCAGACAAGGAAAAGCAGAGCTCCTTTGGGACACTTCTTGGAGTTGGTTACCAGCATGCCATGGTCAACTGCTCAAAGAGACAGATCCCAAATGACAACAAAAGACAGATATTCTGGGACTTCTGAAACAAAGATCTCCACAAAGAACTAAAGCGGGACAAATATTGCCACAGACACATAGGACCAGCACTGAAGAAGCTGACCCTGCCACCAAGCTGTGCAGAGCAGCCCTGTCAAGTCATTAGGTCATCTCTACATGTGAGTACCATTCCTTCTTGAGGTCTGGTTGCCAAGGCCAAAGCTCCAGAGAAAAGCAGAACAACTTCCAAAAACCAATGGACAAATGTGGTAGAGCAAGCAAGAAGCGAACATTTGATTGCAACATATAACACCTCCATCAGGAATTCCAGAGAACTCCAGTGACCTTCATGACAAGAACAAGTTCAACTTTACATCCTTGCAACAAAGGCATTCCCATTTTACTGATCAGGAAAGTGAAGCACCATGAGATTCCAACCAATGTTTCTAAGTGTGGAAGCCTTAAATCAGATTTCTGAAAAGCTTGCAGACATGTCAGTAAGGGTCTTGGTATTTCCAAGATGCTTCATGTCCCCACTGTTGCTAACTGAATAATTGCTAGCTGACCTACTTCAGTGATCGTGATCACAAACCTCTCCATAAAGGTGACAGATATTATTATTATTATTATTACTACTACTACTACTGATAAGATGGCCCAATTCAATCATTCCATTCTTCTAATTAATTCCAAGGCTCACAGTGCCATATAATTTGCTTAAGATTTCCCCAAGTTTTCACAGTTACCTCTTGCACAGTTTTTTTTTCCAATCTGAAGGCAGCAGAGTCATGCATGACTATGTGAGCCCATTTGATCCTATCACTTTCAAACAAACGCCCCCCCTGGAAATCAGGTGTTAGCAAGTCCAAGCAAGAAAAATCTGTGTCCCAAGACCGTGGATGACTGTAGTAGAGATCTGTATTAACATGTCCTTCCCAGGCCAAAAGAGAATTCACAGCTTTTTACTGTAAGCTAACTTTATCCAAACTTCTGGTTTGGATCACTGAATCGGATGTTTGAACAAATCTTCCCACTGCTCCTCTTATGGCGGGACAGCAAGGAGCTTATGTGACCGGGTTGATACTATTTTGTTAGAAAAAAGCACACAACTTTCTGGACATCAAAAAAGTGACCCTTCATCACTTACAATGCAAGTAGGAATTCCTGTCCACTAAAATACTAATCTTAACACTTTCCCAATCTGTGTTAAATTAGTAGCATTCATACGCAGCACTTCAGGCCATTTACAAGGGGCATTTCCTGCAATCAAAAACATATGTCCTGTAAATGGCTCAGTTATGTCTAAGTTTGCTTTCCTAGAGCAGCTGGCCATTCCTGAGAATACAAAGGAGAATATTTAAGCAAGTGTAGTGTTTGCTGATAACCAGAGCTGGCTGGGAAACAGAAATCCCTTCCAGCAAGAAAGAAAACAATAGTAACTGAGTTTCTTTTTAAGGAAAATACTAGACTGAAAAATCAAAAATGCTGTATTCGTTAGAGTCCCAGAAAAATCATGCGTCACAGGAACCAAAATGAAACCCTCTGGCTTCCTGGCTGCCCATCTGGTAGGGACTTATTTGATTACTGGTGCAGGTGAGCTGTCAAAAATTTAGTGGGGTGACTTCCCATCTCCCAGCTTTCTTGAGCCTCTGACTGCTCAGATGTGTCTCTGATTTCTGGACCTGAGGGGAAGGCTGGGTGGTTGAGAGCTGCACAGAAAGACAACTTCTGCTAGCTTGCCTACAACGCTCTCCACAATTTTATTTTCTCCTTGCAGAAAAAGAGCCAAGGATACTTCAGTTTGATTTTCCCAATGGAAATCTGCAATTTTCTTACAGAAACTGCTGAGTTAGTGAAAAGGGCATTTTCCATCAGAGAATTATTCTGATGGAAAATTTCCCAACTAGCTTTATTAACACCCTTGACATTGTTTTGTCATTCCTCCTATTTGTGTATCAGCGTCTGGCCACCAAACCAACTTTCCAGCCAGGACTTTCATAGTTATTATTCCCAGGGGCCATCATGTAATTCTTGGAGTACACTAGACCTGAGATTTATTACAGTAACTGCTCTGGTGCCACACGTTAGGCAACCTGGACATGTATTTCAGTACTCCCTTTCCAGCCAAGAAGGCTTGAAGAGACTGTGTGCTAAGTCCATCTCCTCATCCTTTCATCAGAGGCCTCAGCCAGGCCTGGCTTGTTCTCAGTTTCGCATTGCATCAGGATACCTGTCACTCGCCAGGTTATTCCTGCCACGGTACCAGAGCAGGGAGTACCCCAGAAAACCTTCCCTTTCCCTAACCAAGCTGCTACTGCTAACGCTGAAGCCAGCATTTGACATTTGCAACCAGAGTAAATTGTTTCCTCTTGAGATAAGCTGCGGTTAAACCGCTGACCTCCCAAAGCGACGTGTGGATCTTTTCTCTGGGTGTGAGCACAGCACTGTAGACTGATGCCAGCGAGCCCCAAGCGCGGGTCTTTTTGGTAACTTATCCTGATGGCTGGCGTTCAGCATCGGTGCTTCAGACCCATGGGGAAGTGCTGCAAGCTAATTTTACAAGCAGAGTTTCACTTTCTGATAATCCAAAGCTCTTTGCTTCATCTGGAGCCTTGGTACATTATGTGGATCAACATTACTTCTGTCCTTTGTGCACTGGTCTATTTAGGGAGTGTAATAGTGTGGATGTATTGGGCAAGACCCCTTGGTAATAACTGCCTATCCCCAGAAAGGAAGATAATTGTGACATATCTTGTAGTTGAGGTGCCTTGAGAATAGCCTCAAGTATTACTGGTGATTTATGAAAATCATCTGCAAGTCCCACAGCACACGGCTGAGCCTCTGGAAAATCCACTTTTCCCTCATTTGCCGTCCAGCTGTTCTTGACAGCCTCACCGGTACCTGTGCAGACAACCCTTGTTGTCAGTTCCATTAACCCATACATTGTTTGCATAGCTCTGAATGCTAAAAATTCTTTGCAATGCCTGGTGCATGGCCCTCCACTAGAATATGGATGTGGAAGCTATCCTAGTGCTTGCCTGTAATACTGGAGTGAAACCTTTGGTCCGTTATTCACAGGGTATTTTTTTGCCATTAGCCAGCATCCCCATGTGGCTGATAGGTTTTGCTTAGTCAAACCTAGGTAAAGGATACCTGTCTTTGTCCATGGCGACCAGGGAAGCACCACAGAATAAAAAGCTCCCTCTTTCCTCCTGGCTGGCACCACATCCTCCCTCGGTAAACCCTGAGAGCATCCGAGGACCTGCCTGTGTTGTCGTTCTGCCCCTACACAGGTTGTCATATATATGGGTCCTCAGAAGCACAGTGGAATTAAAAACATGATTCTCTTTCAACCAAAGCTTTCTCTCATGAATGTTTTCAGTTCCGATATTCTCCTGAAAGATTTTCATGACAAAGGGGTGACTGTCCCCCAAAGGGGGAACAATAAAAGTTTTGTTTCAGGGTGTTTGATGCTATTGCAACTCCCTGTCTTCTGGAATAGCTGTATCCTTTGACACAGCAGTTCCTAGAGCACGTTTTAAGGGCAAATCAGCCTCAGTTAATAACCGTTTTTGTATTGCTTCATTTTACATACCACACACTAACCGCTCCCTTGACGCAGCATTTAAACTCTCTCCAAACTGGCAATACACTAGTAATTTCCTTAAACCCCTCAATACATATTTAGAAATTGTTTCATTTTCCTGTTGTTTTTTTTTTAATTGCATTTTTCAGAAGCTCAAATGCGTTGCTATCACAAGTGCCTTTATGGAGAGAGGATTTGGGAAAACTTCCACCATCTTGGCAAGCAATTTCACCCACTGGTTTAACAGAAGCCACTAGTCTGTGGTTTGCTCTTTAGCTTTTTAGCATTCACTGTATTTCTGGATTATAATCCCACGCTGGTCACCATTTCTTGTTTTTCTTTCCTTCTTAGACATAACATGAAGAGCCCCACGGTCACGGATGAGCGCTTAGTGAGTATACACTGCAGCTTCTCCCACTACAACTTGGCCATGAACATGGAGCAAATGTTGCTTTCTCCTTCAGCGCTTCAGCCTGTCTTATTAACCATTTATTTGCTCCCTGGAGGCTGTTTAGCTTAGGGATGTAAAGAGCTGGTTTGATTATACATCCTCCCACAATATCTGTGAACTGATCTCAGGCACCTGGTGATCTCCACGTCAGGTGCTGCTCTCATGCTGGTGAATCCTTGCTGGGTGGAGTTCAAACACCCAGGTTGTTGTATGTACATGGTCAGTGGTGTCAAGGCCTCACCACAGCACACAAACAGCTCACACCGCTGCCAGCACGCGTCTCTGCTTGCAGCTTCAGGCCTTCGACCTCCTTTCTTCTCTCTTCTCCATAAGGGATGATGTGATGCCTTTGCTTTCCGGTTCAGGGTCCTGGGAGGTGCAGGCGGGCTTGCACTTCCCCTGCCCTGCTCCAAGAGCATCTGCCCTAGCCCTGACACACCTCAGCTCGGTGTCAGCCCCCACCTTCCTCCAGCACGCAACGGTGTGGTGACCATCTGGTGAAAGTGGAAACTGTCTCCCAGCTTCAACCGTTGCATTTACTTCCGTGCTCTTCCGTCGCTACCACTCCCCTAAACACCCTTAGTGCCAAAACCATTGGAGCCCCGCTGCAGCCTCCATTGCTGCCACCATCTCCCAGTGCATCTCGCATGAGGCTGCACCGTCTCCCTGGACTACCACTCTGCTCACCACCCCTGCTGCTGCCCCTGGCCACAGAGCCCAATGGCTCCATCCGAGGCAGCTCAGCTGCAGGGGTGCAGTGTCACCGCTGCCTGGAGCCTGCAAGGATGGGTACCTCTCTCCCCTCATCCCCACTTTGCTGCTAGGAAAACCAGAGGGAGGAGATCAGCACCACACAGCAGTTGGGGGGACTCAGCCTTCCTGCGGTCCAGCTGCCAGGCTGGGTGTGCGTGAGCGTCCTGTATTCCCTATGCCATGGGGGACCTCTCCTGGCACCCCAGGAGAGCAGCAGAGGTGCCTCGTCACACTTGCTCACTCTGCGGGCACTGTGTCTGCTCACGGTCAAGCAAGAAAATGTCTTACGTGTATCACTTCTGGGTGGCATGATAGGGAGCAGAGAAGGGGGGCCCACATATCTTAGGGGAGGGAGGGAGACGGAGGGATAGTCCATCGATACACAGGCACAATCCAGGCACCCAGGTGGGTAAAGGCATTTTTCACCTCTCCCTTCTGGCACCACAGTATATTCTGGCAGAGCTGTGGAAATTCACCTGCAGTGTTACATCATTGGGGCTGGCATAAAAAGCTGAAAAGGAAGAGCACCAGGCACCCAAGCGCTGGCTGCAGGCACAACAGTGTGGTCGGAAAGGTACTGAGACGGCAGTGAGTCACAGGTATGGAGTCACGTCAGAAAGGGGATACCAGCTTGTATCACTGTCCCCTCCCAGTCAGGTTTCAGAAGGAGTTGCTGCTTGGCTCCTGCTAGTGGCATTTTCCATGCAAACTTGGCAGTGCTGGCAATGCCCAGGATTAGCTTCCCCTGCAGGGGGAAGGGAAAGCCAGGTGATAGTTGGGGTCCTGCCAGGCCGATCCTCACACAAAAAGAAGAGCTGGCTCTTGCCACGCTCTGCTGCTTTGTCTCGCCTGCATGGGAACCATGTCCCGCAGTGGGGCCGGGCCGGGAGGGCAGGGGGGAGATGGAAAAGCCCAAGGAAGCTACTGCTGTTGGCAGATAAGCTACCTGGACTGGCCCAGTGCTATGGCAGTGAGGGGCATTGCAGGATCCCTCCAAGGCAGACAGAAAACCAGGCACTGTGACCGGTTATTTTCTGGGGCTTGTCCTTCCTCCCTGATGTGCTCCCGCTCCCTCTGCCTTGCTCGGGCACCGTGCACACACCAGACTTCACAACAGCTGCAAACTCTCACCGCTTGTATGGAAAGCAACAGGCCAGCAACCCCCCCTCTGTTTTCTTTTAGCTTAAACATGATAAACGTCAATGAAAAGATGAGGAATTACTTTGGCCTGAAGTTCAGGATGAACAATAGCAAATATCAGGCTATGGGTAGTTTTAAAGCAATTACTTTACGTTACACTACCTTGAAGATAATCACTGTCCTGCCCTAGAAAAGGGATATTGCCACCTCTCCAAAGGCACCAGGCTAAGCATCAGCTCTGCAGAATCCAAGGCTGCCTGTCTAACATGGCATGGAGCTCGAAGTCGTGATGTCGGGTGAGAAGGGGAAGCTATTCGGGAGCATCTCGGGGAGAGGAGCTGCGAATGAGGACTGAGCTATCACAGGCGGTGGGGGGCTGTGGGGCAGGGGCAGAGCTGGGGCCCAGGGCGGGACTAGCTGGGTCTGCGGGGCAGGAGTGAGGACAGGGGCTTCGGTCTGGATGAGCTGCGGGTAAGAATGAAGGGCACGAGCTGAACTGCACGAATGACATTTCCACAGTCGCCCTTTGCAATACCCCTGGCTCTTGCCTCTGCCCTTGGTCTATGCAGACTTCACAAGCCACAGTTGTTTGTTTGTTTGCAGCAATTTCAAACCCCAGAGTAAAGCTGGAGTCGCCTGGAGCAGTGCTACTGTCCGCACACCGTCTGACCTCACGCATGTATACACCAGGGAGGTATGTACACCATACTGTAACGACCCAGGACCTGCCGCTTTAAACTTCAGCTATAGGTGTTGCGTCAGGTTATGTAAAGTTCAGTTGCATCACGCACTGTTGCACAATGCCGCCTGTGCCTGACAGCAGCGTGCCAAACCCCGCTTCATTCATCGATCAGATCTCGTCGGCCGCAGCAAGCTGGTCAGGAGAGAGGTGTCTGCTCCTCGGGGTACCCCAGTGTGGGAACGGCCTCTCCCAGCTCGCCACACCCTCCCGAAACGTGCGGGGGGAGCTGCCACCCAGGTCTCTGTTGTGTTTGGCTCAACGGCAGCACCAGAGCCCAATAAGTGAACACGGCACGAGCCGCCCAGGTCGCCTCCTTTGCCCAGAGCTGAGACGGCATCTCCTCAGAGAGACACTCTGCTGGCACTGCTGTGTGGGAAGCTCTACCAGGCAAAATGTGCCCTTTCAGAGCCTGGCACACACCTCACCAATGGTGTCCCTGTGTGGCACCTCGTGGAGGTGGTCTTGGCCAGCCTAGCACAGCACTGATCCCAGCCGATTCAGCCCACCAGTATACATAGCCCCCCGAATCTCCAGAAAGCATCTGCAGATCAGCCAGGGCCAGGGCACCACACCAGCATTGCCCTGCTCCAACAGTTCAAGCCACGGGCTAATGAAAAAGATGGCAAGTGGCCCTCCAAGAGATAAAGGTGACGGGAACGGCCTGTCCAAAGCAGCTGGAAATCAGAGACCACCAGGAGCACATCTGAAGCCCAAAGAGGGTTTGCGTCTATCTCCAGAGAGCCCCCAGCCCTCACACCTACTGGGCTCCTGTGCAACACCCCTCCGTGGACGTGCTGGGCCACCCGTGGCGGCAGGCTCAGCAGCGTTCAGTGGATTCACCACTATTGTGTGAAAAGCTGCCTTCTTGCCAAACGGCTCCCCTCCTCTGCTAAAAGCGCAATCCCGCGATGACCCACTCCAGGGCGCGGCATTGCAAGCAGTGGCCCATCCACCAGGCTGAACTGGGTGAAAGCCCTACGGCATGGGAGGGTCTCCTCTGGGAGGGGTGGGGGGGGACCTACCTGTGCAGAGAGGTGCTCTGTCCCCCTCCAGTGGCAGAGTCCTTCAGGAACCAGCTACCAGGCTTCCCTCACCCAGCTCGCCTGGCCACAGCCATCTCACGCTTTCCACAGCAGACTGTGGGCATTTGGGGCAACCAACCAGTGTCACATGCCGTAGCATGGTAGGATCCAAAGCCACCAAGGCATCATGCCAAGAAAGTTCTCACCAAGGAAGGTGCCCTGGCAAGAGGTCCAGTAGCCTGTGGGAGACCTCAGCCAACCACAGCCTGATCCTGTGCAGACCTTGCCCTCAGCATGGGCATACAGAGCTTCGTGGCTCCTGTATTCGCTTAAGAAAAATAGAGTTTTTTACTTCTGATTCTTCCCTGCCCAAGATACCACTGCTAGAAATGGAGGAAGGGAATCCCCAGTATCTCTGTATACAGAATTACAAATTTGGCCTTGCATTTGCCACGCCTGCAATTTCTTCATGGAGCTGTAGTTAAGGAGACACATGGACTGGCTGACTGCAAGCCTACCTACCCCTCCATGGAGGAACATCCCAGTTCTTGCTGAAGACCCCAAGAGAGACCAGGACAACACGGATGTACCCAGATTATGACACGGAGATGCTCAGGCGATTCTCCTAGAGTTGCTGGTATGGGGGTGATGCAGCATGGGCAGACATGAACCCAAGTTCCCTGCAGACCCGATTGCCTTCAGGCAGCAGGAACATCCTCCAGGCTGGGCATGAACTTGGCACAGGGTGGATGAAGGTGAGAGGTCTGGGAAGATAAGGGAGCCCGACAAGCTGGCACATCTGGTGTTTTCCCTCTATGCAATGACAGGAAGAAAACACATACACACCCTCATGACTGATTTTACCACCAAGATATCATGCACTAGCTGCAGTGGTAGCATATACCAGGAAAGACAGTCATGACCAAGCCACGGCAGAACTCACCAGCAGCTAATTGCTCCCTCCAGGAAGGTACCTAACAGCCACAAGTTGGCTTCATCAGGCTTGCTCAGGCTGCTGAGTAGGAAGAGGGTTCAATACCAGTCAGTCAGTGGTGACCTGTTTAAGATGTGAGGGCAAGCTGGGCTGGACGAGGGCACAGGGTATTTGTTGGACCTACTGTGACCTCTACTGGCTTGGTCTGAAATTGGTATGCTGGTTGGCCTGGTCTTGCCAGAGTGTAGTGGGAGCTGGTCCCCCTGCTGTGGGGCTCCCAGGAGCTGCCACACTGCTGGCCCTGGGGATCACCGCCTCCAGCCTAGGCTTCGTCCTCACCCCTGGTGCAAACATAATGCAACTCCCTCAGCTTCTCTGGAAGGAAAATCGGCCTCTAATCCTCACAACATCTTTCTGCAGTCCCCAGGCATGCCAAGTTTAACCTGTAATCTTCTCAGAAAGCTATGTGGAGTCAGAGAGTGACACATTGAAACAGGAGATTTCCATGGAGCAGTGGTGCTCTGCTACAAGCAGGTCTGGTGATTCATGGGCTCTCACCCATCTCTAGGCCTCCCCTATCCTGCTGCCAGTGTGGCCACTATTAGGTCTATACTATGGAAGGGACCCTCTCAGAGGGGATGCAAATGATGCCCTGAATACCTGTGACCATAAGAGGTCCCTAGGGCACCTTTCATGAGGATCAGATTATAAGCCCCAGCATCTGGGCTGAATTCACTTAAAGACTTTGCTCTCCCAATTATTCATTTCCAGTGGTACATTTGGGGCTGACTTAGGGCACCCAAGACCTTCAGCCCTACGACACACCAGACGCTGAGCCATCTGCTATGAGCTCCTCCTTTTGCTCCAAGTCCCTTGCCAGATGAGTGCGTGCTTGGGTCTGCTATGGACAAACTTTGGAGAGGACAGTCCACCAAGGCGAGCAGGACAGCTGACCCGTTTCAGAGCTGCTATCTCAAGGTCGGGTCTAGGTTCTTTTCTCAAGAACAAAGCTGGTTTAAAAGTTTCCTGCTTCTCACAAGCCTGGCTGCTTGTTCCTGAACCTGTGCTGCAATGTCCTGTTCTCTCAGGGACGTGTCGATGACAATTTTTCTTCAGCAGCAAAGCTGCTTACAAAGCTCCTGCCCCAGGCTGGGTCCCTGACCGTGCACAGTGGCTTGTCCTTCCTCCTTCCACCCACCCCCAGTGGTGCCACTACATCGCTGCACATGACCACAGAGAGAGCTCATTCACTGAAACGGTTTGGGTTAAAAGAAAAAAAAAAAAAAAACTTGTAAAATGAAGGCAGGTTTTGTGCGCCTTGGTAACCGACTCCATGGTTCAGCTTGCAGATGACAGCAGTAGCAAAACAGAAGACACGGTAAACCTCAGTGCAGGGGCTGGAGCGAACACTTTGGGCAGAAGCCTCAGCCCACCTTTGCTTCCAGGTGAACTGAAGTGTCAAACCCCACCCTTGGGGTTTCAGGACCCCAGAAGAAGCTGTTGCATCACTTCTCTTTAGCTCATGGTTTTGATCTTTTCAATACAGTCAGAAAGCAGGAAGCTTTCTTTTTTAAAGGAAATCTGAGCTTTCAGTTTAATCCTGTGTTTTTAGGAATGCCCGGGTCTTAATCCAAGTTTAGACTGTTTTAAATAGATGTTGTGTGACATTTCAGAGCTAGTTGCATTTAATTGGTGACCTAGAGTCTGTTCCCTCTTCTTTGTATGAGGTTTTAGGTTATAGTTTGATGAAAAACACTGAAACGTGCTCACCCACATACCCCTCTCCAGCCTCTACATATAAAAAGAAATACAGGGGAGGAAAGAGAGAGGCAAAATCATTAGCAAACCAGTAGGGTGCTGAACCTCACTTCGAAAATCAAAACCAGAGACTCATTGGTGGTGACACATTAAAGTGTCACAAGCTGCTCCCATAAAAGACACCACAGAACTCGTTTTGATCATTTGAGCTTTTTCCTATGCAATCTACTGCCTCTACAGCAACACAATGTTTTCTTGTAGCAGAAGAACTTTTACAGTAGTTTCATGTTTTAGCACAATTCCTCCTGCAACACTGAAAAAGACTGAACGCTCATACAGCTTCAGTGGGGTTTGCACTCATCTAACCTCTCTTGTAATCCAAATACTCTTCATCACAGCGAGCACACCTTCCTCTGGGCTGTTTGTTCCTGCCAAACATAGGACAGATTCTCATCAATGCTGCAATATGTACTGAACAAACATTGTGTCGCGATGTAAAAATAAAATCTGGTGAAATTAAAAACTGAGACGTTTCCAACCTCCCAGAAGGCATTCCTGGGTTACGGGGATGTCTTTGGAAAAGCCGAGACAGACGGACACATGACACAACACATCCTTATCAGCCAACCTTTGTCCTGACCCATCAGACTGCTTCTCTCCTATATGGTGTATAGTATGGACTTGGGGACTTGACCTTATTCTGATGCTTTAGTAAGAGCCTAGCCTTTCTTTAGCAAAGGGGATTGTCCGCGTAGACGAGGGGAAGTGGTTGGTACACCTCCAGATAGCTGACAGTGCCACAGCAGAAAGTATTGACAGCAATGAACAAATGATGGTGAAAACCACAAGGCAGGAGGCTACGTTATTACCCTTACTATTGCATTCTTGTTGTAAAACTGCCTAGATGAGACAGACGCCCCATCTTTAGGCCCAATGTGCCTTATACAGGCTGATACACATTTGCCAAAAGCTGAGGTCTTCCCCAAGCAGCAAATGAACTGAGACAGCCAGATGAGTGAAGAGCACAGAGAGGGGCAAGAAAACCATAAAGGGAGTTCCTGAATATGTGCCCTGCCCCGTCCCAGGGGCAGCTGAATTCTCCGAGTCGAGCCAGTCTTGGTCTGAATGACAACTTGTACCATCGAGAGCATTATGAAGATTGCAACTGTGAGAAAAACTATCCTGCGATATCAGTCTTGACCTCACTGAAGCAAAGCCCTCTGAGTCCGTGAGGCAGGGTGGAGTGAAGCAAGATAACTTAAGGAAAAAGAGATTCAAACACTCCCAAAGCAAGAGACTCAGTAACAAGCAAAGAGTGACTGAACAGGAAGGCAGTTGTGGGCTCTGCCGTGGGCTGTAGGCTGAATCCCCAAAGCTGGAAAGTTCCTTTCAGTGTCCATATAAATATTTCTGTAAGTTATTTTTAAGTGTGTGTTTTGAAACTGAAATATATTTAGACTAGTTAAATGAAAATGTGGTTTACAGAAGGCTGCTTCTTTAGAGATTTCCCACGCTGGGAAGTTTGCTTGGCCATGGTCAGTCCATGCCAGGGCTGCCCGGTCCTGCAGGCGGCTTCACAGGCTGGCACCATGCGGGCGGCAGCAGCAGTGTGGGGCAGAAGCAGGGACCCCTCTCTCATTGGGGAGGACAAGCCGTGCACCATCCCTGGTTTTGGCACGGGAAGGCTGGCAGCCCATGCAACGTTTCCACAGTGCTTTTTGATCCTGGCATGCACGAGCAGGGTAGAGAGGGGAACGGCCAAGGAGGAAATCCTGGATCTGGAGAAAGTGAGCTTTCTCCTTCCTGTGAGCTGCAGCTGAGTGACTTTCCCAGAGCACACCAGGGGTCACGACAATAGTCTCTTCCCAACGCAACACAAATCTGGGGTACTCGTCACGTGTGGTCTGATCCCAGAGCACTTGCCACAAGATCAGGATGTTGTTTTGGCCAGGCTCCAGCCTGGCTTGAGCAGCCAGTACCAGTAGAAGCTAGGGATCAAAAAAGTTCATAAGATGGACAGCACAGTCCCCCTGTCTGGGCAGTGGAGACTGCCACCTAGGACAGAGAGGCAGAACACGGCATGCCCCACTTTCCCTGAAGGAGTTTCAATGGTTTGCAAACTTATTTTTCCTTGCTCGTCACAAGCCATTCTGCAGTGCTGCTGCATACATGTGGATAGTTTTCTGTCCCATCCTGGAAAGAACTGTTTTGCAGTGGATGGTAAAGCCCTCCTACCTGTGCTTAAGGCTGAAGAAGACACACAGTTATTTATAAACTGGTTCACATGAAATAATGCTCAGAGGGACGTAGAAAAATACTTTTTATTCCATTTTGCTTGCTTGCATTATCTGCCCATCTCACGAGCAAAATTCTCACAACCCTTCCCGCGAATTTCGGCTGGCTGGGTTGATTTAGGAAAAACCTTTTGAAGCTTCTCCACTCCAGCCTGCACAGTTGGATGGCTTTTCGGGGGAGTTCTGGGAAGTGCATATCCAACAAAACCCCTTTCCAGGACTCTGATATTCTTTTCCAACTTTTATAGATAGTCCAGCTGGAACAGCAGCATCATGTATGCTATAGTTTAGAAATCTGACCTAGTTCCTTTAATCCGCGCTAGCCACGGGAGCTCTCAGAGGGCTCAGAAACAGTGCACAGCCTCCCCAGGTCACTTGCAACACAGGCTTTAAAGAAACGGTTTTATCCAAGAGTAAAAACATCCTTTGATGGATATTAAATTAATAAAAAATAGGGGGCGAGGGCACTTCAAGCTTAAGCAACAGCAAACTTCAAACAAGTCTCGTTTCTTCTGCAGATGAATGAAAGCTAAACTCGCTGTGATGCAGCCTGCATCACCCCTCAGAGCTGCTTACAGGGGAATTCCAGAAAACAGAGCAAGATGTATCTGGTAAATACAAATACAGGATTAACAGCAACTGACCTGATGGCAGGACCCTAATCAAGCTGTTGAAACGAACTATAAAGCTTCCAGTAAGTCCAAGATTCCCTGTTTGTTGCACTGCATATCCCCAACGCTTGAGGGGCAACGTTCTCCAGTTGGTAGGCTGCCATCTGTGGAAAGGCTGCCGAGGGGGACGGCAAGACCGCCAAAGTGTCATTAAATCCCAAACAAAAGTAGTGTTGCTGCTTTCTGCCCTTCCCCCAGTGCTATCCTTCGAGGTCCAGAAGTCACCTCTCTGAACACCATTTCTCCTCCCAAAGTCATCAGCCAAGTGTTTTGATGTTTCTTTTACTTTTCCCTAACGCAAGGCGGGGGGGAGAGGGGGGGGAGGGTAGTTGTTTTTTTCTTTTTGGCTTGGTTTTTTTTTTTTTCCCAAGTGAGAGGTTACTCTTTGTAACAAAGGAAAGCTGAGAAACCCACTTCTAGGCATCCTTTTCTTAGTATTAGCAGGGGTTTTTATAAACTATATTCATGATCTGTTTGGAGCCTGAACCCTTCCTACAATGATAGGTGCCGTTCAAAAAGTCAGAGGAGGAGCAGACCTGCTCTCCTTCTAGTCAAAGCCAACGACAACATTTCTTATCCTAAATCACCCTCATCTTTTCCCTCTCTCATTACAAAAGTGCTTTTCCCAGGCTCCCAGCCTTTCTCAATAGCAGTGCCCCAGCCCCCTCTGTTTCTTTTTTACCAGAGCTGGAGACTATATTCCCTTCCCATGAGAAAATGTCATTATAATATTTGCTACTTTTTCTTTTTTTCCCTTCCATCCCACTCCCGTTTTTGTTTTCTTTTGACCCCAGTGGCACACTGGGAAGAGCTTTCCACCCAGCGGTGCCCGCTGATACCGGGCCTCCTGGCCAAGCAGCTACAGCTCATTTAAAACACGGTCCTGTGAACAAACGGCTTGACCAGTTCACCTTCCCCCAGCTTGGTTTGCTTCTCCGGACCTCAGGGTCCAGATGTTCCCACCACCCTCCTCATGCCTCCTTCAGAGCAGAGATAACACTGTCCCAGGGAGGAAACCTCTGGGCCCTGTTAGCAATGTTGAAAATACATTTTGGATGGGGTTTTCATCTTGCAAAGTATCCCAACAGCAGCAATGTATTTGTCTCATTGCTTTGATCAGGCCAATCGAGGAAAATAGCAAGAGTACAAAAAGGACATGTGCTAAGACCAGCTAGGAAAATTTAAGAGGTGGCCACTGCCTGCCCTGTGCCAAAATTCCTCTTCCTACTCTGTGCAGGGAAACATTTGCAGGATCACTGGAGTTTTGTTTTGCTTGTTATTAAGCCAATGGGAATTTCGCTTTTGTTTCCCAGGATTCACATGCAGCTGAAGGGTTTTTCCGAAACAAAACCCATCCTCCATTCCAACCTGCACAAAGACGGGCCCTAAGGGCATTCTGACCACATGAAAGCAGAAATATTGTAATAATAGTAATAATTTGAATAACGACAACATTCAGGATGAGACAGGTAAACAGAAAGAGATAAAGATGAGCTTTGGAAAGGCATGTAGACCCTGCTGCTGCAGAGCTGATCCTGCCTTCGGATCCCTGGTGTCAGGAGAAAACCACCCCGTCACTGCACAGCCTCGCTGTAGGGGTTCATGCCCCTGTACCTGTAAAATGTCGTCCTTTTGCGGCGGTGAAGGGGAACCCCAACACCCCCGTGCACGGCCGGACCCCGCCGAGGCAGCGAGCCTCTGGGGCCAGCCGGGGTGCCCGCCGTGCAATTTTCCCCCCCTCCCTCTTTTTCAAAGGGACCTTTCTTATCATGACCCCCCACCCCCCCTCCGCCCCACCTCCCCATTTCCACACGCTACTAGCATTCAAGGCAAATATTTCTCCCAGCCCCTTCGGTCTGGTCCTCCCCCCTTGCTTTTAGGAGGCCCCTTTATCAGGCAAGATCACGGCGAGCCGGGCAAACATTACCTCAGGGGCGCTGTGAATCGGGGCTGGGGGCGTGAATAGGCCCCACACATTCTCTCCAGCCTCTTCCCTTTCCTATAGCAACCAAGTTGGGAGCAGGCAGGTCACACAGCCCCTCCGTTGTGTGGAGAGCCCTGCTGGGGCAGGGAGGGGGGTGGCCATTTGGCCGCCCTGTCTGGGAGCGGGTCGCAGGGGGACGGGGTTGGGAGCAGAGGGCCTGGGGGGCTGCGCTCAGCCCTGCGCAAATATGGCCCCCGCTTGGGGCCTGGCCGGTGGCTGCGCCCCGCCAGCGCCTGGCTCGCTCTTCCCAATTAACTAAAGCCATCTTTTCTGGCATGAAAGGGCAGATGCTCAGCTCCATCCCCATCCTGTCTGCCCTTCAGAGAGGGGAAAAGGAAAGCAGCACAACAAAAACCCCCTCTGTGTGAGCCACAGTGCCCAAAGGAGAGCACCAGGCAAAGGGGGAGGAACGAGCAGGAGGAGCCTGGCAGATCTTTCCACCAAGAGGCTCCTCCGGGAGCCTTGGAAAGGGACCCTCTGGCAGCCCACCCAAGCCCCCGCATGCTGTGTGCAGGGCAGGAGCCACTGCTCAGGAAGGTCTCTCCAAGGTGGCACCACAAACCAAGGCATTGTACCTGCCTCTCAACGCCAAGCTCCAGCTTTCCCTGACAGACTCATCCGGGAAGGCTCGTCACGAAGCCCTCAGCCTTGACGCACACAGCAGCACCAAGGCAGGGAACATCTTCCCATGCCACTGGGGTTCAACATGGCAGCACCTGGGGGCTGATGTCAGCTATGCCTGTCGCCAAATCTCAGACTTTTTTTCAGCAGTTCCCTTGTCACAGAAGCAACAAGGTTGGAAGGGACCTCTGGAGATCATCAGGTCCAACCCCCCTGCCAGAGCAGGTCCACCTACAGCAGGTTGCACAGGGTGGTGTCCAGGTGGGTTTGGAATGTCTCTAGAGTCAGAGACTCCACCACCTCTCTGGGCAGCCTGTTCCAGTGCTCTGCCACCCTCAAAGGAAAGAAGTTTCTCCTCATGTTGAGATGGAACCTCCTATATTCAAGTTTGTGCCCGTTACCTCTTGTCCTATCACTGGGCACCACTGAGAAAAGACTGGCCCCCTCCTCCTGGCACCCTCCCTTTAAGTACTTATAAGCATTGATGAGATCTCCCTCAGTCTTCTCCAGACTAAAAAGATCCAAGTCCTGTAGCCTTTCCTCATAAGAAAGATGTTCCAGCCCCCTAATCATCTTTGTGGCCCTTCGCTGTACCCTCTCCAGCAGTTCCCTGTCCTACTTGAACCAGGGAGCCCAGAACTGGACACAGTACTCGAGTTGTGGCCTCACCAGGGCAGAGTAGAGGGGGAGGATGACCTCCCTCGACCTGCTTGCCACACTCCTCTTGATGCACCCCAGGATGCCATTGGCCTTCTTGGCCACAAGGGCACATTGCTGGCTCATGGTCATCCTGTTGTCCACCAGGACTCCCAGGCCCCTCTCTGCAGAGCTATTTTCCAGCAGGTCAGCCCCTAACCTGCTGGTGTTACACTAACCCTAACTGGCATGGGGTTATTCCTCCCCAGGTGCAGGACACTACACTTGCCTTTGTTGAACTTCCTAAGGTTTCTCTCTGCCCAACTCTCCAGCCCATCCAGGTCACACTGAATGGCTGCACAGCCTTCTGGTGTGTCAGCCACCCCTCCCAGTTTCGTGTCATCAGCAAATTTGCTGATAGTACACTCTATGCCTGCATCCAGGTCCTTCACCAAGCATGAATACCAGATCCCTCAGAGCACCCTGAAGGCTTTCTGCAGCGCTATGCATGGACACTCATGCTCCTTTCCCCATCACAGGGCTCTGTGCAGTTTCTTCCCAGAGGAATCTGTGGTGCATAAATCACACGGTGTTTAGCTAAAGGTGCCAAAGGGCCTCCTGAGCTCTCACTCTTGCCCTCCCACAGGTCACCTCCCTCTTGGCACGCTTCCTTCTGTGACTGTGGAGGTAGGGTTTAAACATGGTTGCACAAAAGGACCTGCTCTTACCTGGCCCCGTGGAACTCCATGTCTGGGTGCCCTCTGGGACAGCAGGCAAGGTGCACACCCTGGCATCAGCAGTGTGAGCAGGGAAAGCACCCATCAACAGCCTGGGAATGGGAGGTGACCTGCGTTTTCACAGGAAAAAGGGGAGAGGATGCCATTCTGGCCCTCTAAAGCTATTCCTTGCAAAATATTTATGATTGGATGTGATGGAGCTAGTCATGGGTAAAACTCCACATGCAACAGCAGCCTCTCTGTATGGAGCAAGCACAGCTGTGCTGGGTCAAAGCGAGCATCCATCTAGCCAAGCACTCTGTCTCCAACACTGGCTGATAGCAGATGCCTGAGGGAGAATAGAAAAGGAGGAGGCCAACAGTGATATTGCCTCCACATGCTCTCCCAGGCTCACTGTGGCTCAGGACTTCCTTGGCCAGAGGCTATTTTCATATCTAACAGTCCTTGAGGGACTTTTTCTCCATAAGTCTGACTAGTCATCTTCAGGAGTCGCAGATTTTTAGCACCCACCACATCCTGATGTTTACGCAAGGGTTGTGTGAAGGACTAACCCCCTTTGCTTTTGTACTCTACATGATACTGCCTACCCCTGGCATCTTAAATAAACAAAGAATAATATTAATTGGGTAATTTTCCTTCCTGGAAGCATGATGGTGTGTGGGATGCCAGAGCAGATCCTTTGCCTCCAGGCTTCTAGTAAGACACTGGATACACCCACCCAGTAACAGGCTGCACAGGCAGGTGAGCTCAGTCCAGTGTCCCTTCCATCATGTCCAGGTGCGGTGGGGTTTTCTGCCTTTCCATGCCAGAGCAGCAGCTCCAGGGGTTGATACTGTGCTGAGCTGGATGGGACAGCTCGTGCCTCTGCCAGGGAGCCCTTCCAGGAACTCCTGAAGCATACAACTGGCATCACAACTTCAGCCACATCCTTGTCACTTTTACTCTGCTCTCTTATTTTGCCTTCTGCAGCTGTCCCCCAGGAGCCATTTCAGTCACTGACAAGGCAGACCTCTCACAGAACACAGACATGGACGGGTGCAATCCCTTCCATGGGCTCATCTTAGCCCATCAGAGAGCTCCCAAGTCTAAAAACAGAGACATTGAACAGGACTTTGTTTTCGAGAATAGAAAGTAGGATAGATCGTAGAGGTGTAGACATGAAAAGGACCCTGCTCAGGCATCACCAGCACTGTCTGGGAGATACGAGTCTAAGCCCCTCTGAAAACATCTCAGGAAGGATCTCCCATTGTGCCCTTAGGTTGCTTGCTCCAGCATTAACTAGCCTGACAGTTAGAAAGTTTTTCCTAATATCACATCTCAAATATTCATGGACACTTACGCGAGCTAAGCCTCATACCAGCTGGAGCTTTTTCAGGACCTGTGGCTTTACTCGTAAGTATAGAGGGAGACTGTTGATCTGACCTATCATCTGTTTCCAAAATGAGTGCGTTGTGATTGTTTTACTAACATTTTTTTATGTCACAGTAGCAGCCACAAGGCACTATGAATTGTATGGATAGCGAGGGAAGCGTGGTCTTCCCAAAATCCTACGTGATTCATGCAGAATTAGGACACTGACAAAAGGTGGGTAGCAGGGAGCAGTACGCCAGGAAAATGATAGTGACGGTGACTAATATCCTGAAAGCCAGGAGATATTTTGGTTCTCCTACCCACGCTTGAGACCCTCCATCACACTTGTGGTTTCACAGTCATATATTCCACTTTCTAAAAAAGCTTTCACTCTCCCCAAAGGCTTGTGCAAGGCCCACCCAAACAAAGGAAGAAACTCACTGACCACACAAAAACTGATTGCACCCAAAGTACTGACACACACACCGCACAACCCAGCCGAGAGGCGAGCATGAGTGTTTTTCTCCACTCTTGGGCTCTTGAGAACTTCACAGCTCAGCAACAGGACGGAAATAACTATGTGAGAGAAGTGCATTTTTAGTGGATAGCGCCCCTTCAACGCATTGCTATGTCCTCTGGCAAGACACAACTGTGTCTACCCTGTGATCTTCTGGGATGAAGATAAAACATCTGGCACCTTCTGCTGGTCCAAGGGTAGGGAAATTCCTCCTTGCCCAGCCTCTGTCTTGCTCTTGTGACAAGAAGTCAGCCTCCATCCCAATACCTGTGGCCATTCCCACCACATGTCATGGCTTGCACTCTTCAGGCAATGGAGAAAACCAGCCCCCTGGTCATGCACCAGAGACACTGTTTGCCATGTCACAAGGAGGAGGCTGGGGGACAGCAGAGAGCAGGCTGTCAGTTGCAGCAATGGTTTGCAGAGCCCACGACCCACTCCTCATTGACATCAGAGGGCTTCAGGAAGGAGAGGACATGAGAAGGAGCAGGTCCTGTGCCAGACAATGTGGTCTGGAAGACCCCAGTCTGGGGACCATCATCCCAGCTCCACAGGATGACATGATGGAGTCCCACATGCACAGTAAGCTACCAGATGTTACACCAAGCATGAGACACAAGCTGGCACAGTAATACCCTCCAGCATCACCTTGACCCACTCCAGAGCCAAGCACTGCCCCAACCCAGGGCCATTGCCCTGCGCTTCCAAGCCGGGACCACATGGCACCCCAGGGAAGGGCTCGTGCTGGTTCTCGGTGAGGCTGGCAATCAGCACTGAAAGGGGCTGACCATCACCACAGCATCGATAGCTTCGGCAGGCAGAGCCACCCACATTCCTTCCCCCTGACTCCAGGGCAGAAAACCAAGCACTGCCTGGCAACTGGCTGTGTTATTTGGGGTTAGGATCCTGGCCAAGTTGGCGGGTTCGGTGCCTTGGCCACACTGTAGGCAGGGCTGGCTGCGTTCACAGCGCAGCAGGGAGAACGTGCTGCTAACAGGTCCCCAGCCTCAGCCCCAGAGGGCTCTTGCCATTCTCTTTCCACCAAAAAAACCTGCCCTTGAGGAAGGAGTCTGGTGGAGAAGGCAGCTCCCAGCACTGGCCCAGAGGATCTGGTGGTGGGCTCTTTGCTTCTGCAAAGTTCAAAGGCTCCATGAGGAAAATTATCAGGAGTCCTGAATTGTCAGACAATGCTCCATCCTAACACAGAGGTGGTACCAGTCACAACTTTTGCCCTGAGCCCCACAGAAACTTTGCGCATCCCTGCATCATTCTCAGCCTTTGCCTCTTCACCAGGTATTCCCATGGAGGAGAAAACACGGATTTATGATTAAAGCACTGGGCTCAGGACTCCCTCCTCCGCATGCATCTGCCAAGTCCTTCCTTTCTTTAGTCTCCCCTGAGAGCCAGGGCTGATGGGTCACTGCCCCCTTCTCCTGGAGCAGTGGGAAAAGAAAGCTGCCAAGGGCTGCGTAGGCATCAGCCCCCATGCTTCCTGATGGGGAGCAGGTTAACACGTAGCTCATGCATCATATTTTCAGTTGAATTAAAATCAAAGACAGGCAGGAGAATAGCAGGGATGCGTTGGCTAAGGGCCACTTATCCTGCCACCCCCATGCATGCAAAGCCTCCGTTTAAGGCATCCGTGCCTCTCCAGGGGCACATCCTCTGCTCCTGGACTGTGGGCAGAGCCCTTTCGTTCCAGCTGCCTCCAGCCCCCCAGCCCTGCAATTGCCTGTGAATTAAACCAAGCTATTCTTGTTACTTCTTTTGAAATCCAAAAGTTCCCAGAAAAGGCAATTCTCCCAAAAAAAAAAAGAAATAATCTATGCTAACAGGAGGCTTCAGCAAAGCACCCACCTTTGTCTTCCTGCTTCATTGCCACCCACCCAAATCAGCAAGAGCAGTGGGTGGCATTTACAGAACATCTCCATGCTGAGACACAAAAGCACTAGGAAGGTGTCACAGCTACCAGAGTGGGAAACACAGTGGTCTGTGAGCACTTGGCCTCAAATCGAAGTGGTTTATTTCTGGTAACTCAGCCACAGCAGCTTCCAGTAACGCTCATAAAGCTCCTTTCCGCTCAGGAGACAGTGGCTTCCAAGGGCCATCACAGCTAGTGTTCCAATTTGGCTTCCTTTAAAGCATGTTGGTGATAGGCTGAAGGCTGACCAAGATCCCATGCGGGGGACACCAGAGATTTCCTAACAGAACCCACGAGGCACTTTTATACTAGGAGTAGTGACAAGCCAGCCTCATATGGTCTGGCCAGCGCCCATGTGTTCAGAGAATGAGGAGACAGGATGGCTTACGAAGACTGCCTGTTCCTGTTATTCCTAGTATCTGCCTTATCCAGGCAAAAATTCCCAAAGACGTGCTCTGAGCAGGTTGCTCATATCTCCTCACTCCCACCAAGCCCAAGATGGGATGGTCTTAACTGGGAACAGCTGTGGCTTTGCCTTACATCTGCTCTAGGCTTAATGATGTCTTGCATCTGCACTGTCCCATGGGGAAGCTGGGATGTTGCCTGAAAGACATCTTGTGGGGCAATTGCAGGAACAAAACCACAGCACATCAAAGCCCACCCTTGCCCAGAGCTGTTGTACAACCAGATCCAGTGACTCCGTGCTGTAAAAATGCCACCAGAGCTGCACCAAGGTGGAGCGGAGTGAAGCTGAAGAGGGCATGGTCCAGCCAACTACCACAAACCCTTCTGATGCCGTGCCAGACCCAATCACTGATTGCTAGCCTGCCTCCCGCCAAACAGAAACACGAGGTCTCATCTATCACGGTGTCCTGCCTCCCTGGAAAACAGTAGTAGGGTCACAACCAGAGCACCAGCTCCAGCAAAGCAGCTCTGTGCAAAGCATCACCTCTGCTCCCCGCAGCATCCCTTGCTCTGTGTCGGGTTTCTCCTGACTGCATACATCCAGCTCCTCGCCATTGCCACAGCTGGGCACTCAGCCCTGAGAACTTGACCCTGACCAAAGTCCCTGCAGATCCTGGCTCCAGTGGCTAAACAGCACCACCTGGGGCACTTTATAAAGCAATTGGCTAACACTGCTTGTTGGTCATTAAAAATATTACATGTGTTCTGTGCTTCACTGTTCGGCTAAATTTGCGGGTTGCATAATCACCCCTTTTATCTGCCTGGAGTTTGGCCCCTTTGTATTTCTCTCCTGTGCTGCCTTAGCCCAAGACTGAAAGCTGTGTTGCACTGGAGACTCTCCGGGTTTCTCTGCACCATTCACTCCACTACCACATTGCCCCTGTTTCCTCTTCAAGCTACTGGCAAGGCCACAGTGCTCCCTTGCTTGAGGCCACGCACTTTTCAAATTGCTCCCTGTTCTGCCTGCTGTCCTGTCAATTTGGGCCTCAGAGCTGATCGTGAGAGTCTGGACAGGATTGCAGCACCAAGGTGGCAAGGATGGAGCAGAGAGAAAAGACAAAACTTCTGCCCACAGAGAGCACACCCGATGGGTACGTGTAACTTGGCCTGAGCAGCATCCCACTGCGTTAAACACACATGTGCAAATACACCAGGAAACACACACACGCACCAAAGCAAGGCCGTTTAACATCAGCACGCTGGTTCCAGAGCCCGGGTCAAGGGATCTGTCCCTGAACCTCCAGATGCTGCTTCCCATTTATCCCCCCCTCCCAGGGACTCCCCAAAGCACTTGTTGCCACCCACCTTCCAACCTAAAAGCCAGGGCAGAAGCATCAAGGAGGTTGTCCCAGCAGATTCTATCTCCTGCTCCGGTAGAAGAGAATTGCTGGTTCACTGGGGTCAGCCAGGGAACCTTGCAAGGGGAGAAGGGATCTTATTCCCAGCTGATGTGGAAATGATGGGGATCAGCTGGGAGCCCATTCCCACCCCTTCCACTGCTTCAGGCTGCACTCTGGCTTTTCCTTGGGGTAGTCATTTTAATGACTGAGCACGTCTCTGAATTTCCTGACAAGTTTCAGTCACAGGGATAGAGAGGGAGACAAACACATGCAATGAAGGGGAAAGGGGAGCAAGGCAAAGGGAGGGAGAGATATGTTATCTTCAGCATGTCAGCTGGGGAGAGAAGGGCCTGAGCAAATGAAGGCAACCAAAGCAACATGTACTAGCAATGGGTGGCTTCTCCCCCAGGCCAGCCAAGGACCAAAGGTGGAAGGTAGCTGCAGCGAGGAAGAAACACAGCCAAAGAGCAAAGAACCCCAGTGGGGAAGGTAGAGGAAAAGAGGGAAAAGGTGAATAAAGGTTAAACATCTCCATCCTCCCCACAGAGTCCTAGTAATCAGGAGTATCTAGGAGCCTTCAGGGTCTAGACGAGAGAAATAGTGAGGATTAAGAGCCAGTGGAGATCAGGTGGCCAGGGCAACCTGGATGATTATTTCCCAGTACTGCACATATGCAAGGAACTTGCCGATCACTGAAGCTCATAAACACAAGAGTCTTGTGGCACCTCCAAGTACCACTGGCCCTCCCTCTGGGAAGCCCAACCACTACAAATGCATGGCCCTAACACACAATATTTTCCAATTGAGGCATGATCCCTTCCTGCTTGTGCCTCTCCCTGACCGCTCTGCAAAGGAAAACGCCAGCAGGGATGCAGCCATGCTCTGCACGCCCCAACAGGGTGACAAGGCCGTGGGCATGCTCGTCCTTTCAGTTCCCTGGCCATTGCCCACCCTGGACTGGGATCTCCTCTCTGTCTGCTGGAGTCTCTGGGTGAGTCAGGCTGGCTGAGGCTCTTTCGTGAGGAACACAAAGCCTCTTCTGCTCATGCCTCTCCACCTCTCTGATCCACTCAGGCCACTGCCCCCACCCCACCTCAGTTTGGACTCTGAGCAAATGAGCCTTGAACTTGTCCTGTCCTCCTGCAGTGACTGAATTCCCTCAGGATATGCTGGAAGTGCCTCCCCAGGTCAGCTATGTTTATCACCGTGGTGTTTTGCCAAGCCAGAACCTGAGTGCAAACAGGGTCCTACAACCCACCTGCCTCACTGTGCGACCCCACATCACTGACCTCCAGCAGCCCCAGCACACCAAGAAGGACAGGAAAAGCTTTTTCTCGGTTTTGGAGAAGGGAAAAAAAGGGAGAAGGTAGTAAAAAGAGAAGAGCCGATGGCATCTGCAGTGTCATCTCTCTGCAGACTTGGGTTCCTTCTGCTCTCAGTTCTTCAAATAGCAACAGATACTCTGCATTGATATTAATGCTAATGTTTTAATTATTGTTACTAATAACATAATTGATATTCATCAACAGTGCTACTTGAGGTCTGGAGAAAAGCCTCACAGCAGACCAGAGAGGAATGAAGTCAAGGAGAGGAAGATAAACTCTCCCCCTCTCCACGTTACATACAGGGAGAGCTATGCTTTCCACTGCTCCCCTGGCTCTATTTAACCCATGGTGCAAGGCTCCTCTCAAAAAACTGTTGAAGCCCCTGAGACTTGACTCACTGGGCCAAGGCTGCTCGCCCTCAGCTCTCCCAATGAGTATCTTCCCCGTCCTGAGAGCTGCGAGCTCTGCTTCATGGGTGGACACCCCACGCCTGCACTCCCCACACGACACTCAGCCCCCGTGCCACCGCTTCCACCCACCCCACAGCCCCTCTGGCATCTCCCGAAGAGTGCCGTGGCGTCAGGACAGAGCCTATGTCCTGCGCTTCCTCTCACCCCACAGTGCCGAGTGCTCCCTCACGGCAGCGCTGAGCTGGCCTGCAAACCACCGAGAGCGGCCAAGGAGAGGAAATGAATTCCCAGGCCCCTCCACCACGACGCCTGAGAAGCTAATCAGGGAACTTTATTAAAAAATAATAATGGCGATAAAAAGGGAGAAAAGTAAGCCGCCTTGGAAGCCGTTCAACCACAAACACAGGGAGGACGGGAGGCCCTTTCAAATGCAAACATGAGCGAGCCTCCTCCTGGCCAAGCGGCGCTCGGGGCAGCAGGTTGCAGTTATCAGCCGTGCCGAGATCCAGCGCCAGATCACTTCTGATCAAAACCAGCCCCCGCTGGCTCTGCTGGGAATGAAACACATCCCCTGGTCGCCTTTTGCCAGGATCAGTTCCCGCCTGGACAGCAATGAATGAAAGCGTTTCACAGAAGCTGGCGGTGCCTCTTCCCAGCAGTTTTCCTCTCTGCAGCTGGGGATTCCCCAGCGTCGTGCCTGAGGCTTACCAGGTCCTGCTCTGTGGGCAGCCCAGAGCTCTCCCAACACCCAGTGACACGGCAGGACCAGGATCATCTCAAAAGTCTTTTTTTTTAATGTATTTTTTAATAGTGTTTACAAACAAAGCATCATTCAGAGGCTCAGTGTGCACACCTGGGGCTCCCCCTGGTATCACAGAAAACAGGTGGGGCAGGGTCTGATGTTCCCAGAGGTACTTGCACCTTGTAATGGTATTTCTCAACCTCTCCCCAGTACCTGCTTCGCCACCACTGCTAGGAAGGGGGAGGAGATAGGAAAGTCTCTGATTTTCCTCTAGCCCATTCTCCAGCCGGGGAGCTGGAATGTGACTGAGACCATGAACAGTCACATCAGCTTCCACCCATGCAAACAGGGAGAATCCCCTTTCTGTGGATAAGGTCCCACAGACTCAGAAATGCTCCCTGAAGTCCAGCCTCTTCATTTGCATGGCATCTCTCCTCCTGGAAGCTGTCCTACTTCACCACTGGACATCACTGCTCTCCTGCAGTAGTTACTAGCCTCCATCTATCTGACTTGGACTGCTCTCTGGCAGTTTCCTATTGTCTTTTTGGCACCCTTCTGCTCAGGTAAGCTTGCTTGACTTGAGGTAAAGGCTCCCCTGATTTATGCTTCCCAGACTGACAGGTGCTCCCAGATCACAGTGGAAGGACCACTCCAGCACATCCCTCATGTCTCTTCACACCACGGTCCTTCATCCTTCCGACACTCACAGTTTGCATCTCTCACAGGAGATCTGTTGTTTCAGCAAAGCGTGATGCTCCATTTTCCATCACATCTGGAGTACATCACCTCATCAGTGAAATCCTCCAGACAGAAAAGGGTAATTCAGCATGCCCCGGTGTAGGAACAGTACCTTAGCCCCGGGGATGGTCCTGTCCTCATAAGGATTCACCCTGCCTGTTCCCTCACTAGCAGCTAATGGACAAAATGTGAATTTCATGCGGGCGAAGCCCCTGTGACAGAAGATCATCTCTAGGCAGGATGATGTGTTCCTCCAGGGAGGATTTTCTCACTCCCGAATTGAGGGAGACCCAGGCAAGGGGTAGGAGCTGAGGGGGGAGCTCAGGGATAGAAGAGACAAAGCCACCGCAGGGAGCAGAGCTACTAGAGAAAGGGACACTACCATGGCCTATGGGTGGCTGGGCCCTCAGAGCTTGGTCTGCCGCATGTCAGAGCCATGGCTGTGGTTGGGCCATCACTGTTATTGGGTTTGGCTGGGACATCCCAGATGAGGTGATGCTGAGGCCACTGGAGATGGAAACCACTTTCCTGTATCCATTTAGCGCATGTTGCCCATCCAGCCCCTTTCCTCTGCAAGCACTGTCCCACAGTGCTCACCAGCAGCAGGGTCAGACCAGCTCCAAGGAACAGGGAGCATCATCCAGCAAGGTTTTCCTGTGCCTGGCTGGGATCCGGTTCGTCAGACTGAGTCACTCCTGAGACAAAGAGCCAGCAGCCCACCTCCCTGCAAACACAGCCGGTGCCCAGGGCAGAGTGCGGCAGCTTGTCACTTCGGGTGCCTCATGCACGAACTTGCCTGCAAGCAGAAGAAACAGGCAGGGAAACCATCAGATTAAAGAAACCACAAAGCCTGTCTCTGCGTATCCCCATCCCCACCACCTCTGGTCGGGATCGATAGGAAACCAAACATCCTGTACACACACAGCGTATTGTGCAGCGGAGACGGGAGCTTATCGCCCACTTCCTCTGCGAGCCTGCCTGTACCTCCCAGGGCTCAGCCCCGCTCCAGCTCCATGTAACAAGGAGAGGTGCAAATAAACTGCCAGCTCATGCCGACCTCTTCGCTCCCCAGGTGGCCTCCCAAGAGCAGGTCTCCTCCCCTTCCCCTCCCTGGGATACAGTGAAAGCAGGGAGAAGGTGCCGCTCTTCAACCCTGAGGAGGAAGGAAAGCTGCAGCCCGCACTGCTGCAAACCCAGGTGCCTTCCCAGGGATTTGTTCCCCTCCAGGCAGCACTCACCAGGCTCAGCCCCCAGTGCCTTCCCAGTGTGGCAAGGAATTGCTTCAGCCTCTGGGCTCATCCTTCTCCCCAGCCCCAGGGGTGTCCCGGAGAAGCCCATGGAGTTACACCAGTAGGAGAGGGCAGCAAGCATTTAGAGCAAGTGGGTTAACAGCCACTGAAGGCCACAGACAAACAGCTCAGCTAGAGGAAATTGGCACAGGGGTTCATTCTGCACGTCTTGGCCACTATCTGTGAGGTTTTCCCTTACAGTCTCTGTTTTCCTTTGGGCCAACCCTCATATTTTTAAAGTCATAATCCCAGCGTGAGTCCATTGCTACTTCTGTTATTTCCACCGTGCAGTCCATTACACGGCTGTATGTCTTGGAGGTAAAAAGCAGCTCTTGCGGTTAAACTGACTGTATTGCTGCGTGCTTCATCAGGGCTGGGAGTTTTCATCTTGAGGGAGAAGCGAAGTGACAGAGGTCACTGCGGTGCCTCTGTTAGGTTAAATGTGAATTTGTCTAGGGCTCTCCTGGAAAATCGGTCACCTGGCAGCTGCGAAGCACCCCTGGGGAGGCCTGCACAAGGAGGAGGAAGGCTGAGAGGGGAGCAGAGAGCTCATCCACAGACCTGGAGTGCATCTCAAGCGCTGAGACTGAATAAACCCCGTGAGCAAGTTCTCCCTTTACCCAAGGACACCCTTCCAAGGGAAAACACATGCATATCTAGGTCCTGGAGGAGATGCACCAAAAACCACAAGCTAATTGTTTGCCTTCGCCTGCAGGCAGAGGAGATATTTACACCTTTTGCTGAAAGCCCACCAGGTTTCTCCTTCCCTCTTGCAGCCCACTCCACCCAGCAGAAGGGGCCAAGCTAGGGATGATAAAGTGGCTGCCCCAGTCCCCCTAGGCTCTTTGTAACCCTCCACCCTGCTCCCAGGCTCCAGGAGATCGTTATCAGCCACAGGTGACCCCTGGATTAGCTCTCACCACCCGCCAGGCTCCTGCTGTCCCCCATCCATGACAAGCCTCCTCTCTCCTCAGGGGCAACCTGGCTTTCCGGACCCCCCTGCAAGTTTGTCAGGGATGCCAGGACACACAAGAGGTGGTGGGAGCCCTAACTGATAGCCCATGACGCGCTAATCCTGGGATTAGCCAGAGTTCAGGGGTTAATTACAAAGGTGTGGAGAGGAAGAGGGGGAAAACAGGGACAACAGGAAGACCCAAAATGACAACTCCGCCTAAGCAGCAAGTCTGGACCCAGGTTGGCTGCAGTGTCTGAAAGACAGGGTGAAGGAGGCAATAGTCTGGGAGGACAGCTCTCCCATCTGGGGTCAGAGGGGCTGGTTCCCCCAATTCCTGACACATCTCCAAGCCACCGAGCGTCTCCCAGGCACCAGTTTATAAAATTAGCACAGCCCTTCCCACAGGGGATGAGGAAAACAAACCCGCTGGAGACTGTGCGCAGCCCTGACACAACGCAGGCCATACAGGAACATAAAATGGGGACGTGCAGGGCAGATATTTCAGGAGGAGCTGGCAGGATTTACAAATCTTCCCACCCAGACTGATTTCTCAGACATCTCTGTGGCAGAGAGAGGCATCACGCAGGGAGACCTGAATGGGCTCCCAAGCGGGAAGCAGCGTAAACGCTTCAACCTCAATTCATTATCAGAAAACATCGCTAATTTGCTCAGCACAACCCTACTAAGTGTGGTTTTCTGGCTTCCAGACCATGAAGTAGCTATTTCCACAGGACACCGCTCTCGGATTAAGTAGCTTTACCCACCCATGGATAGCTGCCCGGGTGCCCGGCGTGGCAGAAGCAGCCCCATGCCACCCTCCAAGCCCTGCTGATCACAAGGGAAGGGGAGGGATGGCTGAGGGTCCCTCCCCAGCTGGGATCTCCAGGCAGCAGTCCCTGGGGAATCAGTGCTGTCGGCCCACCAACAGGTTCCTGGCATGCCCCTCACCCGCCCCGTCACTGCCGCATCCCCAGGGCTTTCCTCTGGGATGTCATTAGTCAGAAACTGTGGCATATGACCACACATCTGGAAGGAGTTAGATGACGAGAGCCTCTGCCAGCTGTCTTCGTTTAGATTTGTTCATACTTGGAAGCGCTCTGCAGCATGATCTGTAAAATAAAAAGTTGCGCTGATTGACACGAGCCGAGGGTTTCCTCTGAGGCACTCCCTGCCCCCATTGCCTCCACCCAGGACACCAACATTAGTACTTATTACATCCTGGAGGCCGGCTGCATACGACAGAGACGGCATGGCTATTAACCATTGCCTTTCTTCCTGCCAGAGCATGGCCAGCTCTGGCAGGGACAAGGAGCCTGTGGGAATGTAACCCCCCGGCTGACACTGGGACAGCCCCAGCAACACTACCAAGCCTTACTGCCCAAGGGGCACCCAGTGGGGTGACCCTGCTGGAAAGCCTTGGGGACTTCACCCCATGCTGAGTGCTGCAGCAGTAGGGGGGGTCCCGTGGGCTCTGGGACAGCTCGTTCCTTCCCCATCCCCATTTCTGTATGTGGGGCTCCTTCAGCCCCCTTCCCAGGCCCCAGCGACCCCCCTTGAGCTCATGCATTTTGTTCTGTCGGTGGAGGTAGAGGGAGCAGACCACCCTGCCATAGGAGTGAGGGGGGAACCTAGCCTTTCCCTCTGGCACTTCCCTCTGACCGCCCCATGCTGGACCAGGGCAGCTGGGCAGGTCACGCTGCCTCCATTCTAAGGGAGGAGATGGGGAGGGGGACACTGGCAGTGTGAGGAACACCAGGCACAGGGTAACTCAGCAGGGTGGCATGAGAAGCAACCATACTGGCAGCACTGTCTCAGCAGGGATGTACACCCTGCTGTGACCACAGCTCAGGCATCCCTCAGCTAAGAGTTTAGTGTATATATCCCATGTACCTGCAACACCACTGAGCTCAGGAAGGGCTGCAGATCTCACTGGAGAAGCAAATGCAAAGCTCAGGGCCCTCCCATTTCCACACTTCACACCCGTTTCCCATCTGAAGCTGTTTCTGCAGCCTTGCCTCTGGGTGCACCAGAGATTAACAAGGTCTGGGGTCAACCAAAAGAGACTACCAAGAGAGCAGTGTTTAAGCTTCACTGAATCTTCATGGATTTGTCAACAGACTTGGGATCAGCTGTTCCCAATCTGATAATCCAAGTCCCATACACACAGCCAGGGGCTGCCAGGAAAACAGCTGATCTGTTTTAGGACCCACTTAGGGTTGGATTCCCACAAAAGATGAAGCAGGACAGGAGTGGCCAACTACTGACAGAGTTCTTCCCAAGAAAAAGGATGCTGCTATGCAGGGGGCGGGGAGGTGTGACGCTGTGAGAATATGTACCCCTGCAAGAGTGCCATGCGTTCGCATGGCCATGCACAGCCTCCCTCAGCTTCCACAGGGCACGTGTGACCTGCCCAAAAGCAGCACGGGGGGCTCGCAACAGACCCTGGGCGATCGTCTCATCTGTGTGATACACGATCTCCCAATGAGGCTGCCAATGCTGGGCCCCAGCCAAGAGATCGCGTTCCTAAGGACATGTCTTCAATTAATGTCTTTTTTTTTCCCCCCATTTTGTTTAAAATTGGGGTTGAGCTGCTTCTAAACAGATGTGTTGGGGTAGCCAAAATATTTGCCTTTCTGCTGGCTGTTTGTTTGGCATCCGTGCCTGGCTGATGCTAAAATATTCTTTGCTTCCCCCCAGCAGTGAGCAAGAAGCAGCTCAGGGGGTGTGATGGGTACCCTTCATTCACATACTCAGGGAGCCAAATTCAGCCATGTGCCACGTCTCATCTGCAACCCCAGCATCTCCTATGCTGGCTACGTGTTGTGGAAACACAGAAATGTGAAAGGAGTTTCTCCCCTGGGAAATGTAGGGGGAAATGGTCCAGCACCAGGTGGAGTGGGCAGGAGGAGCATCCATGGTGGGGACAGGGCAGCAAGAAAAGCCCTCCTGCAGCACTGCGACGCTGCATGCAGCGAGCACCACTCACTCTGCTAGCCCAGCACCCAGCCCACGCCAACAATGCCCAGAGAAGCAAACCCTCCGTCAAAGGGGTTGCAGTGGCCCCCACCGGGGTGGCATAACCCCACCCAGCCCCAGTCACCCCAGGGGTTTTTCAAGCACCTGCTCAGAAGGCGAGCAGCGCCGGGGCTCGTCTGCCCCACAGAGGGAGATGGCTTCAGAGACATCCCAAAATGCAGGGCGTAAGGATGCACTTGGGTGAAAGACACCACACCATGGGGTGCAGGACAACTAGCACCCTCTGTCCCTATGCTCGCTACAGCGACAGACCCCACAGACTGTCCCTCAGTGACTTCCACCCACTCAGCGACATTCTCAGCCCCGGCTCGTCCACAAACGTGCCCTTGGAGACGACTTCCAGCTGCCTGCAAGGAGGCTTCTCTGCACGCAAACCCTCGCACTGGGTGCTGGGAAATCCCCCTGCTTGCAGCCAGGACCCGACCCCTGTGATTCAGAGGCCGGGTGGCCAGAGGGACAGTTTACGTGCAGGCGCTGATGAAGGCGTGCAGGCACACGGCTAGCTCTGCTGCGTGCCTCGGGAAGGAGCCGGGCTGCGCAGCGTGCAGACACCCTGTGACTCAGAGCAGCCTCGCCAGCCCGGCGTCAGGCTCGGGCTGCAGCTGGGGAGCCCGCCAACATCAGGGATGCGGGGGAAACCTCTGTCTGTCTCGTCCTTTCCTTAAGAGGCATAAGGAATAGCATCCCGCTGTCCCCTCCTCCTTCCTCCCCGTGCAGACACAGATCTATTCATGCTGGCAGAAAACCGCACTCAGTTTTGGGGTTGGGAATGAGGCTGTCTCCATGGATTTCAGCCTCTGGGCACACTCATGCCACCTGCAGGGTTAAATGCAGCCCCCTGCCCTTACAAGTGCTCTCACCAAGGCTCCCCGAGGCTGACACACCAGGTTGACTGCAACAAGCTAATAACCAGTGGAGAGAGCATTAAACCAACTGCTCCGGCTCAGCAGATATATTCACCCTACTCAGTCACGCACCTGGACACCCATCCATGATGCAGACAACCGTTTACGCCAAGGCCTTCAGGCTACAAACAGCCCTAGCACATCCTCTGACCCTGAGCTGAGAGGCCATGGTGGGAAGAAGACATTTCAGTGCTGCAAGCTGCTGTCCCTTTTGCTGAGGAATAACCCAGCAGGGAGAAATGCTGCTGTCAGTCCACCCCAACACCAGGTTGAGCCACCCCTGCCTCCTTCCACCTTTTTTTCCCTTTCCCATTTCCCAGGATCCTCTTTCCACACTCATCACTGCCTGCATCCAGATGCTTAGGACAGACCGGGATACCAAAGGACAAAACACACCAGTCAGGTCAATCCCTGGATCTCAGCAGCAGCTATTTGGTTCTCAGTCAGGGGCTTATTCTTTCTGGTGGCTTATACAGCCACCAAACCCTCAGACCTGTGACTGCAAGATGAGATGTCACAATCCTGAGGAAGACAGACATTTTTACACTGGCCGCTTGACAAATTGTTTGAGACTAGAGTAAAATTCACCCCTGAGCCAGCAGCTCACAGCTCAGCACCTCAGCAATATAGCAAGCCATAGAAAGGCCTTACCCAAAACAGCAGGGTCAGGAACCAGCCTGGGAACATGTCTCTTGCCATGCTCTCACATAGGTGTTTTGAGTTCAGGTGCCAACTTTTTGGTCCCAGGTGCTTCTAAGCTTCCCATGCTGTCCGTAGGCTTCAGCGTCTCTGCTACGCTACTTTGTCTTCCACCATTTCCCTGAAATAGGACTCAGTCTCAGCTGGTCTTGTCCTCAACAGCACACCTGAGCAGACCAGATACCTCAGTGCCAGATACCAGGTACCCTCAGAGACAAGTGAGTTAGTTTCAATAGCAGTTTAGATGCCAAATTCCCCTGTGGGTCTGGCTTGCAGTGCCCCCCAGCTGTAGGTCTGCTCTGGACCTGATACTTGGCTGGACCTGAGATTTGGGCTCTGAGCTGCCCTGCAGTTTCTTGCTGCTCACAAAGACTCAGGATACGGGGACCAGCATTTGGCAACAGATTAATCTGAACGTTAAGAGATGGGAGTCAGTGGCAAGGAAGAAGCAGTGAGTGGTGGGACACGCTGGTTGAAGACAAACAGTTGGCACCTGTAGTCAAGCTGGTCAGAAGTGCAGAGCCAGAGGGTTAGTATGGTCCATCTCAAAGGGACACAGCACAACATTAAACTCCTCCTCACTGCTCCAGCTGCACAGCAGCCCAGTGCCACCAAGGATTTGAAAGTCAGGTAGGCTGGTAGGTGAACATACAGCAAGCCCTGGAAACTGTATTGCAGATGCCTATGGTAGCTCTGGCTGCATAAAACCCACATCAGATCAGATCATCGTTCTGGCTGAGACTCCTGTTTGTGTGAATAGTAGGGAGCACACTGACACAGCAGAGAGAAGGTGGTGGTAACCTCATGGTGACAGGAAACGTGCAGAGCTCCAGCCCCATGAAGGAGAGGAGTCAATGCAGGGTTCATCCCCATGTCTAGATGTCCATATAGCTCCCTGCCCTTTCCCTTCGCTGAGGTCTTGCCTCCTCTCCTCTGCCTGTGAAAGACCAAGGGGAGAGGACAGTGGTGCAGCAGCCTCGAAGTACTGTACTCCAGCCACACCCTGCAGCCTCCTAACTACTCTGTTTAAATGCCGCAGGCTATAAAACAGGTTTCCACCAGTACCTGTGGGATTGTGGCTGGGATCCATCCCTCCACCAGGTAGAGGCTCTGCCTCTCCAGTCCTCCCAGTCCAAGACCTCAGGAGACAAGACATCTTCCCTTTGCTGTCTGGCCCTTGAGTGTGCAAGGGGGTGAGGTGTAAAGGCATAAATTACACCCCTGCTGATCCCATGGCTGGGCCAGTACCAACTCCTTCAACAGATGGGCCTTCGAAGAAAGGGACACAGGACTCAGGAATATCCAGTTTCTCTCCTGCACTTCAGACCACTGTGGGCTCTCTCCAGAGCCCACCAGCAAAGACATGGGCACATTGTGACTGTGCCCTGCAGCAGCACATCTGTGACCCAGCTGCACACAGCTGGCAGCACTAGCAGCATCCAGAGCCTTCCAAGAAGAAAGGAATGACCAGCCCATGTATGCTGCATGGGCTATTCCTCCAGCTCTGAGCAAGGACCCGATGCCCCTCTCCCAGCTTTGAGGCAAGAGCTGGCTGGTCCCCTATGGAGGATCACCTTCAGCAGGTCTTTGTGTCCAGATGCCACCACACAGGAGTATCCAGTGAGGAGGGAGGATGGTGGCGAGGCCTTGCCTGTTCCCTGGTCACCACCAGCTCACTCACTGCCTTGTCATGGAGCCCCAGACAGGTCGACCTCCAGAGAGTGCTCCCCCTTGAACATCCACCAGGATGAATTCCTTCCCTCTTAGCAGAAATGTCTCATGATGCAACAAGACTTCCCGTGTTTCCTCAGTACCTGAGATTTAGGGCTTTGTTTGCCTAATACTCATCTGATGGGCTTGAAGGGAGGGGGAGGGAGGTCAAGCTGGTGTCCTCAGAACTGATGAGTATCATCCCAAAACAGCCTCAAGCACGTTAAGGTCTGCTCCAAGTCATTCCCTGTTGAACTCATCACAGTCATACAGTAAACATCCCCAGTCTTCAACACAGCAACGTCAGACACTGAATGTCCCGACTGGCTGCTCACATACACTACTCATGTATTACTAGAGAGCACTTAGATCTTCATCACAGCATTCAAGTGGGATTGTATTTTTCCAGTCTGTTGTGAGTCAGTGGTGAGCAAGTGGGGATGTGTGGACTGTGTCCGGTGATGGTGTGCCATGCGTACTCACATCTGGGGGAGTAATTAGACACATGGCCACACTTTAACCTCAGCCTTCCTTTGTGGTCCCACACTCAACCTGGAAGCCACAGGCGCAGAGCAGAGTCCGGCCTCGCCGACCTCAGGTCGGGGAGAGCTCTGGTGTGAGGACATCGCTGGGGTGAGAGATACTCCAATGTTCCCTTCAGCCCACGCACCCAGTGCCTTACAGGCAGAGTGAATGGCGGTGAGATGATGAGAGAGGGAAGGATGCCGGCCAGGCTCTCGGTTCCCAAGGCCAACACCACACCCTGCCGCGCGTGTCCCCAGACTGCACCATTCCCAGCCCCAACCGCCCCCCATCACTCCCCCTGGACCCTCAGCTCAGTGGCATGTTGGGCAGGGTGTCCCCCAGTGGGTGCGACCACTGGGAAGCACAGGCATGCTTAGCTACAGGAGACAAGGCCACATTCCTCAGGATTCCCATGCCAGACAGGTAGAGGTGACATCCACAAAAAATTTGCTTTTTATTTGTAAAAGACCCTTCCTGTTTCCTTTACCCTTCCATACCCGCCATCTCTCTCCCCCCACCTCTGACAGCCCTCCTAACCTGTAGTCCCAAGGCAGAGGCCATGATAACAGCAGAGCTGGATAATACCCCTTCTCTGATGCCCAGAAAGCCTTTGGTATGTTTGCTAAGAGTTGCCTCAGGGTAGCTGCAGCCTGGTTTCAGGCAGACTGAGACATGGGGGAGGTTTTCCATGGCCCAGAGCTCCGAAGCGAGGGACAGGGATTCTCCAGGCTTGGCAAGGTGTGAGCATCGCCACCCCAGGCCCCTGCAGATAAACTCCAGGGGTTAGATGGGGCGCAGCTGCTGGGAAGCAGGGAGAGGGGGGGCCGCCCAGCTCATCAGGGGAGTTCTCCCAGATGAAGAACGGCTGTAGCTTAAAAAAGGCTAAGTTTTCCCATATTTTAGGAAAATAGCAGCGTTCCAGTACTTAAAGGGGGCCTACAAGAAAGCTGGAGAGGGACTTTTTACAAGGGTGGGTAGTGATAGAACGAGGGGTAATGGCTTCAAACTGGAAGAGAGGAGATTTAGATTAGATCTCAGGAAGAAATTTTTCACCATGATGGTGGCAGGACACTGGAACAGGTTGCCCAGAGAAGCTGTGGAGGCCCCATCCCTGGAGGTGTGGAAGGCCGGGTTGGATAAGGCTTTGAGCAACCTAGTCTTGTAGGAGGTGTCCTTGCCCATGCAGGGCAGGTGGAACTAGGTGATCTTTAAGGTCCTTTCCAACTTAAACCATTCTATGATTCTATGATTTTCCTACCAGTGTGTTTTCTACCCCACCTCACTTAATGTCAGACATCGGGGAACATGCAAGGAGCAGGACCACTGCAGGCAACAGCACAGCAAACCCACACACTCTCTAGCAGGATCACCATCACCCACCAGGTCACACCAGTGAACGTGCCTCCCCAGGGGCCAAAACACCACCGATTTTCTATAGGTACGGCCGCTGCAGAGCCACGGATGGATACTGACTCCTCCCCAGTTCTGCCAATGGGAAGGTGAGACAAACCTAAATCTGTAAACAGCCCACATCCATTTTGAAAAATACTTTCATCAGCATAATGAATCCCTCCTAACAACATATAGTGAGGATGTCTGTGTTCCCATGCACCGTATCAAAGCTAAGGCCTCTTGGCAAGGCCAAGCTGGGCTGGCAAAATCTACTTGGTTATTATGGGCTGGCGCAGCCACAGACCTTTGGTTCAGGGGTTTCACACTATTGTCTTTCAGCAGCTCTTTAACACATAACACATAGAAATGGAAAGCTGCTCAACCTCTGCTCTCCGCAGAGGAGGCAGGAGTGAGTGTTTGCAGGCTGCTTTTGGAGAAGACAGACCTACTGCAGCCCACCCCACCCCAGCCCTCAATCCTCGCCTTCACTCATAGCCAGGGAAAGGGCTCGCTAGCCCCAGCTGTCTCTCCACCCCAGCTACCTCGCCAGACATTTGCCATTAGCAGGGACCAGCGTGAAGCAGGGCTGGCTGCTGGGAGCAGCCTCCGTGTGCTGTTAGTGCTATGTGTGTGCGAGCAAGAGCACATGTGTGCAAGCCAGCATGCGTGTTTGCAAGCGTGTCCCCAAGGGCTGCAGTAACGTAGTCGTTCTTTTGGCCCGCTGCCAGAGGTGAAACCTCCCTCTCACATACGTACGCTCTTGGCTTTTTGCTCACCCTTGCCCCCTTGCTGTTCTGCAAAGCCCCGGACCCAGCTGACTCAACAGCTGAACCATCCGGGGGCCCAGAGCTGGAGGTCTCCCTCCTCCTTGGCTGCATTCACGTCCAGCACACGCTGCTTTCCCGGTGCGTGGAGGTGACAGCTTCTGACGCTGCTTCTGCCATCCCTGTTTGGCTCGTTTGTTCTCACACACACACGTACCGCTGTCAGGCCAGCTCAGCCTCACGCACACGAAGGGTCCAGCGTTCTGATTCATCTGCCGTGGGTCCTCAGGAAAATGAATCCTCAGCTTTCATTTTCTGAGGATGGAGTGGGATCTGTTTACTCAGGGAGGCTATGAAGTCATTTTTTTCTCGTTTATGCCAACAGCGGAAAACCATTTCAAAGAGAAAGGAGTGGGTTCGGATCTGGCTTCAGACAAAAGCTGAATGAACCCAGACCAGAATCAAAGGCAAACAAAGCTTCTGGGTGGCTTGTCCATAATACTGGTAAGTCCACATGCTCCGCCACCACAATCAGAAAAAGACTCTCTGTTATGGATAGGGCTACAGCGTATGAATCCTGGCTCCTCGTCCCCTCTCCTGGACACCCACCTCACCCTCTCCCATTGCTAGGACATGATTTCAGCAGTACTGCCTCCTGGGGGCCTGCTTCATCCATGAGGTCAATTCGTCTCCAAGAGCTGGAAAAGAAGCCCTGGAGTCCTGCTCTAGTCCTTTGGCATGAGCATTTGGAGGAGCTCTTGTTCCACCCACTGAACCCAGCAGGGACTGTGGAGGTGCCTAGGGATAAAGCCAAAAGCAGGGCTGGCTTCATTCATACACATCACCCCTTCAAAACATGGACACAGAATCCTCAGCTCATCCCAGCTCAATGCCAGATGGATCTGAAGTCACATACATCTCAGAAGGATGGAGGAAAAGCCTTTGACACAAACTGAATCTACAATAACGTTGTCTCTAATGTAAGGTTTTTTCTTCTCAAAGCTTTGCCTGGTCTTAAGGTCTTCACCATTTGGCATTTACACGTTGCAGCACAGCTCCCCAGCAGATGCAGAGTGGATCAGATGCTGGGTGACTGCTCAGGAAGATAAGCAGAGGCTTGTTGCCTTCTTTCCCACAGGACCCACAGCAACCACTGCTCCCACTGTTCAGTTGTGAGGAGCAGTGCCTGGGAGATGGCTGGTAGAGCCCAGTGGCTGATAGTTTAACGTTTCCACAACTTTCTTGGCTACAGTGGTTCAGTGGTCCTAAGGATGGCCCCAGCTCCCACACGGGCCTCTGCATGCAGCAAAAAAACCAGCAGAGAACTGAGAGCCATGGACAATGTATTTATGAAAACCTGTGTTGCTAAGCAGACATGCAGCTGGGATTCACACCAGTTGAAGTCTCCTTCATTCCCTCTTGGCTCTGTTCCCAGATATAATGAGTTGTACTTAAGCAGCTGAAGGGTCCTGCTGCCAGATCTTCATCCAACAGAATAGGCGTGGGGGCGATCCATGGTCATGTACCCCCCTCCAGGACTAGAAATGTCATCATTGACTTCACTGGGTGCATTTCACTGCTCTCCAGAACCCTGTAGAGTAACTCACTGACATCATTACAATGGCCAGGCTTGGCCGAAGAGGTAGGGATGAGGCCTGCAACAGCCAGCAGGCTAGGGTTGGTCTGCATGGTTTCCATATGTTAGTTTTTTCTCGGGACTCTACCTTTGCTGCTCAAAAGCCTCAAGTGCCCTCTTTAGCTCAACAGTGCAACAACCATGACTGCTGCTGTGTTTGCAGTTTCAACAGATCCTCAGTGAGACACCCTGGCTAATGGGGCGGTTGACTGGAAATCCTTTAGCTGCATCTGCTATAGGCGAAGGGAAATGAAATTAATCATCCACACAGAGCCCCTCCCTTTTGTTCAGTTGGCTATGAAATATAAGATTTTTCCCACAGCTGGAATACTTTCAACAAGTCACAGTAGGATTTTGGACTGTAGACACATCTGTGCATCCTCAAAGGTACCTGTATCGTGGGCAAGGGAGACGTACAGGCACATGCCAAAAAGCCAGATAGCGGTAAATCTTGCCAGGGCCATCAAGAGCAACAACAAAACCTTCTACAGGTATTTCGGGGACAAACAAAGACTAGGGAAGATGTGGGCCCACTCAGGAAGGAAATGGGATACCTGGTCACCCAAAACATGGAGAAGGCTGAGGTACTCAATGACTTTTTCCCTCATTCTTCACTGGTAGAGGCTCTAACCACACTGCCCAAGTTGCAGAAGGTAAAGGCAGAGACTGGGAGAATGAGGTACCGTCCACTGTAGGAGAAGACCAGGTCTGAGACCAGCTGAGGAACCTGAACGTGCACAAGTCCATGGGACCTGATGAGATTCATCCTCAGGTCCTGAGAGAAATAGTGGATGAAGTTGACAAGCCACTGTCCATCATATTTGAGAAGTCATGGAGGTCTGGTGAACATAAGGGAAGGGGGGAACATAACCCCCATTTTCAAAAAGGGTAAAAAAGATGATCCAGAGAACTACAGGCTGGTCAGTCTCACCTCTGTGCCCGACAAGATCATGGAGCAGATCCTCCTGGAAACTCTGCTAAGGCACATGGAAAATAAGCAGGTGATTGGTGGCAGCCAACACGGCTTCACTACGGACAAATCATGCCTGACAAATTTGGTGACCTTCTAAAATTAGGTTACAGCATTGGTGGGTAAGAGGAGAGCAACAGATGTCATCTACCTGGACTTGTGCAAGGCGTTTAACACTGTCCTGCATGATATCCTGGTCTCTAAATTGGAGAGACATGGAGTTGATGGATGGACCGCTCAGTGGATAAGGAATTGGCTGGATGGACACACTCAAAGAGTTGCAGTCAACAGGTCAATGTCCAAGCGGCGTGCAGTGACAAGTGGTGTTCCTCAGGAGTCAGTACTGGGACCAGTGCTATTTAACATCTTTTTTGGCAACATCAATGTTTGGACCGAGTGCACCCTCAGCAAGTTTGCTGACGACACCCAGCTGTGTGGAGCAGTTGAGAAGCTGGAGGGAAGGGAAACCATCCAGAGGGACCTGTACAGACTTCAGAGTTGGGCCCATGCCAACCTCATGAAGTTCAATAAGGCCAAGTGCATGTCCTTGCCCACGGGAGCGGGTGTGGAACTAGATGATCTTTAAGGTCCCTTCCAACCTAAACCATTCTATGATTCTATGATGCCAAGGGATGGGCAGAGGGGAAGGAGAGGGGAGGAGGGGCAGCTGGAGAAACACTATAGCAGAGCAGTGCTCCAAAAATGATCAGCAGAGAGAATAATTAACATCATTACATCCTAACAGTTGAGGCCCACAGCATCCATAAAGCAGACTGGGGGTCACAAGAAGCTTCCTCCCAGTAACATTGATTTCCAAAAGGAAGTTAAAAAAGCACAGATTTGACTTTATCTGGAGCAAAATGTACATGCCAAACAATGGTGTTGTCCACAAATAGGCAATGAGAGTGGCTCTGCATTTCAGCACCACAAAGAGAGTGAAAAATAAAGGCTATAAGTAACATAACAAAAAGGATAAATGTAACTTGCCCTAATGAGGGAGGGAACTAGCTCCTCAAACAGATCAACAAATTAATGTATGTGCACACTATCACAGAGCAAGATCATAGAATCACAGAATCATTTAGGCTGGAAAATACCTTTAAGATCATCTAGTCCAACCATTGACCCTACTCTACCAGATCCGCCAATAAACCATGTCTCTAAGCACCACATCTACATGACTTTTAAACACATCCAGGGATGGTGACTCAACCACCTCCCTGGGCAGCCTATTCCAATGATTGATAATTCTTTAAGTGAAAAAACTTTTCCTAATGTCCAACCTAAACCTTCCCTGACAATGTGTTTGAAATGAGAAGAGATTTCACTGCAGTTTGGAAACTGAGATGATAAAGACTTCCACGCACAGTCTTGCTCAGGGTACTATGAACAGGGCTTTACTTTCTCATGAAAAATACCACTGGACTCCTCATTGATGAAGAGGAGGATCACAGGTCTGTTATCTCAGCTGGAAGATAGCACTTCCTACAGCCTAGTTTCTCCTAGCACTAGGATGTGCCATTGGGTTCAGCAAGGGAAAGTGCCAAATCTTGAATCATCAGGACTTCCTGTTCACTCCTCAATGACTCAGAAGGTATCTTTCTAACATCTATTCACTTCTTGTTTTCCTCTTCAGCATGCAGTTCATATTAGATATGGGTAGTTAGGCAGAAAATACTACACAGTCTGACTTCTGTTACCTGATGTGTCAAACCAAAGCTCCTTTCTGTTTTTTCACTTGTGTATACTAGTAGGCAAAATGCTTACTGGTAACTTTGCAGTGCTTTTTTGTCTATGAGATTCAGCTGGTGCAAGACGATTTCTAGTGCAGATTCTTTTCTGGGAAGAAGACTGACATGTCTGGACTAGATTTCATCTGGTATTTCTCAGTAAGCTTTTCTTTTTTATTGGAAATATCAATTTACTGGAAATTAACCTTTCTATGGAAACTTATCATGGCTGACAGATCACACAGATCAAGGTTAGGTACTCAAGAAGGATGTGGGAGACCCAGATTCATGGTCTGCATCAAATGGACCAGAGAGGCTGATTTATTACACTGCTGTGGTTCCTCTGCCACGGTGAGGCCTGTGCTCAAATCCCTTATACAACATGAAACAGATCCTTGGGAAGAGGGACAGCACCTCCACATAGAAACTTGCAGGATGGAGAAAATGTCCGGGACACTACAGACTGAGATCTTGGTCCCTGCTTCAAGCCAAGCAAATATTTAAGCAGCTCTCACTTACAGCATCTTCAAAATGCTTTGTGCCACATTGCTCACAATGCTCTGAGTGGCCCCCGTGCTCACTATACCACAGCAATCCTCGCCTGGCAGATCCGACCTGAAGTCATGTGTCCTTTCACTCAGGGGGATCAGCGAGGAGTGCCGAGCTGCTCCCGAAGCACTGCCCCAGTCCTTAAAGAGCTGAAGCAACCCGCTGAACCCCTGCAGAGATCAGCCAGGTGCCCACTACAAGGGTAGTAAACGGTGACCACAGGAGATGTTAAAAACTGTCTGGGCAGCCAGTTAATGAGCCACCTCCTTGCTGAGAAAACAGTGGGACCTAAATCTCCTACAAAGTTTCCGCTCGCCTCCCGAAAAGCAGATGGCATTTCAGGTGCTTCCAGCTGCCCCCTTCTCCTCGCAGGCCCTGGACAGTCCCTGTAGGCAGCACCCAGTGGCCCCAAGCAAGTATTTCACCTCGTCCTGTCCCCTGACCCCATTGCCTAAGCAGGTCCCTAAGCTGGTAAGAAGCTGGCATCTCCAGGAAGACTGAAAAACAACACAGACTGGAGCAAATAAAAGCCACACTGCACACCCACTCCTCTCTCCAGCAGAAAGCACATGGTATTGGTCCACAAGCCACATCCTGGTCGTTCAGCCCTCAGTGTCTCAGCACTCCTTATCGGGAACACGGCCCCCACCACAAACCACGCTCTGCCACCACCAACAGACAATGACCCTGACTCCCAGCCAGCCTCAACAGCCCAACAGGCCAAGAACTAAACAATAATCCCCTGGCTTTAACCAAATCATCAGAAGGATATACCTACCAAGCTCAGACCTTGCATTCTTTTTCTCTACCAAGCTACACCTGATGGTTTAAGAGGCCACCTCTGGAGCTGGACACCAGCTATGGGTTTGTTTTGCATGGGGGGACCTCCCTCTGCTTGCTGCAGGGCCCCAGAGCCTCTTCCTGCCCGCAGCAGCCCTGCGGTCGGGCAGGCGTTTGCCATTTCTGTGGGAAACTTGGCTATCAAGAGAGCTTTGCAGCTCCTTGGCAAAGCTGCTTTCTGGAGGAAGGAATTCCCCATCGCTAGCTGGTTGCCATAGGCTAAGGAGGGCTCTACCTTCCCTTCGCTCCTCCTGCTCTTCCTCCCCACCCACTGCGCTCCTCCTGCTCTTCCTCCCCACCCCCGGGTGGTAGCCCTCACCCAGCCAGGGAGCAGCCCCTCACTGCGCTGCTTTGGGGGCAGCAGCTCCTGGGCTGCAGGACCAGTCCTCCTGGCTGTGGAAAGGCTCTGTGCAAGGCAGCTAGCCCCAGCTCTGCCCTCCCCAGCCAGCCCCATCCTGCTCCAAAAGCCCTGTTGGCAGAGTGCCTCCTGGCTCCTGAGAAAGCATCCCCTCGGGGGCTCTTCCTAATTGGTGGTTTCCTCCTCTTTCTCTTATGTCGCTGGGTTTTGCTTCCTAGCTCATATTTTATAAGGCTGGTTTTTAATAGGCTGTGCAAGGCTGCCAGACCTGAGTGTACCTTCAAACCTCTACTACTGGGAGAAAATGTCCTGTCTGAAAACCAGAGGAGAGCTCTGGCTTTGTGTCTGGATGCAAGCAGGGCCATTGGACCCATTCAGAGGCCAGTAAGAGCTCTAAGCTTTGAGGCTTCAGGCCTTCAACAATTTGGGTAGCACCCAAGTATCACAGTGATGGGCACTGCGGCCCAGGGAAGACAACCTGGGGGTGGTTTCCAACGTGCACTCCTGAGATCTGCTAACCCATGGCATAGTGTATGTGATGGGCAGGAAAGGTCTATAAAATAACCTGAGTATTACCCTCCCATCACTACTATATCCTCCTTCTCCAGGGGATTGCCAACTGGGCCAGGGAATAGATAGCCTGAAAAAAGCACTGCCTGAAAGGCAGACAGATATTATTGCTGTATTCCTCAAGTGCTGAGAAAGGAGTGACTAGATACAGGTAACTTGCCAGGACACAACAAACACACAAGAGGAGCCTTCTGCTTCCTTCAGTAGGCCAGGCATAGAAGACAGAGCCTGGCAGATGCTCCCATCCTGCTGCCTTTGTGGTCACTTGTGTCTCCACCCTGCCCCTGAGAACCTGCCTGGTCTCCCCTGAAAGCCAGGACACTGCTGTCTCCAAGGCTCCTTTGGCCCTTTCTTCCCATGCAGGGACTTGCAGGGTGATCTGGGCAGCAGAGTCGATATACTGAAGCAGAACCCCATCACACACCAGAGGCAGTTTTGCCTGGCAGCATCTTTCTCCTTGCCCTGAGAGCAAGTCCTGGCTCTGGCAGGGCTGTCACAGCAGCAGGGCTTGCGTCCACCCCCAGGTGAGCCTCCACTTGTCTGAACAGGAGAAATCGACGCCCGGGAAACAGGCAGGGATGGAGGCACATGACTATGGTTGATCAAAGCCACAAGCAATTCTCCAAGAGGAAGCCCAGGTTGAACTCTGTGGTGGCAGCTGCAGTCCCAGTTCCTGGAGGCAGACTACAGTGAGGAGGAGGCAAAAAAAGCTCCACACAAGCACAAACAAAATCTTCCTCCCTCCTTCCAGCAGACCATCTGCCTTGCCAGCTGCTCAGCTCCTCACCTCCAAATCCCCACCAGCTCATGGGCCTGAGCAAATGCACGTTACCAAAACTCACCTGCCCCTTTGCTCAGATCCAAAACAGGGAGCCATCTCACCCCTCCCTGCTCCCACCTCTCACTCTCATCACAGTCCCATTGCTGCTTGGAAAGGTTTCTCGTCTCTGACAAGCCCACACATGGTGTGACTACTGAACCCCACATGTGGCTGGCAAGTCATGAGGTGCTGTTTGTGCTCCTGCTCCAATTTGCAGAACTGGCCAACATACCGTGAATTGCAAGTGTCAGATATCACAGGCACATCTCCAGCTGGATTTTCCATTCAGAGGGGAGGTTTTAGTTAAACAAATGGCAGCAAGTGCCTCCCAAGTCTAAGAAAGAGGGGTGACTGTCAGAAAAGGGTCAGGGCTTGATCCCCTGCGTCCATCCCTCCTCCTCCTCACTCACTGGTGAGCTGAGGATGGGCTGCTCTGAAGTGCATCGCCTGACACTGCTGGCCCTTGAATATTCAGACAGTCTATCTCACATCTCTGAGCCTTTGATCCTATTTGCATACAAATGTCGTCGGAGATAAGGGGCAAAGGAGGGAGACAGAGGCAGGATTTTTTCTAGATAGAATGGCGTGCCCTCTGCTTTCCCATGGAGAATCAGGAGCTCTGCGTCCCTTCCAAGTCACTGGCCTCGTTGTGCTCTGGGGATGAGCCCCACCACCAAGTCTGGGCACCAGGTCAGCAAGAAGGAGCTCTCAACTCAAACCTGTGAATGGCAAAGCAGGGTTTATTTAAGTGTGAATTATTACTAATCACTGCATGCACTACAGCAGAGCATAGAGGTTCCGGTTGAAATCATGGTTTGCAGGCACAAACATACATACACAGAAGCTCATCCCTGCCACAGAGCTTATAGTCTAAAGAGGAGCAGATGCTGATGCAAAAGGTCACAGCAGGAAACAGACCAGAGGCTGTCTCAGTCCAAGCTGAGTGCCTTGGTAACATGTGTAGGGAGGGAAAAACACTGGGGGGAAGCGGGGTCTGTAAAAGAAAGCAGGTAAAGTACATGGGATACTCAAGCAAAGCGATTCACTGGCACAAATCTCCAGCACCATGCATTTGTGCAATCAGAAGGCATCCTGATGAAAGCGTACAAAATACCCAGCGAGAGAAAGACAGCTGGGTGTTGCTGTTGTCCTTGGACACACAAGGGTGAATAGATATTCAATAAGATGAAGAAGAGACCAGTCCAAACTTCATCAAAGTAAGTAATTTCCTTCACATCATCTCTCATTAGATTAAGCCATCCCTAATACAAGAAGCTGGGGAAGCCAAGAACTTAGCAAAACTTATAAAAACATTGGACAATTATGTGGATGAGAATAAAAAATAAAAAAAAAAAAAAAAGTGCTTTCAGAAAAGATGCTAAAATTCATAGTCCTGGTCCCAATCCCATCTCTAATGGGTAGGAACCAGAAAGTAACGTTAAATGTGGAACAGATTATATTACATCTGCCTACTGCGAAGTTCTTGCACCTTCCCCTGAAGCATCTGGCAAAGGCATCACAGAAAGCATCAGAGACAGGATCTGGGAATAAATGGATTTTGGGGCTCACCCAGTTTGGCCATTTCAAGGCTCCAGCATTTCCAGGGTCAAGATTGCAATCTCCATATTTGCGTATACAAAGTCCTTGCAGACACCAGTGAAGTGAAGCCATTTGAAGTAGCATTGCCAGTGCTTGTGATGGGTTGTGGATCTCATTATACTGTTCCTGTTTTTCCTTAAAGCTCCAGTTCCCAATGACAGATGATTAGGTGAGAAACATATTTGCTACATAAGACAAGTTTCTAGTCCTCTTGATTGAGGGGAAAACTGAAAACTGTGACTCCAATGCAACATGTTTTCTACCTGAGAAAAGTTTCTAGTACTCTTGGCTGCGGGGAAAACTACAAAATGCGATTTGAAGGCAACTGTTAGGCTCAGACACCAAGAGGCAATGAGAGAAAATGCAGCATTTATTCTTTTACAAAAGCTCATGATTTTAAAGTTATCACAAATTTTTGTGGTCCAGCTTGTAATGTCTGAAACTTTGGGGCTTAGAATACTGAATTTAAGGCAATATGAACCGCTTTAAGCTCCCTCATGTCTCAGTTCTTTCTTGCTAGTTTCTCTGTCACAGGGCTTCTACTCAGCAGCTCTTCAGAAGCCCTCCTCTGCAGGGTCTGTCTCCCCCCATGCTGCTGACTTTCTAGATTTCATCAGACATCCCATCTGAGTCACTGTTTTCTTAAAGCTCCAGCTCTCAGACTCACTCAATTATTTGAAAACATACTTCTTAGAAGGGAGAGTCCCTACTCTTCATAGCTGCCAGGAAAAGCTAGCAATGGAGCCTGACTGTAACCTGAAAGCCCAATATTGCAGGCTTGAGAAAAACACTAGTATCTTCTTACACTACTGAGACATTTATGATTTGAGAGATTTGGATGTTGGATCATGTATCTGAATTCCTGCTGGCAACGTTGCTCTCCCCACCGCTTGATTCTGAATGGGTCTCTCTTGCCTCCAGCCTGCTGCTATGGCCTCCTAAATTTACACCATCGCTTCCTAAAAAGGATAAAAGGCTAAAAAGGGCTCCACAGTAGTATGGACTCTGGATGAAAAAGGAAATTTATGTTCAGTTACTTCCCTTGAACACCAGAGCTTTGGCAGAGTTCAGTCCAGCTCAGGCACCAGTGGCATGTCCTTAGCGTGGTCCTGAGCTTTGACCCAGCAAATGTCACTGTCGTGCCTGCCTCCTACCCTCCCCTGTGTCCCTCTCCCTTGTCCCAAGGTACAACATTCCCTGGTGCCAGAGAAAGAAAGCAGCTCTTCTCTTCTGTCTCTGCTCCGTTCCTGGCTCCCAAGTGAGGTGAGCAGAGGTAACTAGGAGCTGGTGAAGGTTACAACCAGTTTCCCAGTGCCGTTGTAATTTGGCTCTTGTCTCTACAGCACATCACCCTGTTGAGGCTGGGCTTTCCAAGCCCCAAAGGCTTTCCGACCGAAGATGGAGGGAGTTGGACCTGCGGGTTAGTTTGGGCGTTCACCATTTGCATGGGAAGCAAGTTAGTGCTCAAACCCAGGCTCTGACCCAGGTTTAGCATACAATGTGAACATACCCACGTCCTACAGTCTTGTCTTGGGGCCAATGTCTTATGGCAGCATCTTGAAGGCGAACGTTCACATCTCCTAACTTTGTGTAACCTGCTCAGCCAGGGGTTTCCAGTGTGTCCCTCACCCCGGTCCGCAGGCGTGTGAGATTTGCATCTGTGGCTGCTGCACACAGACAGAGCTTTCCAGGGAAGGCGTGTTTTTCTGTGCCAGTATTGCCGCCACCTGGAGACGAGAGGAATGAAGGGCTCCCAGCCATTTCCCCATCTTCATCCCTCTGCCTTTCCTCAGCCACAAAGCACCCTCCTCTACTTCAGCTGCAGGGAGAGCTGGCAACCTCCCAGCTCCTTGTGGTTCCGATGATCCACGCGCAGAGCCTGTTGTGAGCCCTGCTCTGAGAAGCTCAGAGCCCTTGGTAAAAACACAGCTCCTGGGCACCAGGGGAGGCTTTGGGGAAAGAAAGCAACCCCCACTCCGCGCACTCTCAGCACTGCCCCTTTTTGGGAGGAGGCAACTTGCCCTGGGCTTTCCTGTCCTTGTTAGTTTAGAATTTAAGTTGTAGATCTGTGGGAATGAATGCAGGCTTGTGTGTTCGGCAGAGCTGTGCACGTAAAGGAGAAGGGGTTTTCTGCACGTATTTTATGGCACTGTCTGGGTACGGAGATGGGAGGTAGCTTATACGCTGCATGTGCACGTGCACATTTTCATGTTGTCTGCACGTGTGTGCATGCGTATGTGCATTTCCATATTGTGTCTAATAGGCTCTTTGTTTCTCCAGAGAAGAAGGAAAAGGAAATCCGCATGTAATGAATCCATTTATTTTATGGAGCTCCCCTGGAGAGGGGCAGGGGAGCACGATTTATGCAAAAAACCAGGCAGCTGCTGTTGGGAGGGGGACACCAATCTGGTTTTGATTTTCCTTCGTAAGTGGAGGTGGCCACACAAGCCAAGGCCTCGTAAACTCCCTGTAGAGAGTGGCCCATTGGTGTGAGGCTGTCAGAGCCTATCTGGCCATTAGTACTGAGCCGCTCTCCTCTGCATCTGACTAATTCCCACCCTGTTGTTCTGCCTTCCTTGGATGTGTTTCCCTGTGCTGAGGCCTCCCATTAGAAGACAGAGGCAGAGCTGTACTGGGGCACAGACCGAAATCTTTGTATTGAAGGGCAAAAAGCCCTTTACAGAGCATTTGCGGTTCATGTGACAACCCAGTGTACACTGTATATTATTTTTAAAAAAAAACAAAACAACAAAACAAAAGCAACATGACTTGTCTGCTACAGTCCAGTTCCTCTCTTCCATTTATGAAAACACAGAGAATGAGATGGGCTGGAATAAATGGCGTAGAAACTAGACACCACTCATCAGTCTTTTTTCCATACCTTCCATTTTGCATAACTCAATGCATATTATCAGGACCATGAGTGCAAACAGACAGCGGAGAATATCCTGGTGGGAAAGATTTCTTAACAGAGGCAAAGCTCTCAACAGAATTCTGTTTTATTACCTGATTCTTCATCAGATTAAAGGGTTCAGGGAGTTTATCCATCAGTAGCATAAGAGAAAATTGCTCCAACTCACACTATGACTGTCCCCTATGACAAGGAAGTTATATTTGGCTTCCTGACAATCTGCCCTCAGCTGGCTGTGCCAGGCACAGCTCATATGCAAAGAATCTAGCTCAAAATCTAATTCCGGGTCTGTACTCTTCACCATCACCTCATGCATGCCAGATAGAGGTAGGCAGGTAAGTGGATAGACAGTTACATAATTTCAGGAAATGCAGAATGAAAACTGGTCTCTTCTGAAAGCCGTCCTCACATGCTACCAGCAATTAATTACTGGACAAAGTTAGTATTGTATTTTAGTTACTCTCTGCAACTCAGGTCCCTATAGAGGACACAGATTCTCTAGTTCTTAACATAGCATGATATTTTTAGATCCTTCAGATACATGTTGTCCTTACAGAGAACAGACAGCACTTGCCTGTTGACACTGAACTTTAAAAATTTTTTTTCTTGGCAGAATTAAGGCCCAGTGGTGGGTCAGCGAGAAGAATTTGGAAGAAGAGGTGTGGTACACTTTCCACGCCCTAAATGCCCAAACCACCTTGCAGGAGAAGGATTCATTTTGAGAGCTGCAAAAAGGAAGGTAGCTCATTCACATGTAACACCTTTGTTGATTTTCCAGGTAGTCTTCCCACGGCTTTCTAAGAACTTCTTTTGCCACCAGCTTATAAGACAAGCATGTTTATGCTATACTTCCAGCAATACAGCCCTGGCATCACACTGCTCTTTCATTACCACACATTCTGAATCTCTTGTTCTCTAGTATCTTCAAAGGAAAAACAAAAAAAAAAAAAGCTTTGAAAGTATAAAGGCCAAGTATGCACTGATGTGAAATGCCGACTTTAGAGAAGCAGCCACAAGGAATGTTTGTTTCTGAAACCAGTGGGATTGGGGCCTCTTCCTGAAGCCAAAAGTGGTAGGTCAACTAGGCCATCAGTTTTCAGGCCAAGAGAAGGAGCTGCTTTTACAGGCCACACTGGAAAAATCTCCTATAACAGAGTCAGTTCCGTGGAAGAATGGATCAGGTCACAGAGCTTCCACCAGCAGAAACTTTCAAGGACAGAGTTGGATCCATTTCACAATTTTGTTTTGAAAGAGACCTAATTGCACACTAAGTCTCAGAACTACGGGCCCTGTAGCGGAGACTAACAAAGATCAGTTGAAAGGTCTTGAATTTACAGTAAAGTGCCATTATCCACACTCGCCCCTTGAGAATCCCCAAGTCAATGATTTTACTCCATTTGAGAGACAAGACTGAGAACCAACAACCAAAACATTCTGCAAGCCAGGTGAGTAGCTAAAAGTAAACAGATCACCTTACTGCTCTCCTGTTTTACTTTTTCCTTTCTTCTATATAAACATGAGTATCTTCAGTAGCATTGCAAAGGATATTTAGAATTAGGGAAATGTGGAACTGATCTACCTCTCCAATTTGTGTGTGTTTTCACTTCCACTTAGCAAGTGCATGTGTTGAGTCATCCTATGAACTGAACATCTGATGAAATCTTGGTTGAATAATATTGTATCTATCAAAGTTTTTCAATGGTCCCTTCAGCTATAGCTTGTGCAACTCTTAATTTTAATGTGTTTGTCTTCATACAGACCTAAAGGGAAGAGAGAGACAATTTTGTCCTAGGTGAAGTCCCTGAGGAACTCAAAGACTAAGGCTTGTCTCACACTGCAAAGCTCATCCAGGCAAAGACGGCTGCTGATGTAACTGTGCAGCAAAAACCCTCATGCAGATGCATTTAAACTGATGCAACCCTGTACTGCCCTCATTTGTGTCACTGGGTAAACAAGAGAATGGTCCTAGGCAGGGAAGAGAGGAGGCAGTACACGATGCCCAGTCCAGCAGAAGGACTTCTAGACATACAGACCATATTCCCACTAGATGGCTCTTCCAACGTAGCTATGCTCTTGATCATTTGGCAACTAAGCTATTATTTCTCAAGCACAACCACATAGACTACATGTAGGTACCATGTACTTTATGAATGGCCAGCATGCAAAACCTTATTCTTGCTATTCTCTTGGAGTTTGACTTTTGCTTCTAAAAATGTGTCATTTGACTGGTCACAAGGAAAACCTGTTGGAAAAATCACTTCATGACTTGCCAAGGTCATGCAGAAAGTTTGTGGCAAAGCAGAGAATTGAACCCAGGTGGCCTGCATCCTCAGCTAGTCACCTAAGAACACGGATCAGATGCCGCATTAGAAGCAGGACAGCCTGGAAGCATCATGAGAAAATTCATGTCATCATCAGGATGTAACAACCGAGAAAACAGGAAGCAAAATAACTGTGGGAGAAAGGGTGACCATGCCCAGTTAGACGTAAAGGCATGTTCACATATGCTACTGCACAGCTACAGACATGACATGCAGAATATCACACAAGATATGCATGTCATGCTATGATATGACACCTCCAAATAGATGGCTCTGGGGACAACCAGAGGAAATAGTTTCCTGCAGTATCTCTGAAGATCAAAAGAAGCCTCCATACAACTGGGGTGAGAACAACACAGTGGAATTAGACAGCAGCTGCGAGCAGAGAAGGTTGCAGCCTGGCTTTAAGGCATCCACAAAGGGCATAGTAAATTCTGGTGCTCCTTACACAAAAGCTACAGGTCCATTGCTGCTTGTTTTGAAAGGATCTTAGTATGCAAGGAGGAAAGTTGAAAAAACTTACAGAGCTTAGTCTAGTTCAGCTGGTTGAGAACAAAGTCCCTTCTAGCAGCAAATAACTCAGCATGGTCCTGACTCCTTCATCTAGGAGGTGACCTCCATCCAAGAGCTCCTCACCAGGAATTACACCTTTTCAGCCAGCTCTCTGCAGTTCCTACTGACTTGGCCTAATGAAAGTGACTCCTAATCAAGACGGGTTTAGTAAAGTTCCTACTGGATCAAAACTGACCTCAGCTGGCTCCTGTCATTTCCAAAAAGCTCCTGCTGATTTGGCTGACTGTCCGAGCTCCAGGAAAATTGCATGCAAGCCTTGCATTTGCAGAGGGTAAATTCTCCCTTTCTGGAACACGAAGGAGACAGGAGCAAAGCCAACAGGAACAAACACAGTCAATTTGTCTGGATGGAAATATTTGCAGCAACCCCTGCTCTAGGGCTACTGACCCTGAGCAGGACACCAAGACATCCTGGGCAAACCGGCACCCCGGACCTCAGTGACACAAGCTTCCCCACCCCTCAGCCACTTTCTTTCAGGCTTTTTTTGACTGCTCTAGGACTGGACACCAGCACAACTTCATGCTGAAGCCACTTGCAGAGAGAATTATCCTGACAAAGAGTTATTTTATCTTGCAAGGGGCCAATAATTCAGTCCCAAAGAGGACACTCAGAAGGACCCTGTACTTTGGAGATGAGCCCAGCAGGACTTGCATGCACTTTCCTCACCCCTCTCAAGCCTTTGGCAGAACCAGGATTCAAAACGATCGCTTTGATTAGAGGCTTATGGCCACTTAAGCATCTGACTTCCATGCATGGCCCACCTGGCAAGGCAGGCACACCTCCCCCAAACCCACGCCGGGCCCATAACATTTGCAGGCTGTGTGGGCTGCTGTGCTTCAGGGCCAAGGAGCCTGTCGTGTTCCCCTCCAGCTGCGTCGTCGGCAGCATCATGCTGACAGGTTCAAGCCGTGCAGAGAGGGTTGTTTTTACAACCCACTCTCTTTTAACAAAACTTTCCCAAGCTTATTCCTCTATGTTATAGTCAAGATCACCTGCTGCTCAGGGGGATTCAGATTCTTAAAGGGAAATTGCAAAAAAAAAAAAAAAAAAAAAAAAAAAAAACCACAAACCAGGAAAGATTGACATATAGAGGCATCCAAGGAAGAAGAAAGCACCTTTGCACCAACCAGTTACTCCACATACTGAACACTGCCAACATCCCTCATTCCTGACTGGCAACTTCTGTCTCTTCTCTGTTGTTCCATGGTGTCACCACAACAAACTCTTTGGATGCTCCTCATACTGAGCTGCAGCTCTGCTACTATTCCAGCCCTGGGACTACAACGTACTGCCCAGTAGTTGTCTTTGAGCCTTGACTGATAGCCCACAATGCCACACTGACATGCTGATCTACTCACGAGTTAATGACAACCCATAACCCATCTCTGCTGGCATGCCTTGGCCTTCGCTTATAACATCCCAACTGTTCTTGGGCCAGTTTCATAGCATAGCTCCTCCTGTGCAGCTCTGTCCTGACTCACGACCTCCTGTAACCCATACAGACAGAAACCAGCACATGTCGAACATGTGAGTCGCTTTGCTGTTATCAGTCCCAAGGTCCCTATAGTTCAGTATTCCACTTCTAGAAACAGCTACCAGACAAGTCATGGGGAGATGTTAAATCTACTCAATAACCTGTCCAAAATCCAAATTTGAATGGATATTTTTATCCGTTTAAAAGCCTGAAACATGATGTTTATTCTGGCTTTCAATTATGTTATTAATAACTACAGTGACGCTCCACATATTTGCTATTCACACAATGCCCAGTTAAGTATATTCTCAGTAATATTGATGAGCGCACTAAGCAATATTGCTCAGGTCTTTTCCTAAAGCAAAAGAATTAAATTAAAGTACTTCAAGATGTCTGAGCAAATGAGTTTTCTCCCAATCACGCAGTATCTTCTGGCACTCTACAGGGAACTTAATTTGCCATTGAGCTGCCTTTGCAGCAAGCTTAGCTGGGTCTCTCTGAACTTCCTCGCAGTTCCTCTCTAGTCTTGACCAACCTAAATTTGGCCAGTGCTCACATACTAATATTTAAAGCTCCTGCAGTGCAAATGAAAAAAACATGCTATAACAGGATTCTAAACAATGCCATTTGTTTTTTGTTTTAAAATTTTTTGTATTGAATTTCATGGTCTTGAATCCACGGCCCTGGAGACCAAAGCCCCGTTCTTACCCGAAAGGAGCTGCACAGGCAAGACGAGAACAAGTTTCTCCACAGTGTGCTGGAGGATCAACTTCTGTATTCCCTAGCGAGTTTGGACTCTGAGGAATATTTAGTCCACGACTTCTTTGATTAAACTACCAATGAGCACAATGTCCATTGCCTTTTTGAGACAGGGATATTCTCACCCACTAGGAACTGGACTACAAAAAAACCAACTTATTTCACACATGTGTTGCCAAAGAACTGTCAAATGGAAACAGCTTATTGTGAAATGTTTTTGTCATGAGAACGAATATTCACTCAAGAACAAAACAAAACCTATCAACCTCTCTGCCTTTAAAAACAAAAAGCCCTCTGGCCAAGAGTTTCAAAGTTGTTCACCACCCTTAGTTGGCTTGAGATCCAGGATCCAACAAAGTTCAAGAGCTGCTGCCCAGTAGGGCAGGGAATGAGATCCCAAACAGGTGTGGACCAGGTGTGAAAAAGTAGAAGGTTAACACACCCCATCCATCACTGGACAGCACATCTGTAAAAATGGAAATAAATATTAACTCAAGTCAAAATCTTGTCTGGAGATGAGCAGAATTCTCCCCAGTGGCAACTAAAGAATATCATGTGGTGAGGACTGCAGCTGAGATGATTTACGGCTAAACTGCGCTTGTATGGCTGCAAGAGGCTCTCGTTCCCTCGCTGCTGAATTGCTTCTTCTCAATACAAGAGACAAAAAGTCCTACTGCTCTTATGAATATCTCTCTAGTTCATTTTTCCAGTTGCAAAGCAACTGGTTTGAAGTTTCATTGTCTTGCCAGACTCATAAAAAGAAACTATCAAGCGCTAGCCAAATTGTGAAGAACAGCATGTTTTATGAAAACCCAATTAAACTCTGGCCATCGGTATCTCACTTTCATCTCTGCCGAGCACTGTCTCAGATTTCTTGTTGCATGCCAAGCTCATATTCTCCTCTGATTCACTCAGTGAGATTACAGTTAACAGTTTTGTTTTGTTGTTTTTCGGGGGAAAGAAGGCAGAGTCCTTCTTGTTTATATACTAGATCTGCAGGGTACCAGAAACAAGTATCTTTGGGGGCAGGAGGGGAGTTTATTTCCATGTATCAGATATCAAAATGGGAATTGCTTGTCATTATCACTCACACAGACAGACACTGAATGCCCTTCCCGGAAAGAATTGACAGAAATGAAATTAAAAGAGAAGCAGCCTTGCACTACAATACACTTTGGAAATCCTCATTAGCGGAACAGCTCTTTGAGCTGCACAACGTGGCAGAGGCCCACGTAGACCCTACAGTCCAACGGACCAAGAGGATTGGAAAGTGTCATAAAAGTACTCCCGAGCCCTTCTTTCCACAGGGAAATTCCCTTTTCCCTTATCTGTCTCTAAACAGATAAGGTATCCAGCCGGCTGTGACTCATATTAGGAAGCCATAAGAAATGCAAGAGCGTATTGTGTTTTCACCTGGCTGGCAAGGAGGCCAACAGTACTATTTTCCAGCAGCCTCCAAGTCTCTTCCAGGCCACCAATTAATGAAAGAGAAGAATTCACTAAAAATGCAGTGTAACAGATTGAAAGCAGAAAGCACATACAGTTAGCGATGAAGTAAAACCGATTTTAACAACCAACAACCATCACTCCAGCCCATCTGATCTTTTTTCCAACGTGCCAGTCCAGAAAGCAAGCTTGGTGAAACAAAACAAACAGACATGTCCTACTGTCTTGTACTGTTATCACTCTTCTATTGTCTTCTGCTGTCCTCTATTTAGAAGACTGCCTAATAAGACTGTCTCTTATTGTCTACTACTCAGTTTAATTTTAGTGCTAAGTGATAAAAATGCAGTGAGAAGGGCAGTCCCTGCTTCTATTTGTCATGACATTTGAGGCTTTTATGCTGAACAATATCAGAAAATGCAAAAAATAACCTAGAGAGCAAATATGTTCTTTCTAGATTTGCAAAATGCAAAGATAAATTGAGGTTCAGATAACTGTGCTCTGTTGATTAGGCAAATCTGCCAGGACTCAGGGTGGTAGCAAACATAGGTGTGTACAAGAAGTGCCACGTTCTAAACTTCTAACCAGCTGGAAAACAGCAGCATCACAAAGAAATACCACTGCGAGAGCTACATCAACAGCACAGTTGCCTAAGCGAGCGCTCTCCTCAGAAATACTCGGCGGAGTTAGATGACTGCAAGCCTCCAGAAGTGAAGGGCTTTGAGGCGAATCCAGCTGATATATTTGTTATATGGTGCCAGCATAATTTCCCCGAATGGCTGGAGAAAAGGGGAAGCATGAAAAGGGTCAGTTGGGAATATATGTGCATGTGGGGGAGGGGGGCAAAGAAAAGGCAAAACTAGCTGAGAACAGGCTCCATTTAAATTGCATACAGACCTCACACAAAGCACAGAGAATCGGTCAGTAGATTGAAGCCATCTGGCTGGAGGAGCCATAAGAGGAAAACCCTGCTGGAGATCTCTCCATCACGTCCCATCATGGTCCAACATCAGAGCACAGCATGGGCTTCCCCCACTCCAATCCCATGGAACTAAATATGGGAAGAAGAGCAAGACAAGGACTGCAAGTTCATCGTTATGACAGAGCTTCTACTCTTCTCACAAAGTATAAATCCAGCTGGCACTCTCTCCTGCAAACTATTTCAGTCTTGACTCTATGCATTGTTACAAAAATCCCCCTTCAGTAAAAGTCTAGGTGTTTGATTCCTGGCTGGAATAGGCTGCAGAGCCTGCTCTGCAGTCAGAGAGCCTCATGTCAATCTTGACCGCAGCAGTTGGAGGCTGAATTTGTGGATCCCCCGGCACTCAGAGACAGGGATGCGAAGCTTACAGATGTCCACACTAAGTACTCACTGAAGCAGTTTCTACAGTGACTCCTCAGTTTGCCAGAAGGAAGGACTGGGCACCGCTGGCTTTGCCTATGCTGTCCCAAGGCCTTTCTGGTAAGCCTCAGGCTTTGGTGGCAACAAGAGAGAAACCAAGCTGAGGCTATACGTGCTGCAGGACAACAGCACGAAACGCTGACACAGACAGCTGGCTTCAGGCTTTCGTGACTCCTCAGTGAAAGACCACCCCAGGGCTCTCCTCATGTGAATGAACCAGAGGACTCCAGGTCTGGTCCTGCTCATCCTCGCCATTTACAAGCACGTCTGTTGTGGAAGGCAAACTCAGCATTTGGTACGATCCAGCCTGGAAATATCTGAAGACACAACATTTTTATTATAAAACATATAAACATGTTTTAAAATGTATTTTATTTTTATGGCCCAGATAAACCTTCTGACTTCAGTTAATGCAAATTAACACTGCTTATGTTTCAGCACACTGGTATCTGAACATGCAGCGATGTGGCCGTCTTTATGCCAACCATCCCTCACAAATTCAGTGGTTTTCATTGTCTGGTTTTCTGAATTCCCTCCTTCACCTGGGATGGGAAAAAAAAAGTACTTAACGTCTGGAAAAATTAAAGCTTTGGAAGTTCGCCGGTCTGATTGCCATGGTGTTGTTACAGAGTTTTTGTTCCTTATGATTCTCCCATGCAGCCCAAATATTAATTGCCAGAGATCAAATCTCAGCACAAGTGGTTCAGTTGTTTTCCATCATTTTGACTTGCCCATATGGAACATTCCCAAAATGTCAAAAGTCATTAAGTTCTGAAAATCACAGAACTTAGCATTTCTGTATCAGAAGTGACTTTCAGTGATCCTAAAGGCTTTGCCCTTTAGCAAATGCCACCACTGAGGTATTTCAGCTGTTGTCAGCAATGCCACGGATACCAGGTATAAGAACAGTAGCTGTGAAAATATATAAGGAGAGGGGCAGGGGAAGGAACAGAACTGAAGTGCTCTTGAAAAAGGAAGTTGGATTAATTTTCCCACTGGATTTTTCTTGTTTACACTTAGCTTGAAATCTTGGAAGGAAACGTAATGAAATTATTACTTGGTTATTTTACTTTGAAAAATAACCGTATCTACTGGGAAAATAAGAAAACCTTAAAAATATAAACAAGTTATTTTCAAGTGAGTCGGTCATTCTCCTACCAGAGTGCCATCTCTCCCTGCATTTCCTTCCATGTGCAGCATTTCCTTCTCACCATCTCCAGCCACCTTTTCATCCCCCTCCACACTTTGAATTATTAATTTCTGGCCCAGTATAATTCTCCTCCACCCTCTAAAGGCTGTTTCAGAAGCTGGTTGTCACTTCTTCACGGATGCAGGCACTTGGGGTAAGCTGCTGTTGTGTGGAATAGGCAGGCTTTTCCTGCTGACAAGCGTGCGGCTGCTCTCGCCCAGGACACCCGACTCACACACGTGAGATGAACCCTGCAGGAGCCTCTGCACCCTCACAGTCTGGTGACACCTCACAATGTTCAGAAAGGTTTCTGTATCACAGTGGTTGAGTAGGATGAACTGCATTTTTGGGGCAATATGTTTGTCATTCTCTTCCCTTATTCAGACTTAAGAGGGTTTTTGTCACTTTTGTTTTCTACAATCAGCATTTTCATTTGAATTATCCAGATTTTTTTTATGTTACTCTAAAAATATTGTAATGTGCACTTTCTAAGTATGGAATACCCAACAGGGTAAACCTGTGAATCTGTGTCTTTCTCCTTACAACTGAGCAGTTCGCCAAATCTAATAGCATTTAATATACGTATACAGCCAACAAGTCATTTTGAAGAGCTCACTAAATTTCCTCATTTAAAATCTTAGACAATCAACTGTCAGACTTCAGCACATTTCTTTTGCTTTTGATCACCCAACATCAAATTACAAGCTATAATAAAAATTCTAGACATTTTGCAACTTACTCGTCACCAGATTCAGAAGGTTTCCTAATTTTTCAAGAAGGGGGAAGGGAGGCAGGCTGTTGGATGCAAAATGAACACTGACCTGCACTGACCCCTTCTGGAAAGCACAAAAAATGTACCATTGGAAACAAACCTGTACTGGTCCGGGGGGCGCGTGTGGGAACTACGTGACCTAATAGCTTTTTCCATCTCGATTTCTATGACTTTTAATCATGTTTAGTTGGAACAGCCTCAGGCTTCATAAGCTATTTGCACGGGTAAGGCTCTGGAGCAGATATACATGTCATCTGTTAGCATCCAATGGCCCAGAAAAGGCCCAAAAGACCAGAGAAGTTTCTTTGTAGTTGAAAGCAGAAAAATAGTAATACATTATAGGAAATAGGAAAAATAGCAAAACATATTCCATTTTTCAGACAAGAACAGAACACAAATTAGTATGAAAGGAAAAACGGAGCCTTACAGAACATCTACAGCGACTAATCCCAGAGCAGTTCAAACAAGGGAATACTATTTCTTTGAGAACAGTCCCATAAAATCTCTATAGAGGCCATAAGCAATTAGGACGTCTCTTATGTAAAATATGACAGTCCCTTGCTCCTGACCAGACCCATACTTGAGAGCGCAGGTTTAATTTTGATTCAAAAGGAAAGGGAGCCATTCTTCAGTGGCCAGTGACATTCCATTCCACTCCTTGGAAATGTCCAGTTCTGTCTAAACTGGAGGACCCTCCGCAGTGCTGACAAATCACAGACCATGGCTGAACCTACTTACAGAAAGAAAATCACTTTTGTTCCTCTTTCTTGTACACGGACATAGTATTCAGGGCTATTTTTCTTTTCCCCAGAATACAAGGGCTTGATGAAATAAACACATTCAAAAATTATCTGCAAGAAATCAGAAATATGTCAAATCTCCAAACTTGGAAGAGATGATGGGCTTCAACTCAAATTGGCACGTGCTTTGTTTGTCTCCTTGGGACTCGATGGTCTGCATTGCTAACAGTTGTAGAAAATACTCAGAAGACAAAGAAAACATCTCCGGAGAAGAGACAATTTGCTCAACCCAGAGACGGCAGGTTTTTAAGAAAGCAACAATTTTCCTCCTTTGCATTAGATAATGTGTCACTTAAATTCTTTTAGAGGCAGCATTGTTTGAAGGTGAGGCAAGCAAGCAGAGTACTTACTGTATCTGATCAATCACCATGTTGCTGGCCTCTTTCTGTCCAACCAAAAGCCACAGTGCTGCTTCAGTGTCCTCATCAAAAGCCCTATGACATGAAGAAACTCTTGAACAGTCCCTAACCTTCTGTCTACACATTTTTACCACGGGGAGCCAGCACTGTTCTTAACTACTGTTGGCTTCTATCCCATGAAGAGTCACCCCTTTAGTTTTCCCCATCTCAAGAGGCAAGGAAGCCAGCAGAAGAAACTGTATTTTATTTAAGCCATTGAATAAACTCCTTCCACTAGGATAAAACTCTCTATATCAATAAAAAAAGGAAAAATACACAACTCATAAAAATGTGACATCACTACACCACTGTGTCTAGCAATGTTCCTTCTCCCCATAAGGAAGTTATCCCTAGACTGGATGGCAGTAAATATTTTGTTTGATTCTTAAGCTTTCGGACAAGCTGAAGATCACCCTGCTTCTAGAAATCATTATATAGCGTAATGCGGTGAGAAAGGGAGAGCTTTCTTCCGGCAAGCATTCTTACTCAATTTGTTCTCTGATTAACTGGGATGGCCCTGTTTTCATCACTTGGCATAGAGCACAAGAGTCTGGACAGAAGCCCTGCCTTCATTCCCACTTTTTTGGAAAGTCCCAGAGTTGAGTGTTTAGATCTGCCACAGAAAGAGATTTGCATTAATTTTCTGGTCTGGTCACCCGTTCTACAGGCTAATGGGATGATGATACCACCTGAAGAACCCATCCACTTTTATCCACTGCACAAACAAGTAAAAAGCCTAGTCCCACTGTCCCAGAGGGGCATAGATTTTCAAACCGTAGTGCAACAAGAAGCGAGTGCAACGAACACAAGGACGGAGGTGGCAGTCATCCTGAGACAGGAAAATAGTATTTTATTTCACATTGAATTTTACATTTATGTCACAATTTGTATTTTATATCACATTTTAACTAGAAACTCAGAAAACTATATAAAACTTCTTGTGTAAACACTGTTGACCATGATGGAATAGAACAGCATGAAACGATAGAACAGCATGAAACGTCCATCAATGCACATGCCTCCTAAGGGATTGTATCGTACTTCATTAGTTTTGCTTCCTGGATTTTTTTAAAGAGTTGAAATGACAAAGAGGAAGCAAACAAACACTTGGGGAAATCCCGTAACTGACTGTTGCTATCAAACACGGTTCAGCCCAAGTACACTCTTCATGAAAATAGAGCATTACGTTCTAAAATGGTTTGTTGGTATCTAAAGTCTCAGATATCTGGTGCACCCCCTCAGCTGGCACCTCTAGGCTACCTTCCACCAAAGTCAGGTGGAAGAATCTAAGAGTTGAGGCATGCTAGGAAAGATGATGGGAAAAGTGATCTCTCAGCAGCCTATGAGCTGCCTCACACCTGCCAAAGGCAAGTGGTATTAAAACAAAAATGGAAAGCATCTAAACTGGACTGACTGGTTACAAGAGTAAGTTTACAGCCCGGCAACATGCTGCTTCAAATCTTCACCTGTCAAATTACACGAGCCAGTGCGGGAACATGGACAGACCTCAGTATCCCTGGCAGATACACATGTAAAACAGGCAGATTTGAAATAAGCCCCTTCCCCGCACCCCACCACTGAAACACCCCGACACAGGAGTCACCCTGGAGCCCATCTAAACAGAGGAAACCCTCCAGTACATAGTTTAAGCTAAACCACTCTTTCCTCTCTCACTGTATAGCCAGGAGAGACTCAGGAGCTATAGCTAGAGTGTAGCTCAGGCCTCCATAACACAACGCCAGCACTACCTCTAGATTCACCTCCATCCCAAGCTGACGCAAGCTCAAAAAAAAAAAAAAAAAAGCCCAAAAAAACCCCAAACCACCAACAAACCTTAAAACAAACAAAAAAAATACGGAAAACCACCCCAGGCGGGAAGACGCTTGGTAGGGGAATAACTGCCTCCTTCCTCCTCCCGCCCCTCAGGTGACATGGGCGTGGGAGACGCACGCATCAAAATGGCGGCGGCAGAGCCCGCCTTCCCGCCGGCGGAAGCGGGAGTGACGGCAGCGCCGGCGACGGCAACATGGCGGCGCCCAGCCTGCTGCGCGGGGGGTTGAGGCGGCTGTTCACCGGGTTTTTCGGAAACGGCTGGGCCTCGCCGCCGACCCGAGCCCTCCGGGAGGGTAAGTCCGGGGGTGGCCCTGGGCGTGGAGCAAAGCACCGCCCCGGCCCCCGGGCTGCTCCGCGCCCCGTTGCCTCACCGTGGTCGGGAGACGTTTGCGCTCGTTGTATTTCGACCCTTCCCCCGCCAAAAAAAAAAAAAATTGTTTCTTTTAGACTGAATGAGCCTGATTTTTGTTCCCTCCCCCCATCTCTCTCTTCTTTTTTGCTGTTTTGCAGTTGTGGAGGTGACGGAAGGCAACACGACCACAGTAAGTCCCTGCACGCCTTTTCCTCAGTAGCTGCCCTCGCTTCTCCCTCTTCCAGCCTCCCCTTGTGAGCGTGTGTCGTCGTCGTCCCCGTCCCCGTCCCATCCCCCTCCCTCCCCCAGCCCAAAGGAAAANCCCCCCCCACCCCCCCCCCCCCCCCAGCCCAAAGGAAAAAAAAAAAAAAAAGGCAAAAGAGTCGCTTTTGTGCTTGAAGGACATCCCAGGGTGTGAAGGCAAATCCAAATCCAAGGCAGGAGCGAGTGTGGCAGGCTGGATGGAAGGGATGGAAGGTTTGGCTGTCAAAGGTCGGGATTGTCACAGAATGCTAGGGGCTGGAAGGGACCTCTGGAGATCACCTGCCAGAGCAGGTCCACCTANCGCCGGCGGAAGCGGGAGTGACGGCAGCGCCGGCGACGGCAACATGGCGGCGCCCAGCCTGCTGCGCGGGGGGTTGAGGCGGCTGTTCACCGGGTTTTTCGGAAACGGCTGGGCCTCGCCGCCGACCCGAGCCCTCCGGGAGGGTAAGTCCGGGGGTGGCCCTGGGCGTGGAGCAAAGCACCGCCCCGGCCCCCGGGCTGCTCCGCGCCCCGTTGCCTCACCGTGGTCGGGAGACGTTTGCGCTCGTTGTATTTCGACCCTTCCCCCGCCAAAAAAAAAAAAAATTGTTTCTTTTAGACTGAATGAGCCTGATTTTTGTTCCCTCCCCCCATCTCTCTCTTCTTTTTTGCTGTTTTGCAGTTGTGGAGGTGACGGAAGGCAACACGACCACAGTAAGTCCCTGCACGCCTTTTCCTCAGTAGCTGCCCTCGCTTCTCCCTCTTCCAGCCTCCCCTTGTGAGCGTGTGTCGTCGTCGTCCCCGTCCCCGTCCCATCCCCCTCCCTCCCCCAGCCCAAAGGAAAAAAAAAAAAAAAAAGAAAAAAAGTCGCTTTTGTGCTTGAAGGACATCCCAGGGTGTGAAGGCAAATCCAAATCCAAGGCAGGAGCGAGTGTGGCAGGCTGGATGGAAGGGATGGAAGGTTTGGCTGTCAAAGGTCGGGATTGTCACAGAATGCTAGGGGCTGGAAGGGACCTCTGGAGATCACCTGCCAGAGCAGGTCCACCTACAGCAGGTTGCACAGGGTGGCATCCAGGCAGGTTTGGAATGTCTCCAGAGTCAGAGACTCCACCGCCTCTCTGGGCAGCCTGTTCCAGTGCTCTGCCACCCTCAAAGTAAAGAAGTTCCTCGTCATGTTCAGATGGAACTTCCTATATTTGAGTTTATACCTGTTGGCCCTTGTCCTGTCACTGGGCACCACTGAAAAAAAGACCATCCCCCTACTCCTGGCACCCTCCCCTTAAGTATTTGTAATTAAGTATTTGTAAATATGTATTGTCATCCTGTTGCTGGTGATGGGTGGCTCTGGTCAGAGCCACCCATGGGTGCCAAACCTTTCACTGCACCCCTGGTAAAGTTGGAAGCTCTGATCAGAGACATTCGGGACCCAAAACACAAGAGGTGGTTCTTGGGATGGCTTCGTCTGGAGTGTGGGCAGGCATGAAGGAAGTTTGCCCGCTGGCTTTGTCCCTTCACCTTGGGCCGGCTACACGGTGTGGCATCAGAGGATGGCTCTGTGCCAGCTGCGTGCCACGCATGTCCCTTGCCTTTGATCTGTGTTAATCACTCTGTGTGATGTAGTGGCTGCAGGTGGTATAAAGCTTGCATCTTGCAATGTATTCGGTGAGAAAAAAATTTCAGTGAAAGGGGTGTCATCGAAGGAAGACCTTAAATGCTAAAGGAAAACTTCTCCTGAAAATAAAACAGAAGTTTTGAAGTAACTGATAAAGAAGAGCATTTTTTTAGCTGTGGTTTAAGACAGAAAGGAAGGGACCGAAACAGTAGAATTAGAATTTTATTTACTTAACACCATCTGATCTGTTGCACTTTATCAAGAGAATTGTCTTTTTTTTAGAAGCAACACTGAAATTACGAGGTGGAGGGGAGGGGATTGCATTGTCCTGCACACATTACATATGCCAGTAGCAACCTGTGCCTTGACTGGAGACAGGTAGAACAGATGTTTTGAAATGTGTCAATAAGATGAGGAGAGTGGAGTGGGAACTATTTGGGAAAAGCTAGAAGACAGTGTTCTAAATGCTAATCTATACATGCATAAATAATAAGGAGGGGACAGATTTTTTTTGCTTGCCAATGAAATTCTGAGTTTCCTTCTTGTTGTATGTGCATGAGTGGACATTGTCATGCTTGAAAGCTGAATGGATTAGGTTACCTATATATGTAATATCAAATAGACTATGTCAGTTAGCAAGATCTCTTAAGACTGACAACAAAAATAACTTTAAGATGTGACAGTAGGTATGATGAGAAGTCTCTTTTTCTTCTCTTCAAGTGCCAGACTACTAATCTTTGTCCAGAGACCTGAAGAGAAGTGCTTGCAAGCATGCCCTGAAGTTGTTTTAACTGAAACGAGGGGGGAGTGTGCACACCAGCAGGACACGTACAATGGATTGCTGGATTGCTATATTTTGCAGGCAGTTTCCAAGGGGATGTAAATTATAACTGTAAAGTCCCAAAACATTAACTGAGGCTTGAAGTAAAAAAGGTATGCATTGCAGCAGCAGAGCCCTTTAGAAAAATAATTCTTCCAGGCCCGTGGTAGAATCTTAAGGGAGATTTGGGTATTTCTGCTGTATAATATCCTAACATCAATCTAGGATTCGTCAGTGTCCCTAGATGAGGAAAATCTTGTAACAAATAGTGTAAATTGACCAACTAAAGGGTTGATATGCTTCTCTGCATATCCTCTGGTCACTTCATTTATCCTGCCAATTCTACATCAGTCTTTTCTGAATCCATCTTCTATGCTCATCTTTCTACATGTCCTTGCTTTTCTCAGTATTGAAGGAAGTGTTTGACATGAACTAGACAAATGAATCCCAGAGAAATCTGGATTTCATCAGCATACTGGAAATGTAGAGCCCCTGTATTGCCTCTTAGTTCTCTAACAGAAGAATAACTGAGTGGGTTAACAATATGAAGGTCTTCAGTGGTTGGGGAATAATTGCCAAGAATTGTACAGTGAAATTTATCTCAAAATTGGTACTGACATAGCATTCTGAATCTTTATGCATTTCCAAGACGGAATTACAGTCAAAGTACAGTCTGACAAGACTGGCAAGAATCAAGACCAGATACACCAGCTTCCCAGAAAATAACTTTACCAATGAATAGAAAATTAAAAACTAGGCTATATTTTATATTCATAGTTACTTTTTTGCTATTGTAAAACTGGCTGTTCCACTTGTGGGGGGAGGAATCTTACTTAAAAATTCACAATATTCTGTCTTTGAGGTACTGAGATGCTTGAACTACAAATAACTCGCCTGTTTCCATTTTGCTGTCACTAGACACGAAAGACACAAATCCATGGTATAAAATAGTTCTGATAGTTCAGCTGGGTGCCAGTGTCCCATGCATGCTTACAGAAAATGTCATGCTTTTCTCTTCCCAGGTTTTCAGGCACAGAACATGATAGTTCAGTCTAAATTAGTCACCTTTTTTCTTAAAAGTAACATTGCATTCCACCCAGGGATTTTTTTTAAACTCTCTGGTGTTCGCACTATTTGAGGCTGTCAGTTGGTGTTCAAAATCTGGTTTTAGTCTTAATTTGACCAGAGGAAACTTCCAAAATATTTTGGAGAAATAGACAGTTTTACTGTCTTTTCTGTCCATTCAGCTACTATGTGAGATAGCTTTTGCTTCTATTCATAAGTCCTCAAAAAAGAAAAAAAAAAAAAAAGACAAGCACACATGTAGATAGATTTCATATTCCTAACATATCTACACTTAGAAAACAAATTTCTCAAGTTCTTCCCACACACACCTTCTACATCTCTGTGCGTTTTACTTTTGAGAAAACTAGAGTGTTAGATGTCATCACTTTAGTGATACAGAAAAGGTTATAAAATGATCTCCTAAAGGAATTGTTCAGGGAATTAAACTGGATAGAATATAAAATACTGGTGTATTTAAAAAAAAAAAAAAAAAAAAAGAAAACCACAAATCCACAGACATCTCCAGACAGCCTTTTCTTAAATTTAACTTTTGCTCAGAATTTTCTCTGTTGGTGATTTATAATGGAGTAAGCCCCTGCATGTTTTGGTCCACAGTGTGCATCTGCTATTCTGTGACAGTCTCTTATTCCCAGAAAAAAATGTGTTTTAAAGATTTTGGCTAAAGGGCTACTATAATTTTAAGGCATAGTAGTTCAAAGGAGTGTTCCAGTAAATAGAATTCAGGCAACTATGAGAACTTCACACTGACTGTGAACTAGTTTACATTTAGTAAAACATGTACAGGAATTTACCAAATGGTTCTCTATGCCCCTTGGATTTGTTCTTTTCCCCATAGTTTCTGTGTATCCAAAGTGCTTGGTATATCTATATATAAGCAAATTGAATAATGCAGATACTGTTGCCATTACCACTGCGCGATACTGGTCAACGTGTTGTGGACTTGAGGAAAAGTATTCCTCAAATTGCGGATGCAGGTAGAGGTCTAAACTATGCCTAATCATTGTATCCTTTCAATTGTTTCCTAGATTGAAGGGAGAATAATAGAGGATGCTGAAACACCAACTCCTCCAAACCCCTCTGGCCAGTGTCCCATCTGTCGCTGGAACCTGAAGCATAAGTATGATTATGTGGTAAGTTTAATAAAGGAGAGTTTCCCCCTTCCTCACAGCTAGATAAATATTGCTCTTGAATCTATATACTGCACAACCTGACCCTCTCGTCTTTTGCTGCGTGTAGTAAAGATAGTTAACTCTGTCTGCTTCTCTTGGGTGTAACAAGAGCTTCCTACATAGGAATTGTTTGCCTTGGCTGATGGCATTCCTGGGGAAAAAGAAGGATGAGCTCATATCAAATAGGAGTTTCGGAATTATACACATGGCCATTTGATCTGGGAAGGCCATGTATCTCTTTTGTGCCCACCTGCCTTTCAGCATTGCACTTGCAGGAGAATCAAACTGGAATGCAACATTTAGTCAACTGATTCAAGCCTGTTCTAACTCATTGGGTCATTGTCCACTGAGGTAATAACTGTTTTATATGAAACTTAAAACTCTTGATGGGTGTGAAGCAGAATATACATGGTTTATATCCCTTGCAACAGAAAAAATAGGTTTGATTCAAGCTTTTTGAAGGAAATTCTAATGAGAAGTTTATTAACTAATGAGATGATTACTAACAGTAAATGTAGAAGATGGGAGGGAAATCCTGTAATGCTTTAAAACAAAAGCACAACAGTCAAGAACACTTTAGAATAAGAAGTGTGAGATAGAAGATGCGGAATTACAAGAGGTCATTCAAACAGAGAGTTTTCAAAAGGACTGAGTGCCCACCTCGCAAGCTAAAAACCCAGTGCTGGAATTAGAAAAGAAGAAAACCAAATAGGAGCATGCTGTTACTAAGATAAAGCAACAGAAAACTCAGAGTAAGTTAATGTCAATAGGATTAGAGCGAGAGAGGTACAAATGCATCTGGAGGAGAAATCTGTGTGAGAAAGAAAGTCCATTAATGGGAGAAGGAGACTGGAAGCCACATTGGCTGCAGAATAAGCTGCTCACATACAGTCCTACACACACACATGTGAAAGAAAAATTATTTTATAATATCAAGGTAGTAATGGCAGTGTTGCAAATGTAAAACAACAGGAAAAACCAGGTACAGAAATAACTTAAGCATTGAATTAGGTACAGACCAGCAGGCCTAGATTGCATGTAGTCCCAAGATCTAAAGAGAATTCGCCAACAAATATATTACTTCATTGCAGGATTTGTTTTGAAGTGTGTGGGGAAAAAAAAAAAATCCTAAGGAATCACCAAATGGTCTGAAAATAGTAAGCAAAATAATAAGTAGCTGAGAGAGGAAGAAGAATGATGCTAGTGATTGCCACTTGGTAAATCAAACGTTGTAAATACCAAGTAGAATGGTATCAGTAGGAATAAAAACAAATAGCATGCTGGATAGGATGAATTGTGAAGTACATGGGTACAGAAACCATGCAAAATACTTGCAATTACTCCAGGCGGGTGAAACAACAGATGTGAAATGTAAATGAAATATCAATTTATTATCTTTCAAAGCCTGTGTTGCAGAAATTCAGTTGTTTAGGATTTGAGCGGTGTCAGTGATTCTGACTCAGGCTGGATGCAGTATTAAACAGTGAAATAAGTTGGGGGAGAGAAGTATTTAGTGTTCTCTGGTCTGGTTTCTCAACATTCCGGGAAAGCTAAAAATACAATGAATTTGCAGATGATAATGAATTAGGAGAAATTTCAAATACTGTTGAGGTATGGAAAGTACTACAAAAACACATCATGTTTGTTTTGTGTTGCTCATGTTTGAATGCGGCGGTTTCTTGCAACTGTTTTCTTCTTAATGTTTGATGAATTGTGTTGTGATCAGAACAGACCAATCACTTCCACTGGAAAATACTTTCTTAAGGTTAATAGAGTTTCATGTGACTTCTAAATGCGAGGAGTCAACGGCGTCATTAAACTGGGTAGTTTTACAGATATCCAGAAAGCATTCTGTGAGTCACGCATTAAGAGTTCCAGAGAAACTATAAACTGATGCTCAGGGATGAAATGAGCTATGGGAGTGGATTAAATCTTGGGAATTAATATGCAGACTCACTTTTTACTGTTGTCTGTGATGGAAGACTCTGTTGCACGTAGAGATAACAGTGCTATCAAGAACCAAAGAAGCAGTTTTAGACAATGTGATACTGTAGAGCTTGAGTTCCAAGATTAGAAGTAGGATGTTGGTCCCAACAGACAATGTAAAGTAGGAGTCTTAGGTGTATTTGTAGAATGAACTGAGATTACAAGTTTTTTTCCACACTTCAGTTCAGTTTGATTCTTAGATCCTGATTTCTACTGTTCAGTATGAAGGCAAGAGAAAACCAAATGTGGCGAGAGATCCTGCAGCTGGAGTCTTGAGAATCATTGCTGAGATCATTCCTAAGAAATTGTGGTCCCAAGAGACGAACTAGGAACATGTCCATCCTAGCTATCGTGTAGTTTTTTTAAAGTATATGCATTTGGCGCATATATATGTATCTATATCTATCTCCAGGACCAGACACTAAAGATGGAAGCACGAACTGGTATTTCAGAATTGTAGAAGCTTCCTATCTTGATATTTAGAAGCATTCCTCAGTGGGGCTGATGAGAACTAGGAGAAATTTCAGTTCTGGAGCAGACCACCTCTTCTGCTTGAATAAGTCCCTTATATGTTTGAATGCTTTGTACCAGTCATGGATTTTCAGGCTTTTAAATGTTAAGGTGAATAAAATCCCCCTTTTCCACACAAAAGTGCGCTGCTATTTTTCTTTGCTGCAGCAGTGATGAGTAGCAGAATCTTTAAATGCTTAAATAATAAAGTGCAGGCATTTAACTGTGTAATTAAACAGTGGCACAATTTACTCACTGGTGGTTAATTGTCCTAAAAGTCTGTAAATTGAGAACAGCTATTTTTGTTAAAGATCTAGCCTGGTTCATACAGCATAACCTATAATCTGTGCTTGGTAGGAGATCAGAATAGATGGATCACAGTGGTTCTTTTGAGATTGATAAGCTGAGATCAGTCAGTTGCACAGAAGGGAAAGTGTGAGCTTTTTTGCTTGGGATGCTTGTAATTGGACTGAATGAGGCACTATGAAAAGGGAAGTGTTGAATTAGCCCCTGAGGGAGCTGAGTAATATGACCTCATAGGACTTTCCTTTTGTCATGTGCAGCTAGCACAGTCTAAAGTAGTGGCATAATGAGTTACTTTGGCTGTCAGAGAACTGGGGGACCAGTGTCTCCAAAGTTATTAATCAACTGAACAGGCATTGTGAGCACTAGCAGGTCATGATTCCAACCTGCCTCAGCTGTGGTGTGGAGGGCTGCAGTTGTCTTTGCCAGTTCAATTCTTAGTCTCTGCTGAGGCTCAGGATAACAGAGCCTAAGGTATAAATTCCCATAGTTCGTGGTCTGCGTCTGTCTGTCCATTGAAACTGAGACCTCAGTTGATTATTATTTTTTTTCCATATCCATTGGAGTTAAAAAACATTAGTTTGGTCATTGTCAGGATGCAACTGGATTGAAACCTGCAGTCTTGTTACAGAATGCCTGGAGAATGGTGTACAGCTCCCAGGAGTAAGGGAGAAAGGAAAAATTATACTCTTGTATAACTGGAAATAACGACTGGCAGACTTAGCTGACAGAGCCCTGTAGTAATTTGGCTACACAGACAGAGCTCTTCTTGCGGTAAATGAAGGTTTTTAATGAATCGCATGTAACCAGGCAAGGATCCTGCTTTTCAAAGTGTCTGCAGACATTAAAATGTAGAGGTGCCTCTGCATTCTGGTTGCCATCCATTCACAAGAATGTGCCGTACATAGTGTTTCGTTTAGCACGTTTATCCAGCCCTTTTAGAGGTGAAGGCTAAACTTGTTTTTTGTTTTCCCCCTTATCCACTTCAAACATCATTAGTCTGAGTAGGCAGTAAATATGTCATCTTGCTTTGGCAGCAATTAGGGGAAACCAAACTGCAAGCTTTGCCTATTAGCCCTAGAGTAATTCAATCCAAGTTGTTTTCATCAAATGCTGCAGATTACAGGGGTGGGAATCTGGGTCCAGCCTCGTGGGAGCTGTCCAGTGATTAAAGCAAATCCGTGGTTACAGGCTTGGCTGTCCACTAGCACAAAATGTGAATTTCATGGAACATGACGGCACCATGAGAACTTGCCAGACGTTTTTTTCTTTGACCGCTCCACATACTTGTTCGCTTCCCTCCACAGCTGCCCCGTAAAGTTGGCTGTACCTGTCTGCTTTCTCCCTGTGGTAAGATGCATCTGCGCGAGTAATCTGGGAGAGGCACCTGGCCTGTTAACTGTAAGGATCTTCAGAAATGGACAAACCTTCTGTTGCATGTGCAGCATTTTAAGCCAGATGGCATGAGTGTAATTTGGAGCTGCAGCGGCTTGGATAGATGATTTCAGTTAAGAATTGACTGCCACACAAGGGTGTTGGTCAGTTGGTGACACTGTTGGTCAGAGATGATAACAGAGAACAGATTTTCCTGTGTTTTTCCCACAGGGAGAAAAAGAAAGACTATCTCCATTTGCTTCCCACCTCCCCCCTTACATGGAAACACTTGATAACAAGCCTGTGACTCCATGAGGCGTGGTGGTAATATGAGAAATCACTTGGACCACACACGCCCTTCACAAGAGCCTGTGGCCTACTTAGGCTTTCACGGTTGCAAAGACTGGAACGGCCTCAAACTTGCCATCAGCTCCCTTTTTCTTCTTCCCCACAGAGTAACGAAGCAGGCTAGTAGAAAAGTCTAGAAAGTTTTTATCTTTCTAGGCACTTGGAGTTGGACAGTCCCTTTTCGCTTAGAGAAATTATATGTTTGTGCTAAATGGCAAATCAAGCTGTTGGTGATTTGGAGAACTTGTTGGCTAAAACGAGGAAAAAGAGGGATGGAGTCTTGCTCTAGTTTCCTGAATCCAATCCAGTGCATTTCAGGAGTGGCCGAAAGTCAGTGCCCTTGGACTGTTTGGCTGGCCTCCATCCAGTTTCCACCAACGCAGCTGGCACCAACTGGTCCCTTGGTTGCTGTTCTCATTGGCAAGGCCACACGTTAGCTGGGCTGAGGACACTTCGCTTCCGTTTTAACCATAGATGGCCTCTCAGGAGCTTGCTGCTAGTTGCTCAGCTGTGCTTTTCTTGTTCTTTGGATACAACATCACTATATATAGTGGTTGATAAGTCATTTTCTGTCAGTGAGAAGTTGCCTAACCTGCTGCATTTTCAAATGAACTGGATCTGAAAATCAGTCTGAACACATTAATTGCAGACAAGTGGAGGTAGAAAAGAAGCCAGATAAGGAGGAAATTGTGTGTCACAATGATACTAGTGAGGGTGGGATTGAAGGCAGGGAGGGGGAAGGACAAAAACAAACCACAAAAACCCAAACCAAAAAATCTCTAAATGTTGACTGCAACACTTGTATGAAAGCATCTGTCAGAATCAGTCATTACCAGAAAGCCATACTGAATTCCAGCAGTCCCCTTTAGAGCTGAGCTGGTGTTGTGCAGTGGGGGTGGATACATAATTCCTAGATAGCTAGGTTTTCTGAATATTCATTTTATATTGTTTTTGCAAGGGCAGTAAATGAAGCTAAGAATGCTCCAGGGAGCTCTTTGTAAAAGAGCCGAAGTGGGGGTGTGGGAGCAGGGCTGTGAATCTGTGAACAACAGGCAGAGTCAGGGTCACCTGAATGTGAAAAGCAACAAGTACTCTTTGTTCTTGCCTGTTGCCCTAGACAGGGGGGATGTACAGTGCTGACGTACCTAGTTTGAATTCTTCTTCTGTCGGGGTGCTTGCTGGCAGGTCCCCTTTCAGCCTGCAAGCACCCTCCGCATGGTCCAGCTACCTTAACTACAAACACGATTACAACAGCAGCAGAGAAGTAAACTCTCAACCAGCAACAAGCGTTTCAACAGATGGCGGTGGGAAAACAAGCACAGACTCTCCAGAGGCCCTTTGGGCCACCTTAGGCTGATGTCAGCGTGTCATGCAGACGTGCCTGTATTGGCCTGAGGGCTGCATTTGCAGGGGTGCTCTGTGTGGAAATGAAGAGCAAGTATCTAAATACTGGGCTGTTGTACTGTGTACACCTAACGGGACATTCGTGCAGCAGCTGTTGCTGCTGTGTTTAAAAATTTGTCATTCCAGCTCTGTGATACTATCTTGTCCTAGAGATCCCTTTAATTTTGTTTTTATTGAAAGTGCTTTACATTTCTAGAGCTCTTTATTGGAAAGGTCAACAGCAGTGTAATCTAAATGATTCTTGAATCACAGACAAGCCCTCGGCGTGCTCTGAGTGCTCCTTCCATCCAGCATGGCTGTAACAGCCCCACCTTGTAGACATACACAGTTGAATGACTGAAGGCAGCAATTTATCCTATTAGGTCTTTCTCATCAGCACATGTTCTTTTCTTACAAAAAGCTTTTTCGTGAGAGATCTTGGAGCATTTTTCTGCTCTCCATCCCTCCAGAGAGACACGAGGGAAGTTTCACCATGGGAAACTGGATGAAAGTTTGAGGAGTAGGTAGCAGAGAACAATCCTGCTCTGAGGGAACAAGGAGGAGGCCAGAGGTGATCTAACATATCTGTGACCTTTAGGATAGCAGCTGTGATGGCATTTCAAGTTGTGTAAACACTATCCATCTGTAGGTCTTGTGTAACTGTGCCTGAGTACCTAGGACACATTTATCTTAGCTAGAATCTTGGAGCAAGCGACAGTGAAGTAGTAGGGACTGCATCTGACATCATGTGTTTACGCTAGTGAAGTCAGGGGAAGACTCAGACCATCTGAGCGACCTTACTGAGCTAAGCTGGCAGGCAGTGACAGCAAGCAAAAGCCACTTGTTGTCAAGCTGCAGCCAAAATGCATAGGAAGGAATCATTGTTTTGTTTTGCTTTGTTTTGAGTTCTGTACACAGCACGAGGGTCAGCACAATGCCTGAAAATCACAGCGGTTAAAGTAGCTCTAGCACTGATGGTTTTGCCCCTCTCTTGCTCCCCCAGGACGTCTTGCTGCTGAGTCAGTTTATCCGTTCTGATGGAGGGATGCTGCCACGAAGGATCACAGGCCTCTGTTTGGAGGAGCACAAGAAGATAGCTGTCTGTGTGCAGATGGCTCACCGTGCAGGTACCTAGCCTCCTCCTGAGACAATCCTTTGCTGTGAGCTACCCATAGAACCCCTTGCGAGGGGTCTCCCGACCAATTAGCATAGTTCAGTGTCATTGTCCAGTCATCCAGCAAACTCATTACTGTCCAAGTGCTGGGACAGGATAATTGACCAGAGACTACTTGTTCCACTTTCTATATGTCTTGGCTCCTGCCTTGGCAGCAGACATTTATCCCTGTAGAAGAGTCTACCATTGCAGAAAGATCTGGGAAGTGGCTCAGTCTCCAGTGACTAATGATTAAATACCAGCTTCCGAAATTACTTGATTTAGCATAAGCTTGACATACCTCATTAATAACATGCATCTGCCATGTGACGACGTTTTTGCTTTACTCTGGAAGTGGGACCCAGGTTGACACAGTCAAAGATAAGTGCTGATCTTTCTGCCTAGTTCCTGAGTTGTATTCAAGTTAAATGGAGTGAGAATTTTAATAGTCACGTTTTTGCCCTGGAGATGGAATCTGATAGGTCAACAGTGTCCTCTCAAAAAGCCTCTTTGATGAGACCAAGTGGCTGTGTCCTTGGTGTGTATTTCCTCTCTATATCCAGCAGAACCTTTTAGCTTCTCTTTGGCTGGGGTGCAGGTTCAGCAATGACTAAAGATAAAACACCCTACTTGAGTTTTTGCTGTGCTGTCCCAGTAGGTCCTTGGGTTGTCTGGATTACGAGGTGTAATGTAACTTCTGGATGCTATAGAGGCAAGGAGGCACTGCAAAATACTCCCATGCCTTTCTTCTTCTGTTTCAGGTTTGTTGCCAAACCACAGGCCTCCACTTCCTGAAGGGCATATTCCCAAGAAACCCAAGCTCAACAGGTGAATAATCTTGTCTTTCCACAGCTGTCTGTTTCAGGAATAGACTGGAAGAGGAAAAACAGTTCCTTATAACTGGGTAAAACATGCCTCAGGCAAGAAGGCTCATAAAGATTATTCATAGCATTTCAGAGAAGGAAGGGTCTGTCATGATATTCTCTTGTCACTCTCTTAAGGACAAACCAGATCTCACTCAAACCATTTATCCATACAGGATTAAAACTGCCACACATGTCAAGAGTTTGCCCTCCCTTCCTCACCTGCACTTGCCTCCTCATCACTCATGTAACTACCTCAAACCAGGACATTAACACTCAGCAGGGCAGTCACAGGAGGATGCCACAGAGATGGAGTACCATCACAGAGTAGTTGAGGTTGGAATGGACCTCTGGAGATCATGCACTCCAAGCCTCCTGCACAAGCAGGTTACATGGGACTATATCCAGTCAGTTTTTGAGTATCTCCAAGGATGGACTTTACACAGTTGCTCTGGGCAGCTTGTTCCAGGGAACCACCCTCATAGTGAGACAGTGTTTTCTTATGTTCAGCCAGAATTTCTTGTGTTTTAATTTGTGCCCATTGCGTCTTGTCCTGTCACTGGGCACCACTGGGAGGAACCTGGCTCCGTCTTCTTTACTTCCTTCCTTCAGATATTTATAAACATTGGTGAGACTCCCTCGAGCTTTCTTCTTTCCAGGCTGAGCAGGTCCTTCTCTCTTAGCCTTTTGGTGCCTGGCCCCCAACAGCAAGAGGGTGCCCAGGGGTACCAGCAGTGAGTGGGGGTCTGAGCAGCCAGCAAGGGCCCATCACAAGCCTGTTCTCTCTGCCCCATCCCTGTTTCTGCCAGTCAGCCATTTGCCCTCAGCCTGCCCTTCCTGTGCAACAGGGTCTCTTCCCCCTCCCTGGCCTTTGGTGGGCGAAGAGAAAGTCTGCAGCCGCCTCCAGCACTGTGCTGGGCGCTCAGAGGTGCTAATCCCCTGTTTATGACCTCACACTCTGTTTCCATGGGGATGTCAGAGCGGTTTATGAACCTCGCATTAGCAAGCCGTGGGGTTACCAGAGGCCATGGGGCTGTTGTTGGGAGAGCTTAGGCTGCAGCACCGGGGGCAGCCAGAGACTCATGCATTTCAGGTCTGACTCTCCGCAGTGGAGATTTGAGCCAAGCTCTTGGAAATGTCCCTTAGATACTGGCAGGCTGTGCACTGGGTATCAGTGAGGATCAAATTAGAGGACTCTACATTTGATGCAGCTCTGTAGCCATCAGGTACTTCAACTCCAAAGATTTCTTCCTTCCTGTGTCTTGCAATTCCTTGTGATTCTTTAGTAGCTGTGTCTATCTAGCAGCTGTGGGGTGGAGCACATTATCTAGTTTGCATTCACATAGCAACCCTGCATAGCAGGTTGAGACAGGAAATGGTAAATTCTGTATCTTACTGGAATCACACCAGGACTCCAGATCTAATGCCTCAACTCTTATAAATTATTCCATAGACTTTTAGTGAGAACAAAGAATGGATACCTCCAGATACATTCTACATGCAAGTAGGTGTGCTACACCTCTAAAATTAAGAGATTTAAATTGGAGATTAGTATCCAAGCCCTCCCTATTGCATTGCTAGTCCCTCCCTACACCACCCTTGTTTTTCTTCTCCCAGCAAGGGAATGTAGCAAGTAGGGTGGAAGCAGAGTTTAGAAAAAAGGGCAGAGCTGTTGTTGAGGAGATAGAACAGCATTTAAATAGGCAGGTTTTGGAGTCTGGGTAGAGAAAAGAATGGGATCAAGAAATCTGGTTGAAAGTTGTGTTGGTGGGACTGGAACTAAACAAGTGAGTCCAGAGCCAAGATAGAGCGCAGGGGTACTTCAGGGGCACTCCCTCGGTCCTCACAATACTGTCTTCTCAGCCTGCTGGAAGGGGAAAGCTCTGCATGTTGGAGCCTTGCAAAATCTTGGCCATTGTGGTTCTGTGAGAGTTTTGACCGTGCGTACCGCCACCTGCGCTTCCTGCATTGCTCTCTGGAACAGCAGCTGGCACCACATAAGGCAAGAGATAGAAATCGCTTCCTTCCTCTAGCCTGAAGGGAGGACTGAAGGGTACCTGCACGCTGAAGACATTCAACCAGTACTTATTTGGGGAATGAAGCAAGAGCTCTTGTCACAAATTTCGCACGTAAATGATTTGTCCAAGCTTACCCTGTCTTTGCCTCTGTAATTGTTTCTAAAGCTTTCTGTAAGTCCATAGTAATCTGGGAAGCACTCAGCCAGTGGTGCCAGCAAGTGAGCTGGCAGGAGAGGACAGGGGCAGAATTGGGCTAGGACTTTTAAGTGGAACAAGCTGCCTTGTTCAGTGCCATCAGAACATGACCAGGTCATCTTCTAATCCTGTCTCGTGTAACATCGGGGCCACGCACCTAACTTAGCCTGTCCCTTCACTGCGTTTGTGTCTGCTGGGTTTTTAAGTGTCCATGAAGGGATGAACAGGATGTACAGAGAGCCTGTCACAGCAGGCAGTACATCACACAGTTAAGTGATGTGTTTTCCAAATCCTTGAGCTTCAGCTCTTCTTGCGATGACTGTATTGGCTGCTCTAGCCATCTTCACCTCTCTGCTTAAATGAGAGGTGCACTGCTGCTGGGAATGCCAGTGGGGAGAAATTTAGGTGTACCATTATATGCTTGGGTTATGTTTGTTAAAGCTCTTCCAAGACAGGAACACAGGTAATGTACGTTCCTTAACATCACTTTAACCAGCCCTTGTGCTCTCCAGCTCTGCCTTCAGTGATGGCTTTTTGCACCCTCTACCAGTGGGTCTGTTCTGAGTGTGGTGTTGAAATGTGCTCTTCTGCACCCCATCCCCTCCAAAGTAACCCTCACTAGCCACATTTCAGGAGCAGACTGAAGTGTCCATGTTGTAGATGCTCGAGCTATTGAATTGCCACCAGCTGCCTGAGGGACCTTTAAGCTGATCCATGAAGTAACCAGGGATCCTGGCACAGCAGCTTGCCCCTTGCTGTGCCCTGATGCTTGCAAAGGTGAAAAGACGCATCACTTTCAAAAGAAAGTAGGCATATGGAAACAAACCAGCAGACACGGAGACAAACTTGCATCAGGGCTGCAAACTGAGATGGGTAGTTCTTACAGGTGGGCTAGTAGTATCCAGTATATTGAGAATTTGTCCGTTCCCAGTCACATGTCCTCTCTTCTTGCTGCCTCTGCCCCTCACTCATCTGCAACTAACCTCTTGCCATCAGGAGCTTGCGTTGCATGTGGAAGAAAGCTTTGCATGGAGAAGACACAATTCCTGCTGTGCTGTTCTAAAATAGCAAATTGCAAGATGAAGAGAATAAACAGAGCATCATAGAGGTGTATAGTCTGTCTCAAGACAGCAACAATAACCTTTGCCCTGCTGAAGGACAGCATTTCTCTCAGACTCTTATCTGTACTTTTGCGTGTTCACCCCTTCTGGCCTGAAATGCTTCTCATTGCCCCTCTGTAAGCAGTCTGTTGTCTAACTCTTCACTCTGAATGGAGAAATATTTCACTTTTTTAAAGGAGGGGCTTATGGGAAGTCACTGTCTACTCCAGATGTTACCCCACATAGTTCTAAGAAAATTCCTGCCATCTGGGGACAGAAAATCTTAAACTGAGCCAAAGAATGTTTTGCTGATGGTAGAGCTCTTGACGTTAAACTACACCATCAGCTGCTAGAGTGATAGGACTAAAAAGAAAGCCTAAGATAACCTTAGGGACTGTTTCTACTCACACCACCTGAGACTGAGGGAGATTCATTGTGAGCCTGTAACTTGAAGTGGGAGTCAGGGCGCAGCACCTCTACCATAATACAGACCTGAGCATTCACTTAACTGCACGTAGACTCTTTGCTGCTCTGTCTACAGAACATCCAGCCCCTGCCTGGCAGAAGTCTGGCAGATTACTTCATTTGGATGAGCAATCCCTTTCATTTCTCTCCAGTCTTGCAGAGTTCTGGTTGATGCTCCTTTTGGCCAGGCTTCATCCAAGGTTGTGTCAATATTTTTGAGAGCAGCTTCATCTGCTGACGAAAGAGGAACAAACCAGCCTGATGAAAAACTGCTTTGTCTCTGCTCTCTGCCCCTGAGATGATGTACAGGCCAGCTGCACAGGAGGAGCTCTCTGGCTCCTGGGCAAAAGTGCTAAGGAAGTACATAAAGAAGGGCTGAGGAGCTGTGTTAATGTATACTTTTGAGAACACCAGAAAAGCCGCTCCTCAGCTTTTCCTTGGCTGCACTTGTGGCTGTCTTGGCCAGAATGTTTGGCCAATGTCATGGTCACCCGGTTTACAGTGAGCCTGCTTCAAATACAAAGTGTCTGGCATACACTAGCTATCACCTAGCTGAGATTAAAATGTAACATGCCGCCGTATGGAACTATCAGCAAACTGTTTTGTTTTAACAAGGGTCAGGGGTGCTGCCCTGCTGTTGAGATAGTGACATTAAGTGTGGATTTATCATCCAGAACTTCTCTGCCCCTCCAGAAGGTGCTTAATTGATGATATTTTCCAAAAAGCAGAATCCCTGCTGTTTTCTGAAGTTTTATTGCGTCCCCATTGTATTAGTTTTGGACATTCCCTCCTACATGCCCCAGATTTCTCTGCAGAGAGGTAAGAAATTTCCCTGCTTTGCACTGGGTCGCTTGGCAGCTGGCCTTCTCCCACCCACTGCATCTCCTGATCCTGTTTTTGCACTGAAATGCAAGAGGAAGAGCAGAATGCTTTGGGAAGTAGTGACCTGCGGATCCCGCCTTGTTCTTGATCGTCTAACTGTCTAGGATAGTATGGGATCAGCCATGCAGGATGTCATGTAATGAAGAGGAGGAGATTGGGAACTGCAGAAGAAGGTATAGATAGCATGAAAGTGAAAATGCCAGTTTGAGCCAAACTGTAGTCATGGGGGTGGCAGGAGACATGTGAGAACACCTTGTCAGAACTCAGCTGGGGAGTGCTCCACAGCTGTCCTCTGCCCTGCATTTGGGACACTGTCCAGGTGAGACTTACCATGATATTTCTCATTTCTTGGACTTTAGTTCTTTGCCTTCTTGCTTTCTGCCTGATCTGTTTTTGACAGCAATAGCTCATGCATGTTATCACTTAACTGCTTTACTAGTTATGGGTGCTTTTGCAGAAATATGGCCATCGGAGTACCCACGTAGTCCATTAATTCTGGAATCTACTGTCCTCCCCTTCTTGTCTGTATTATTTGTCTGCAGAACTTGGACATGGAAAAACAATGAAGTTGACCCCCATCAATGTAGAATTACTCCCTACAGTTACTTTTCTGATGTTTGGCCCAGTTTGGGGCTTTCACTGTTTCCAAGGGATGATTCCACAAGCAAATCTGCTTTGCAGCCAAGGATTGTTCCCTCATCCTCAGTCTGAATTCTCCCTTTCATAACTTCCTGCTGTTATTTCAGCATCCATTTGTGTTCCAGCCTGGCATGTTCCAGTTAAGTGCTGCAGAAACAAAATATTTTCACTAGCCCATGAGGCCAAGGAAATTCTCTAGGATTTCACCAGCACCATGCAGAGTGACAGACTGTTCTCATATTCCAAAGCCGTGTGCATAAGGCCACCGCACACCAGAACCATTTAGGAAACTGTCAAGCACAGCTGTGGGTCAAACTTCTATCCTTGCTTTCAGGAATGGAAACCTGAATAGCTCAGCAGTTTTCTTTCCAGCATGGAGGTTGTTGCATGGATAATGTGGACTAACACTCTGTCCAGAACAGTCACTGAGTTCAGGCCAGCATCTAGACACTTTCATAACGTGAATATAGCACTCATTTTCTTTTGGCAGGTCCAAAATATTGGTTAAAGCACAACACTGAAGTTGTTCCCTTTCCAGAAGGACTGAGGCATGTCACACAGTCCCCGAGTCGGTGCTCTGTGAGTAAGAGGTGCTGTAGATCATGGAATACATGATTTTGAGCGCTCAGCTCCCATTTTCAACTTTCTACTGGAAAAACAACTTGGCACAGATAATATCCAAGTCAATCCCTCCTCCATCACCTGAACTGAAGAAGCTGCTATGTGTTAGGAAAGAGGCAGATTCCATATGAACTTCTCATGAGTTATAAAGATCTCAGGTTCTGTGGACACCTTTCGTCCCTGGGAGCAGAATCTGGTTTCACTGCTATCAGCATTTCACTCCAGCAGCATGTGGTTTCTCTCATCTGCATGGAAACTGTTCTGTGCATAGCATGCGAATTCAAAAGCAAAGAGCCAGAGTGGCTGCAGGTGAGCAAAGCCAAGAGGTGTCATGGGAAGGGATGTGGCAGGGAGGAAGCAGTCTTGCCAGCACTTTGATCGAGTGCTTCCTGCAGCCTGTAGCCCTCTGCCTTCTGCTCTTAATCCAAACAAAAACCAGATTGAAAAAGTTCAGTGAGGGTTCAGAAGTTCAGCCTTGAACTGCACCAACGTGGCCTTTGCTTGGGCTGCGTGCAAGGCTGCAGTTGCCCCATAGGTAGGTCATTTCCCGTACCCAGCACGTGGGAGCCCTGTGCCTACTCCTGGGTGTTAAGTGGCAGTCTCTGAGTGGGAAGGTTTTGAGGCCCTCCTGCTGTTTGAATAGAATCCATGGAAACAGACTTCCACGTACCCCAGAGATTTTAGGCAATTGCAATAAGCGCAGGTGACTAACCACAGTTGTTTCCATCCTGTTTATATCTTTCCTTTTCCCATCACAGGAATCCCACCAGGGTTCCCATCACGCTTTATCCATTTGTGCAGCTGGAGTCTAGGGATTCTGGTTGTTGACCAGGATCCTACTGTTCTAAAGGGGGCAAGCAGAGCACCAAGGCGAGTTGCAGGTCCCTGAGATTGGCAGTTCTGTCCCCCTTTTTCCAGAGCGCTCGGTACGCTGAGGTAACAGGTTAGGAGACTGGGGAACAGCTGCATGTGGCATCTGTGTGCCTGACAACCCTCAGGTGGTTGAGAAAATTCAGACCATCTGCCAGTGTGTGTTTGTAGGTTATTGTAAAACTCCCCAAGAGAAACTGTGGTTGGAGACAGTGGAAAGTTGGGTGACTTGGCTAGAAAAGAGGGTATGCTACTTTACATGGACAGCAGAATTTGCAGAAAAGTCCTGTGTGCTGGGCCTTGAAGCTCTCACATGTGAGTTTTGTGGATTGCTTTTACTTTCAGGAAAAAAAAAATAATCTGTGAAACAGTAGGAACTGGGGTAAGTCAAAGAGGAAAAGGAACTTTGTAGACTGACTGCTCCCAGGCTTTTGCCTCTGCTGAATCAAGGTAAAAAAAAAAAAAAAAAAAAAGGAGGCAGCAAACAAAATAGGAAAAGTTTGAGTTTGGGACAAAGCAAGTATTAAAAGCGCTAAAAGCAAATGTGCTCCAGGAAGGGAAAGCGTCCAAATGTCTGTTTCAGCTAACAATGAAAAGCCCCAGCCTGCAGTCCCCAAAGGAAGCCAAAAGCCTGGACCAGAGGGCTGGATTAGACCTGCTCAAAAGAGAAATAACAAAAGCTTTAAAATCAGGCCATTACTAAATCCTCCTTCCTATGCAGAATTGGGGTGTGCACTTCCAGCCCCCACACAGAAACAGAGGGACTTCTTAAAAAGCCACTGTCTATCTAAACCTGCACACAGCATTGATGTGTATCTCACATTCATACATTCACTTCTCTCCCAGTGAGATCATTTATTATCACGGGGGCGCTTTCCCGTAAGCATGTGGACACGTGACCAGAACTGCATTTGGCACACTGGTGAATTAAAACAATTTGGGATTTTTTTCCTCCTTCACTGTAAGTGCAGTCTTGCGATATCAAACCTTGCGCTGCAGACCTCCCCCTACATCAAGGGGAATGTGAAATGATCCACACCTAGCCCCGTGTGCCCATCAAATTACCCCTACTGCTTGTCCCAAAGGAGCTGCCTTGCCATGATTCTTTGCTAGATTCTGAACTGGGGACCTACATTTGGAGTCTCTGAACTCCCTTTGCATGTGAAATCAGAGACACGAGAGTCTCTCTTACTTCCTGTCCTGATGTTGTTATGTAAGGGATTCCACTAATGCACTAGCATAACATTAAAGGTCAAAAGGGACTAATTTAATGCACGCATACAACAAGTGGCTGGATCTTGCTCTATACCGTCTCCCAGCTCTAGATGTTTTAACTATCGTAAACTCCTCAAAGCAAAACCAAAGCATTTTGGAAGTGGCTTCATGTCAGTGGCAGGAACTTCCAAATGTGATTAATTTTTCAATTTACGCTGTTCGGGATTGCTGAGAAAGAAAAGTGCTAGGAAAATGGACTGCTGTTATATACTCTGTAGCTGCCTGGCATAGCAAGCATGCTTTGTAGTTCTCAGGAATGTGCCAAATGCCTTCAAACAAATGCATTACATGGTCTCTGTCCAAAGTTCTTAATATCTCAAATTTGCACGATGCAAATAAAAGGTAACAAAGCCATTTGGGGAGAGGATGACTGATTGAGGTTACATTAAGACCATGGGATTACTCAACAGAGGCATGCAAACATCGCTGCACAAAGTTTATCAGTCTGTTCCAAATTCTAATTTGTTGGAGCATTGTTTGTGCAGATTATGCTAGGGTTTTACTTTGAATCTTTATTGTCTGAAAAGACTCCTCTTTCTCTAAGGACCTCTATTCCCTTCTCTACTGGTAGCAAAAGATTTAAAGCCTAACAAAACTCCAGGCCACCCAGCCACAGGGTAAGATTTCCAGTAACTGATTCTGGATCTGAAATCCCCTGCCTGTTTGCAAAGCCAAGTCTAAAACTTCAAATGGTAAAAAGTAGACGATATTTGCCAGACGTTGCTCTTCACAGAGGTTTGTAGTTGTGATGACAATTCCATTCTAGTACCTCTTACATTGTAGCTTCTGACTTCCTGCACCAGCAAGCTGCAATAGTATTGTACAGAGAATACTAAAGCAAATTTGGACATATGAAAAATACAAGACTAGGTCAGAAACCCATCCCATGCAGAAGAAATAACCAATTATCCACTGAAAGAAAACGAATCCTGTTTTAGAGACTTTATTTCTCACAGAGTTTAGCCTTTGTAATTAGTTTACCTTATTGAGGCCAGCTGTTGAAATAACACCTCCCATAGAGGCTGGATGCGTTCAGTCTTGGACTTAGTTGCAATGAAGGGATTTGGCACTCCAGTTTAGCCACAGGTGGACAACTTGCCAGCAGCCTGGAGACTACAACCGATTTGTTTCGGGAGGCTGGAAGTCAAGCAGGTGCCAGTGTGTTCAGTACAGAGGTGCAGCTTAGAAGTTCCAAAACAAACAAAAATTCTTTTCCTGTGGTCCCTTCTGAATTGAGGGAGCTCTGCTCATGATTACTCCTTTTATAAAGAGGCATGTGGGAAGGCAAAGGCTACGGTGCCTGCTTCTGCTTCAGTCGGAAACTTCTCAGTGATCAGTCTCAAACTGAAATGCGTTTGTGTTGTTTTGACAGGTATCTGACCCGCTGGTCCGTCAAATCTGCAAAGCCCATCTGGAAGAGGGGCCCTAAGTGGTGCAAAAAACCCATGCCAGTCGGACACCCTTTGCTGAAGGATAATGTCAAATATACACACAAGCCTCTCTGTTTAAACCACTAGTGACCAGAACTTGCATACTCAGTAAGCACAGCTGTTTTCCACTGTTCTGCCTTTTTTGAGAGTTTGTCAGTATCTTCAATTTTCTTATTCCAAAACTGTCATTAGTGCTCTATATTGTCTCCAGTGAATGAGCTGCGATCTGCTCCTCTAGGACAATACAAGATTCAGCAAAGCAAACTTCAATGTGCAGAATGATTTGCAGAAAGCAGGGGGCAAAGACATCTACCTCAAAGCCAGAAAGGATCTGAAGGCTTTTGTTTCATTATGGTCACAGAATCACAGAATGTTAAGGGCTGGTCCATGGCTGGGTTTGGAAAAGGATGTTTCCTTCTTTTTCCAGCAGTGAGTGGCAATTCCCATTAACATGTATCTCAACTCAGATTTGCCTCATTTGGGTTTTTGTACCTGTGATACTGATGGAAGAAAAAGTCTCCTACAGCACTGTGTTTCCTTGGCAGTAACAGAAATTGTTAATGGCTACTGAAATTAATTTTTTTAATAATCATCTGTACTATCCATAATTTGCAGCGGAACACCCGTGGCAGTGGCAGACAGGCATGTGTGTGTCTTGCATGTCCCTTTAAGGATTCTTGGCTTGTGCTTCATTCCTGGTTCTATCAAATACAGAATGTTGACATCCTTGATGACTTGGCCTGTTTTTTTCCCCCTTGCAAATGCATTTGCCGTAAGTCTTCTGTGTCAGTGATATGGCTCCTTCCTGGGATAGTTTGGGACTGATAGATGTGCCTAATCCATCCTGTAACTAAAAGGTGGCACTATTTCTCTCCTTGTACAGTACATGTATGTGCCTTCCACCTACTGACCACTGCTACTTGAGAAGTGCTACTTATGGGCCTGGTATGAAAGGCTCGTTAAATTTATCAGGGTCATTATTGCTTTGGCTCCATTTCTTTCATACTTATCTTGGGGCTACAAATCAACACAGCTTTTTTATTTACTACTATGCCACTTAACTTTGTACCACTTTCATCAGAATCATCTGCTAATACCTATCGGCATGGACAGGAAGAAAGGGTAAGGATAAACCCATATTACCCAGGAAATCGAATTAGATTATAATGGTTCTTTTTAGCCTTACTTTGTGAAATGGAAGCCCTACATTCAGCCCCTTGAGCTGGCCAAGATCTTTTTGCTTTGGGAGGCAGAGCCAAGACCTCATTAACTACTGAGATAAAATCTCTGGCTGACCATCTCCATTTCATAAAGCTTTGAAATCTACAGCCCTTCAGAAGGGAAAAGATTTTTCTTTCTTCTACATACAGAAGTTACTGTGTCTTCTAGCCAAGGTTGCTCTGTTCAGTGAGTTTTACTAATGGAAAACTCACTGGATTAAACCATTGCCTTGAGATGAACCTGAATGAGCACATTTTTCAAAAAAACAGGAGATGCCCACAGTTAATTTTTTTCTATGGTTTATTACCATGGGCTGGAAAGACCTCTCTAATCTTGGTGAAACCTAACATCTGAAAAACAAAATACTCTCCTGCCTCCAGTATGTCTTTCTGGAGTTCAGGGTTTAGTAGAGATCCCTTACAGTATGCATCAGCTTTCTACTCTGACTCCAAGGCAGAAACTATTTTTGTTTGTCATTCATGGGTGACAGCAGGCATTCCCTCATGTCTCCAAATGAGTTTTTGTGTAAGTGTGGTGCCTTTGCAATCGGGCAGATATCCTGAGTTTGATTTATGATCTAGGGCTTCACCCATCATGGGAAAAGATGCCGTTTGTTACAATCTAAAGGATCTGCAGTGACACATTGCAGGGAATTAAATTTGGAGTTGAGGGAGGATTGCACACAGTAAAGTCCTAGGAAAAGAATACTGCTCAAAGTGCAGAGGTTTCACACTTTTATTAGAACAAGCAGTAAACAAACATCTCCTAAGTATAAAATCTAAATGTTCTCAAGTCCTTGTCCCAGACAGGAGAGTCACAGCATGAAGGGCAGATCTAAGTTCTTCTCACCAGTGCCAAAGTAGACGTAGCCGTATTGCTTGGTCATTGGGACATGGTAGAACATCAGTCCCAGCCACAGCAGGCTCCGCAGCACCACCACTGTGCCTCCCTTCTCTAGCTGGACAGTCCAGGAGCCTGTGTGAGAACATGTGTTAATGAGTCACTGCAAAGGAGAAATAGGCAGCATTCCTGGAGCAAGCTGTCCCTAAACTGGGAGATGGATTGTGGTGGGTTCTGCCTGACCAGTTAACAGTGTACGAGGCTGCACTGAAGTTTGTGACACCTGAAAAGAGGGAAGACGGGGACACCAGAAACCTTGATGCCCTTTCTCCTTTTGTCAGTTTGGCATTACATTGGCCCTCATTCCCAGATGTTTGTGTCTAATTTCACACAGTAGCATATTCCCATGGCTATGATGGTAATGTCATATGCGTCACAGGAAGGGACCCTTGTAGCTCCAGACTTGTATGTTTGATCCCTAGGAGAGGCTACAGCTATTCTTGGCTGCTGCTGAGTGGGCAGCAGTTACTCTAACAAGCTCTCCCACCTACTTGGTCTAGCTAATAGCTATAGAGAGCCAAGACTAGCTACAACAATCCTGCATAGGTATGAAATTTCTTCTTAAAATAAATTCATAGCATTATTAGTGGGAAAAGGAAGGCGGCACTTTCCTGCTCCAGGGAAGACTGGCTTCCCTGATGCAGCAGCTAGGAAAGAAGAAGAAGAGAAGGTGAAAAGCAGGGTATTTCCTGTCTCAGAGAAATTTACAGAAAAGGTTAATTCTCTTCAGTCTTTCTTGGCTCCACCATTGAAGAGGATGTGCGTGGTAGGGGCAAAGGCATTAGTTTCCACATTAATTTTGCTCTGGCTCTGCAGAGTAGGTTCAGAGCCAGTGTGAAAATGCAATTTCTCCTGGATGCAGGGAGCTCTGAGCCACTGAGTGTTTGTTTTGCATCTGACAGGACAGCCTGGGAACAATGCTGGAGGGGAGGGGGCTGGAGCATCAGTTTGGATTCATTGCCAGAGGGCAAGGAGCTGCCAGGAGAAGAAAATGCCAGCTTCAGCATCAAATCAGTAATGCCTAGAGGCTACAATGTAGGCAAGAAGGTTCCTGCTGTATCTCCATCTAAAAGCAAAAGCAGCAGGCCCAAGTAAAAAAAAAGCAGTTGGAGCTGTCAGGCTACTACTGGCCTAGACTCAAGTGGTCAGCCTATCTGTACGCAAAGCCAAAATCTTCCAATTCCAGAGTAAGCAGAAAGCCCATAATGTGTTGGGCCAGTTAGACGGTATTCATCCTTGTAGATAATTTTAGGCTCATCAATTTATGCTATGACTCATGCTTACTCATGTCATGGTTAGCCTGGGGAAGGGCTTCTGTGATTGCTGTCAGCTGCCAGTCTTCCCCCTCCCACTAACTTCAGACTCTTGGCCAATTTTAGGCCCATCCAACAAAGGGCTGAAGGGCTTTAACACCGCAAGTCCCTACAACATGTCTCCACGGGACATGGCCCAGGGGTTGACTGCAGCTTCTGAAGCTATTTGTTTGGCCTGCCAGCAGCTGCAAGGAAGCACAGGCTGTTTGGCTGCCTGGCAGCCAAGAGGCAGCAGCTAGCGGGGAAATCAGGGTTTGCCTAGCTTTGTGCTCTTGTACACTCACTTGCAGCACACATAGTCTTTTGGGAACTTCATGGCAAACTACAGTAATTGAGAGCGTGAAAGAGGAGGGAAGTTGAGGGGAAACGTATATATGGTGTCTGCAGAATCGGGAAGGAACACCACAGCTCAAAGCCCTGTAAAACCAGGTGTCGTCAGTTGTGCTGTTCACCTGTCTCTTCTCTTTGTATTTCTGTACTTTTCCAAAGTTTCTTCCACTGTTTCCCCTGTCTCCTTAAGTAGCAAGTTCCACAGGTACCATAACATGCATAGCCTAAGCCCTGTGTCATCTTTGGTTTGTTACCTTTCAAAGTACCCTCTTCAGTTACGTGCAAACGTGGAACTAAATGAACAACAAGAATAGCAACCTTCTGTGGCAGTCACTGACTCTAGCTGCAGGACAAAAGAGACATTCACAGTCTTTAAAGACTCGGGAGATTTCTGCACTGAAGAGCTTACTTCTGACTCACTCAGCTCAGTTTCCACTAAAGACAAACAGCTGGAATCGCAGTAAAGCGAAGCACTGCTTAATATAAGGCAGGATCAGTAAAGGTGTGTAACATCTTTCCACCTTCCCTGCACTCTGACATTCTTTGTGCAGGTCCTAGTTAAAACATGAGCTAGCGTCTTCACAAGCAGTGGTTTCACATACGAGGCAACCCCAATCTCCCATGCCATCTCTCCAGTGCTACTCATGTACACAAACTGGACTGGATCTTTGTCATACTGGAGTAAAAACACCTATTATGGTCCAGTCACTGGGATTACAAATTCTGATTGAGTCTCTGACAAAATCTGCATCTTCTTCACTACTTGAGTAGCATAGAAATTCAGAATCACAGAATCACTGAGGTTAAAAGGGACCTCTGGAGATCATGTAGTTGAACCCCCCTGCCAGAGCAGGTCCACCTACAGCAGGTTGCACAGGATGCTGTCCAGGCGGGTTTTGAATGTCTCCAGGGTCGGAGCCTCCACCACCTCTCTGGGCAGCCTGTTCCAGTGCTCTGCCGCCCTCAAAGAAGTTCCTCCTCACGTTCGGATGGAACTTCCTATATTTGAGTTTGTACCCATTGCCTCTTGTCCTATCACTGGGCACCACTGCAAAAAGACTGGCCCCCTCCTCCTGGCACCCTCCCTTTAAGTATTTGTAGACATTGATGAGATCCCCCCTCTTCTGTAGACTAAAAAGACCCAACTCCCTCAGCCTTTCCTCATAAGATGTTCCAGCCCCCTAATCATCTTTGCAGCCCTTTCCTGTCCCCTCTTCAGCAGTTTCCTGTCCTTCTTGAACCAGGGAGCCCAGAACTGGACACGACTCCAGATGCAGCCTCACCAGGGCAGAGTAAAGGGGGAGGATGACCTCCCTCCACCTGCTCTTCTTGACACACCCCAGGATGCCATTGGCCTTCTTGGCCACAAGGGCACATTGCTGGATCATGGTCATCCTGTCTACCAGAACTCCCAGGCCCCTCTCTGCAGAGCTACTTTTCAGCAGGTCAGCCCCTAACCTGCTGGTGTTACCCTAACCCTAACTGGTGCATGGAGTTATTCCTCCCCAGGGGCAGGACCCTACACTTGCCTTTGTTGAACTTCCTAAGGTTTCTGTCTGCCCAACTCTCCAGCCTGTCCAGGTCACCCTGAATGGCAGCACAGTCTTCTGGTGTGTCAGCCACCCCTCCCAGTTTTGTGTCATCGGCAAACTGATGGTGGTACACTCTATGCCTGCATCCAGGTCATTGATGAATACACTGAACAGGACTGGGCCCAGCACTGACCCCTGAGGAACGCCACTAGTCACAGGCCTCCAACTAGACTCTGTCGCACTGACCACAACCCTCTGGGCTCTACCTGCCAGCCAGTTTTCAATCCACCCCGCCGTCCATTCATCTAACCCACACTTCCTAAGCTTGCCTATGAGGATGATGTGGGAGACAGTGTCAGATGAAGAACACCGCTACAAGGCAAGATCATCCAGTGGCTGAAGCACTACAGCCATCTGCTGTTAAAGGACAAGCTTTTAAACAGTTTCTTGAACTTTGCCTCTACAAGTTTTCAGCATTTTCTAGTGGGAGTAGCTAGACTACGTGTAGGGGTGTTGAGCAACAAGTGGCAAGCAAATAGGTCTGAATGTAATTGTGACAAATAACTTTTTCCTTTGAACACTGAACTGACTTTGCTTTCAGTGCAGGTTTCTTGCAGCTTGAACTTGCAGAAATGATCTGCAAACCCTTCATCCAAATACTGGCGCTTCTTGCTGCAGCTTTGCACGTCGATTTGCAGGAGGAACTGTAAACTTTTGGAAGAGTTTCTCTGACAAAAAAGATAATGGAATGAGGAACTCTCGTTGTCTTTGATTTAGGACCAGTCCTCTGAGAAGCAAGTCTGCCAAGAATAGGACTTGTGCCTTGCCTTGCTGGGTGGTGAAAGCCTTTAGGGATTATCTAGTTTGCTAATGCTTCCCAACATACTGGAAGCATCCAGCAGCCTGGGTACATGTGATAGCTTGTATATGTATGTTCACATACACAGATGAACCCTTTGCCCAAACTATTTACAAAGAACAAAAAGAAATGCCTGGAGCGTGACAAATGGGAAAGGCGGGAGAGAAAACAGGGATATTAATGCTCTCAGGAACTATATCTGGATTCAGACTTCTTTTTGTGGGACAAATTCACAGAGAAAGTAAAGTCAATGAAGTTCAACTTGATTAAATCCCCATATCTATGCTCTGGGGCAGTACAGCACATGGATCCATGATCTTCTCAGAACATTCAGCCAGCGTCACACAGGCTTATCGATCATATTCATCAGCAGTTAACTCTGCTGATCAAAGGAACTCCCCATTCACCTTCACACCTGGCAGAAACGGACAGATGTAATTGAAGACAGCTCCATTCACTTTTATGCTGCATCTCTGAAGGCTGTGATGTGCAGCTGCTTCATTTCCCTACTGCCTGTCCAAGCTGCAAACTCTCAAAGGGCTCAGATTTATCATTTCATAAATGTGTGACCTTTGGGGAATATTAAGTTGTTAACTTTCCAGCTCGTCTCTGATCCTTGATTCTGCATCTAGTTCTATGCAAATACAGACAATAAACTTTTGCTGATGCTGCATAAGTCTTCCTGTGAAACGAGGACCTAAGCAAAACAAGCAGGTTACTTAAGGGCAATCCCAACTGGACCAACACAACATAGGTTGAGGACAGGAAAAACTATAAGAAACTCCCTGAAATGGTTCTGTCATTTTCACTCAGATCCTGTTTTCAGACAAAATGATGATTAGTCATAGAGTTGCTCCTCCTTCTGCAGAGACAAACAGCAACAATGCCACCTTCCACCTTCTACTAAGCAGATCACTGGGGACATTTTTCTAACCCAGCTAGCAAAGGTGATTTATTTGGTATACTTTTCCAGGTTAGGCTTTTGCAATATACAAAACCCATTCAGAAACTGCGTTTGATACACAATGCTGGTGTCTGCCTTCTAAGACGACATCACAATAAAGTTCTGGAACTTATCTGCTTTTTTTGGTCCTTTTCTTTAGAGGAAGAAATTAGGGCCTGCTATCTCAGTATTTAATTTTTTCCATACCTCACCACATTAGCAGCATTTCAGGAAATGGTCCAGAAAACAAAATTAATATTTGCGCTCATGTGACATGGAGGAAGTTGTTCTTGCAAGATCCAAGACAATTGTATTCTTTTCCATCACAGCTCAAATCTCACAAGCTTCAAACAACAAGATGCTTTTTCAGGCCCACCTTTCTTGGAGGAGTTTGAAATAATGATGTCATAAATCACTCAAAGTACTTTAAACAGTAGCTAATGAACAGTATGAAATAATAGCTTAAAATAAATATGCTTTCTTTCCTCCTTCAAGAGAAAGGCTTACAAATGCATTTAATAATACAATATAAAAAGGGATGAGGGGAATTATGAAAATTCAATTCTGCTATTAAATTCTGCTTTAATCCTTTTTTTCTTTCTTTTTTTTTTTTTTCCCTTTTAACTTCTCTGCTGTTACAGATGGTTCTTGGAATAAAATCATTGCATAGGTAGGTGTAGATCCATATTACTATAAAAATGCAGAAGCAGGATGCTGGGTTCAAAACTTTTCTAACATTGGCTCAGAATATCCCATGGCAGTCCCTGTGCTCATCATTGCCCCTGTGTCAGACACGTCTCTTACTGGGAGGCTGGGAAGGTCAGAGCATCACTCTCTAAAGTACACCAAGACTCCTAGATAAAAGTTGTCAGGGACAAAAAAAAAAAAAAAATTATTATTCCATTGAAGGGAATACAGCTAGAACTAGGAGACAGCAAGTAAAAGATGGCTTTCCTAAAGTTAAATACTGATTTTAACTTGCACCTATGTGTAAGCTGTAGCCTGTATTGTCCCTAGATCAGGCAACAGAGTTAACTTCACTCATCGTGCAACGCTTGCTGAGGTGCAGGGAACTGGAGGTCATTGCTCTCATACTAGAAATGTCTCACATTAACACTGGTCTGGTGAAGCTTCCATTCTTCAAAATACATTTTTTTAAAGAGCAAGTTAATTCTTAAGCTGCACCCAGCAAATCTAAGGAAACCAAGCATTGTCTGTGCTGAAACTATTGCCTGTTGCTGCTCCAGAGGGGAAGGGAGGGAGCTGCTGTGTGGGAGGAAAGAGCATGGGAAAAATATCCGCTGGATGAAGATCTGGAGCTTCCTATTCCCTCTTTGGATCGGGCTGCAGCCTCCACCCCTCCAAACACAGGCAGGAATTCTGAGGAGTTCCTTACATCTTTCCCAAACAAGAAATTGCTTTGAAGATCCTGATGCTCACCCAGTGTTAAACCACTGCCTTTTTTATGGCACTTCAACAGCTGCCAGGACACCAGGGCTGAATTTCAAAAGTCAACCTACTTCTCAGCTTCTTCTTCCTTTCCAGTCGCCAGTAGAAATCCTTGTCTCATCCCCCATGTCTGTCTCAGCTATGGGCTGAATCTTGTAATTCACAGAGGCAATAGGGTGCGTGAGACATCAGCTTTTAAACAAAAGCCTTTTAAGAGGCCTGTTTGCAGAAGAACTTTCCTGCCTTAACTGGTCCACTTTCTGTATGACCTCTTGTAACATTGCTGCTTTGGAGGTGATTCAGCAATGCCTCATTTCAGTACGAGCTTGAGAAGAAACAGCTTTAAGAGCTAGACAGCCTGATACAGAGGCTCCATGTTGGAAAAACTCACAGAGGGTCATAAAAGTGACATTATCAATTCCTCTTCAAAGGAGGAAGTGTCTCAAGGGAAAAGCAGCTACAGCATGGTTGCACTTACCATTAACATGGTTTGCCGCCACAAGAGCAGCTTATAACAGCTTGCTGCAGTCAGTCCTGAGTGAGAGTGAAGCACTGAGTTACAGGACAAATATTAACACCCAGAGAGGGACGACATAACCATTTCCCTTTGCAAAAGCAGCCGCTGCTTGGCTGTGTGACCCCAAGCATTTAGCTCTGACAAAGCTACGCTACACCCATGGGATTTAGCTTCCATTTCCCTCCAACAGAAAATCCTACACTGGGAAGAGCTTCCTACTTCTGATTTGCTGTCTGTAGGGAACAAAGACAAATTGCAAAGCAGAGCAGCTGTAAGGAAAGGTCACTGTGCTCTGCCTCTGAACAAATTTCACCACACGGACATTTCACGCACAGCCTACCAACCATAAGGACATATCCAAACACTCTCATGTGGGGCTCAAACTCCTTCATGCCACTTACTGGCTGCAAACTAAATCTCCTTCATTTGCTTGACACACCACCTGCACCCCATATGTTAACACTGCTGTCAATATTTCCAATTCCCCATATAACTATTTAATAATAATTGAATAAAAACACAGACTGGTTGCAGGTTCAGTACTATTTTAGAAAGCCACCAGAGCCAGGAAAGCACAGCTTACAAACAGTGAGATGCTGCCAAGCAGCTCTTGCTTGGTCCTAATGCCTGCCACATCTTTGACACACAAATACAACCATGCCCAAACCTCAAAGTAAAATGATCTTTCTTCAGAGGCTTTTTCTCTCCGTTCTCCTCTCCCACTGGGGATGCCTCTGCAGCACAAATGATTAAGACAGGCCTGGGCCTTCCATTTACACACAAAGTACCTGTTCCTGCTGACAAGGAAGACTCGGGGATTGCAGTGTTGTCCCAGATGCACAGTATTCAGGTGCCTGTGAGTACTGGGTGAAATTCAGGCCATTCGTAGACATCTGACAACAGCCTTGCTTAATCCAGTCGAAGCAGCCTCTGCCCTCAAACCCTTATTCCCCCCCTCAGCACTCTTCCATCATAGAGACCACAAAAGTGCTTATTTATTGCTTAGTGAACCAGGTCAGGGAAATGATCTGGCTGAAAAATAGTCTAGCCAAAAATAAAGTTATTTTTCCAGCTGGAATCTGTCTGCACAGCCAGCAATGCCAACACAAAAGAAGGGACAATACACAGACATAAATGAGCAGCAGAGGATGGGAAGGACTGAAAAAGCTAGCACAGAAGTAATACACATCAAATTACAGCCTCCCGTACAGCCCAGTTAGTTTGCCCTTTTAGACCTAAATCCACTTGGTAATTAAAATAGAGCTAGAATCCTTTTCCCTTTTTTTTTTTTCGGTTGTTTTTGTTAAGAAAAGGATGCAGACTTTGCACGGAAAACATCCAGAACAAAGATTTGGAATGGGGCTGTGCACTAGAGGAAATAGCAAGGCAATATGCAATGAAAACTTAAAAGGAATCAGAGAAAATTATTAAAATTCCTGCTATTTGGATTCTGACAACTATAATACAGATCATTGTATTTTGGGTCTTGTGTAGTAAATTTAGAAATCTCTCAAGAGTGGCAAAGCACCCTCCTTTCAAAGCACAAGTTTATGCTGGATCCCATCATACTCCCTATTTCTTGTTCAGCTGGTCGCTGTGGAAACGTTTTTGGAGCGTGCCAGGAGTCACGTAGCATCTACCTGGGGAGCCCCTGCATTAATCCGTCACCTTCGCGGGCTTCTGTGAGCCCATTGGTTGGTAGGAAGAAAAAGAAGGAGTCTCTCGCCCCTCCCTGCTCTGAATGAAAGACGCTTCCTCTAAATCTTGCTACAGGATTTCAGGCTCAATTCAGCTTCTTTGGGGCTTTTGTCACCAAACAAATGTGATGTCTTTGAAAGAAAGATTAACAGTTTGATGAAAGGATGCAATGGACAGCTTTGTTCTAGCCTGCTTCCCCCTAGAGCTTTCGGTCACTGTCACTTTCTTACCCACGGGAGAATATCTGTCTGACTCTCACAGGAGATTATGGCCACCTTGTAAGATTTTGCCTCTCCTGATAACAAAGCACTGGCCACTTTGAGGAGGTGATAATGATGAACAGTGGCTGGATTAGGGGCAAAGAACCTCACATTGATCTCTGAATTCTGAGAGAACAGAAAGCAGTCGATGCTGGGATTCAAAACCTGCCGAATGCTTAGAGCACAATCCAGTTCCCTCTCCTGCAAGAGGGGCAAGGATACAAGCCCTGTCAGTCCCCCAGTTGTACTTCTTACCTCATCATCAAATTAGCAGGACTAGTTAAAAGGGTTTAGGATGAGGAACAGATGGCACAGATTATAAACCATCAATGTTTTCATAGTAAACTAGATACAAATTCCAGCCCAAATTACCTGAAGTTTACCGTTTCTGAGAAGGCCATCTCACTGAGCATATCCACACAGCACAGTGCAGTTGTGTTGATATTCAAGCTAATTCTGCACACTAAAGATGGCTAAGCATCTTCTAGTGCCTGGGATAGCCTAGCTATCTCTGCACAGCACAACTGCTGTACAAATATACCCATAGATCAATTGTCCCTTGTCCTTTTCCCTCTACAGACAGCCACACACCCCTTCAGCATGCAGAATTTCAGTCCCTGTGATATTTGTGTGCAATGCCTGTTGACTCTCTTTCTGCAAAAGTTCTACGGCCAAAGGGGCAGCAAATGGCAAAGAAAAGCTATAGGCAGGGCCGGCACCAATACCAACTGCTGCGCAGGCAGAAGCTGCCACTCCTTATGTGGAGCCCCTTCAGAAACAGATCACTACTAGCAAAAGCTGACCTCATTCTGACTTCAGTGACACATAGACTGCCCTAGGCTTTCCCCTGCAAGTAATTTTTCATCATTCCCTAGAGAAAGGGTTAGGCCAAGGCTGACTGATACGATGGTAAAACTACAACTTCCAGTTCTAAGAGGCTTTACCAGCATTTCCCTTCAGTTCAGCGAGAAGCTCATCTCCTTTTCATGTCCAGTGAACCAGGAGCTGAAATGGAGACAGGGTGGGCAATGATTTCTTTTACTGAGGAGGGAAAAATCTTTAAATACAATCCCTGGAAAGTTGCTATGAAGGCTCTGCTTCTGTCCTCATTCTTTCACTGCAGCACTCAGGAGGGCAAAGGACTCCACCACAGCTCTCGGTTGATGGGCAGCCCTGCTCCACTATAAATTCATCCAAGACCTCTGACTAAACAAGACCCTTGAGGTGATATAGACCTAGGACCCAAAAGCAGTGAATGCACTGCTTTATTACCCACAGACACAAAGCTCAAGGAAAACCGATTCCTTTCCAGAAATCAAAGCAGACCACAGAGCCAGTCAAAAGTTACAATACTATCTGACTCTGGAGTCCTCCTGCTGTGCTGCCACACAAAAGACTCCAGTCCGATCTTGAACTCCTGAGCGGGCAGCACCCCAGCTGTAGGAGAGACATCTTGAATTGCTCTTAAGCAGCTCTCTTGGATCACTGCAGGAGTAGCCATAACAGCTTCTAAAGGCTCTCCAGTCCACACATCACTAGCAAAATAAAGAATGTCTCCACTTTTGAAGGATGTAGGATACATGCTTATGTATTTGTGTACGCCCGTTGCATGCCTGTGATCGCTAAGGATGCTAAGAAAGCTATTGAGAAGTGCAGTGACCATTCCAGAAATTGCCTAAGCTTGAAAGGGACAGAGTCTCTTCTCCATACCTACAGTTCAGGAGGTCAGTATACCCCACACAGTCTGAAAACTCAGGCCATACCTTCTCCTCAATTTGATGCTGCTCCTGGTGCTTTTCTTTCTCATTTTAGTTTTCTGTGGTTTCCTTTTCTGTGCTCAGCACTGACAATGCTGGCACCATAGTGCGCCCTGCTGGAAGGTAGCAGCTACAGCCATCCTAGAATTATTTCTAGGGATAGTTGACTTCAGTTTTAAGACAAATTCAGGTACCAACTAATAACCCACTGAGCCAGCTATTCGTTTCAATTCCCACGTCTGAAACGTCCCACTCCTCTACCACTGTGTTATAAAGCTTGTTTGTCAAAACCACTTGTATAAATGTCAGGTAACTCCATGGGATACTGTAGCTCAGTTTCACACATTCAGCTAGCCTAAGGATCACCTCTCCTAACCAAGAACAAGGATAGCTGTGAGCTACACTAGGTATTTCGGTTTACATTTTGGCTACCTCTTTTCAGCCTTGCTAACACGAAGCACTGCCCTCTCATTCATTATGGGTCTTTTAGTTTGGATTTCAGTGAGACAGCTTGAAAAGCCTTGTCCCCGTGTGGCTCTTGGCAGGCTAAGAAGTAAAGTGCTCTTGCTCTCAGTTTTCACAGAGCTGGGGAGGTGCTGCTTATTGTTAAGCAATGAAAGAGGAGGGCTCAGGTCACATCTGTGAAATGTTAGCAGAGAAGGGAGGCTGGGTGAAAGTAGGTGGCCAGCACAGCATAGCACTTTGCTGGATTTTGCAAGGCCACTGGGGAGATAGGCAGCCATTTGTCTTAGAGCCCTGATAACGCCCGACTTGCTCTCTGCTGGCTTGCTGGGGGTTGTAAATACCTCTGCAGACACAGCCTCTTCAAATGGCTGGAGACGGAGGCTGANGGGGCGGGTCGAAAGGGAGTTAATTAGCTCTGCTAATGCATGGAGATAAAGCAGGTTTGTGTCTCCTGGCCTTCTTCCTTCACTTCTAGCACCTGGGCTTTTGGGGCAGCCAAGATGGGGCTACCAAAATGGCCCTTGAGAGCAGCCAAAGGAAACTATCTCCCACTTAGAAATGCAACCTCTCCATCTTTAAGAGCCCATTAAGCACTAGTTTTTGCTAAACCAATAAAGAATGTGCTAATGAAGCTCAGGGGACAGGAGGTTAGTGTTCTAACCCAGGCTACTGTTCAGCAAGCTAACAGAAAGGCTAGTGCCCAAAGTATTCAGCCAAGGAAATAGCCACAAATCCTTTTGTAATGCTGTATAAGGAATGCTCTAAAAACACTGCACTTTCAGGTGAAGAAACAGAGCTACAGACTGAGTGGCTGTCACTTCCTCCACAGTCGAAATGGTAAAGGAGCCAAAATCTCCTCCTCCTCTAGCTGAATCTTGAAACAGCAAGTAGACAAGACTCACTGTGATCTACCCTGCCACTGTATACCCATTTAGAACAATGCTATAAAATCTCTCCCAGCACTACAGAGTCAGCAATTACATCTGTGAGGTCTTGGCTCCCCAGTTTACCCCCCACAATGGACAGCGATAAGTCAGGAATCTTCTCAGTCCTCTTTTGAGGCCTCATGCTTGATAGTTCAGGAAGCAAAGCCAGCTGTACTGAGAGTCCCACGCTTAAAGTCACTGTCTCAGTAACCCATTGTTACCTTTGTTTTATTCACAGAAACATAGAATGGTTTAGGTTGGAAGGGAGATTAAAGATCATCTAGTTCCAACCCCCCTGCCATGGGCAGGGACACCTCTCACTAGACCAGGTTACTCAAAGCCTCATCCAACCTGGCCTTGAACACTGCTAGGGATGGGGCATCCACAACTTCCTGGGCAACCTGTTCCAGTGTCTCTCCACCCTCACAGTAAAGAATTTCTTCCTAATATCTAACCTAAATGTCACTGACAATGAAGAAGCCCAAGCTAAACATCACCCTCCACAGCTGTCGTCAAGTTTACAGCCAGGCATACCAGGAAATCATCTGTTCTGGATTCCTACATACCACTGCCCATTAAACTGAATTCAGTTACACATGTCTGGGACTAGCAACTTATATTTGCTTTTGACTAAAACACAATTCCCAGGAAGACATCCAGCATGATGCTAAGATATCAAGAGACATAGACTCATCCATTGCACTTGCTAGCTGGTAAACATTTCACTGTTAAAATTTTTACCTAATCTTTCATTTTAGTTTTTCTGGCTAATTTTCAGCTGCTTCTTCCTGTTATGCCTTTCACTGCTATACTAAATAGATCGTCAGTACCCAATACTTAAACTCCATGAATTATTTACACAGCATAATACAGTCATTCTCATATTCTTTTCTGTAAGATAAACAGACTGAACTGTTTATGTCTCTCCGGCCCTTGAATCATTTTGTGGGTCTTTTCTGCAACTCTCCAGTTTTGCAGTGTGCAGTAATCCAGTTCTGATTCCACTAAGTATATGCAAAAATAAAGTCATCTCCTTGTTCCTATTTGCTACGCCCTTGTTTATACATCTACAGATCATATTAGCCTTTTAAGTCGCAGGATTGGACTGATGGGTTGTGCCTGGATTTCCTTTCAGAGCCACAGCTTCCAGAATACAAGTCTGGCTTCCAGTCCCTGCTCTTCAATACATGATTTTGCAGGTAGCTGCACCAAAATGAACTTTATTTAAGTAAGCCCTGTTTAGCAGATCTCTGTAGCCCTCTTGCTCTTGTCATTATTTGTCTCTCCACCAATCCTTTACTTCTAGATCATTTGCAAATAAGTTGAAGAATATTAGTACTGCCACTGGTCCCAGCCAAAGCTCCTTCTGACTCCTTCCAGAAATACACCCATTCTCTGATTAAGCACAGCGCCTAATAAAGATAAGTTTAGGGGACTATTTCTTTAATGCTGGGATTTATTAAAGGTTAGCATCATAAGTATACCACAAGTATCCTGAGATAATGAATTCAGGCGTAACCTATCTGGCTCTGCCATTTTGTTTTTTTGACAAAAAGGTTGCCTAACTCTATCCTTCCTGAGCAAATAGTCTGAAAACTGTCTGAAACAGTATTTTTTTTGGTCTTCATTTGATGTGAGTCAATATTCTTTCCAAAAAAAACCAGAAAAAAACTACTGAGTATTTCTGACTTTCCACATTCTTAAAAGCCTTTTTACCAACACCATTTAGGGGCAGTTTCCAGTATCATTACTATGTTTTCTTTTCCTCTCAGTATACTTGAAAAAATCCTCCTTATAGTTGTCATGGATTATTTCAGGTTATCCTGGTTTCCTTTGTCATTTTCTACTCATTAACAACTCAAATTTATATCAAATGTTCCCAACTTCCTGTATTTCCTTTTTTTTTTTTTTTTAAATTCTAAATCCTACTTTTACTCCACCAGTGAACTGTGGTGGGCTTTTAGCCAAAAGCAGCAATTTCTTGACTGGGAGTCATGACTTTTGAATAAACTCTTCTCATAGAAATCCTATTTCCACTCGTATCTTTTCCTATCTACATTTTTCTTTCCCTTTGCCTCTGACGTACCTCTCCTCCCGCATCAGTTTTTAACAATGCCCTGTTGGTGTCCCTTATCTCCATATCAAAGCGATCTGAGTCAGTAATCTGTAACAAACCTTCAGAGTCAAGTTATTGCTTTTCTGAACAGTAGTTTGAAAGCACCCAAGAACTGAATAAATGCCCTATTTTGCTTCCTCCCAAGCCTTCCATTCTAGACTAGTACCTTAGGCTTTCTCCCATCCCCTTTCTTTACCCTTGCAGAATGTAGCATTGCCTGACCATGGTCACAGTAAAATCATCCTTCCCCCTCCATTCTCACTCTCCCCATCATGCCAATGCCTGACAAGTGACTATTATTTCATATCTACACAACATTAGGTCATCAAATGAAAATACTGTAGGCATGCTAGGAATTATTGCTATTTACTTTGCCACTCCATTATCTAAAAGCACATGTAAAATTGCCACAACTCTAGTTCCTGAAATGCTATCGCCCAGGGTGCCGAACTCCATGCAGCAGAAAGGACCACGCTGGCAATCTGCCAACAGCTGAAAGGCTACATCTAATTGTGCATAAAGTTGAGCAGATTGTCTGCTTAGACTAGAGCAAACAAGCTTATCTTTAATGCAGACATATGGCTAGCAAAACCTACAGATCCCAGCATGCAACATTCTGGCCAGCTGGCCATTTGGATCAGAATGAAGCATTACATGATCCGATACTGTGGTGACAGAAGATCAGTATCGCAACCCCTCCACGTTCAAAAATCATGAGTCAGACCACTCAAATTCATGAGTTTGGCTCATAGAGCTGGAGATTTTAAAGGGAATAAACCGACTGCATTTGCTTTTGAGACAGGGATCACATTCTCCCACTTTTCTCTACAATCATTAAAAAAATCTATTTTTTTTAATAAAAGCAGTCTCGCGGTCACTTCCCTCTGGTATCTGAGACACCAAGAAAAAACAGGACGACTCACAATATGGTTAGGGGAGGAGCAGCAACATATTCTGTACTCTTAAAATGCACAGATAGCCATATAGATAGACACACAGACAGAATCTGGAACCTGCAATCACCACAGATATCACTGTTAAAGATAAGGGTGGCAGTTTTGTTACAAAACTCCAGGTTTTCCAATCTTGCACAAAACTCTGCTTCTACCATTGTTTCCTTTATTCAACCCAGTTTTAACTTCCTTTCTTTCCACCTCTCAGCTGTCATATAAAATCTTCTCTCTGCCTCCAACTTTCCATTCTGCAAGACACCTCTGCTCTCCTAGAATGACACACCATACATTTTATGACAGTTACCCCCCTGAGAGCCATCAAAGATACTCAGTCTCCAATTAATAAAGTATTCCAACAGAGTTGTTACTTTTAGACAGGTTAAAATCAGCTCTTAATCCATCGGTCTTGTTCTTTAGGTCTTTTCAAGATGCTTAGGGAACTCTAGCCAATGTAGGCTGGGAGCATCACTCAGATGTCACTCACCCTCAGTCCACTTTTTGTGTTTTTTGAGGGCAGAGACAATTCTGGCTTCAGTCACAATTCTAGATGTAATAGATTTGGTAATTCCTACTTCTGCTCTGACAATAACTGTTCAAGAGAGGATCTAGCCAGGAAAGGCAAGAAAAGCTTCAGGTCAAAATGAGGGGATGTGCCAGAGCTATGAACAAAATGTCAGGAAATAGAAAAAGCACTGTCTGCTCTGGATCAGGACAAACATGCACTGGCAGAGCTGAAGGAAGGTAATCCAAGAACCAGAGTCTGAGTGCCTTGCAACCAGGAGTGAGTGACTTTGGCAGAGCCATGCTGATAAAATCAGCAGAAAGCCTGTGNCGCCATTTTCACAAGCAACCAGTACTTGAGGCCACCTGAATGCTTGTTAAAGGGGGGTGAATTGATCTTTCTTTAATGTCTGCACTCCAATCTGCATGTGATAAAGTGCAATTAGAGAGGCTACATCCCTTGCTGATCCTGTAACCAGTTTCTGTCTTACTTCCTTCGCCTGACAAGCTCATTCCACCAATCCCCAGGTTCAGTCCAAAAAAAGAGGATGGTACAGCTAGAGGTGCACAGGCACCACGATGAATCTTCTCTTTCATCAAGAAGCACACAAGCTCAGGTAGTCTTTGAGAGGTGTCTTTTTTTTGAGGAGACTGAGATCTGCACTAACAGCAACAGCCTCTCAGGAAGGGGCTGCAGGTTGCCACAGGAAGACAAATGTGACAGTGGCACACCTGAGCTGCACGTTCAATCTGCCAAGTCAAATTTGATTTAAAGACTTCCACAAAACTGCCGCGTTGATGTTCATGTCTAACATACAGCATGACCTGCCAGTTGCCTGGTCCCTTGAACTAGATGAGAAATACTGCAGTAGGAGATCTGTAATCTTTGAAGGTACCATTCCCCCATCACAACTGAAGGTGGCTAAAACCTGCTCTGTGATGCAAATCAGCCTTCAGGCTGTTAGCCCTTGGAGCTTATTTTCTACTGGGAACATAGAAAGCGTGGCAGATTTTTGTCCTGCTACAGTGGCTCTGTGGTTTCAGGCTTCACAAAAAATCTCCCTTCCACAAACTCTAGAAAACAAGAGCGGGAGGAAAAAAAAACAAACAGCAGCAATGCTTGAACTACTATATGAAACTGCAGCTAACATTTTCTTAGGAGTTATCTAGGACCTAACCTCCCTTGCAATACTCCTTTTTGAGTCAAAAGGGACAACTTAATGAGTCTGTGTATGTAAAAAAGTGCAGTCTCTCCAGACAACACCTCTAGAAAATGACTGCAGCAAGGACACTCCCAGTAAGTTGAACAATGGTGTAGATTTTAGCGTTGTTTATGCTCTGAACAGTCAAAAATGTTCAGAATTCAGGCAGGAGCTCACTAGCTTCATTCTCAGTTCTTTTTTGCCAAAGGAAAGATTGTGTGTGTGTATATGTATGTGTGTGCGTATATATATGTTACAAAGTCTGAAAAGCTATTTATAGCACTGGCAATTCATTGTCCTTCCAGCCAATTCCATCTGGCACAGGACACCTACTATTCTATCCTGCTACTCCAGGACAGGAATAAAATAGCAAACCTATGTTCTGATTGTGTCCCAAGAATCTTTCTAGACAGCAAGATGTGGAAACACCTGGTCCAATCCAAAAAATGCAGCAAATCAGCAAAAAGCAGTTAGAAACAAATAACACGTCATTCTCATCTCTTTAGAGAAACATCCTGCCAGAGGAATCCCTGGAAGAGGCTTTAAATATATTTAACAGTTGTCCAGGAGAACCGTAGAGATGTGAACTGAAGATACACTGCAGTATGCACATCTTCCTTTTTTCTTCTACAGTGTGTAATCCTGCTGGAGTACAGATTATTCCACACTACAGCGTTTCTAACACAGTTTATCAAAGGAAAGTTTGAATTCAGCGTCCCAAAGGTATCAGCTCAGTGTTAACGAGAGCCCATTTAGATAAGGAGCAGCAATACTGGGTGGGACAAGAGGTGTGAAATACTTCAAACCACATAAATTCCCTTTGTCACTGGTGGCGTTATCTCTCCTGGTAGAGACACCAGCTGTCCCAGGCTTTACAGAAGTCAGGAGGGAATATGGCACTCAGGCAGAATGGGTAACTGCTGGTATGGTTAGAAGACCTGTTGTGAGGATGTGACAGCCCTGATACTTACACTTACATCTTATAATTGTGTTTATAATTGCTTTAAAAAAGGATTTATGTGCAATATTTAGTAAAGGATAAAGTTCCTTTACAGATTCCCAGGAGCTTCTCCCAAGCATAACGGCTCCACAGCAACCCACACCTTGTCACCTCAGTTTCCCAGGCTAATCAAGACTGCTTTTCCTCTCATTGCATCTCTTGATTCTGCTGCCTTTACCTTGTGGGATATCATGCTCCAGAGAGTCTAGAAAGTCAGTGGATGGGTCCAGGTCAGCCTTTTCCAGCAGGGTTTTATTCTTCAGGTTAACAGGCTCAGTAAAATGGAAATAGGAACTTAACTTTTTTGCCTCCGTCAAAGAAAGACCTGCAAACAGCCATTGGTGACCATTAATACAGTGAGCTGGGCTAACGTACATTATACCATCAAATGTCATATTCATAGAATCATAGAATGGTTTAGGTTGGAAGGGACCTTAAAGATCATCTAGTTTCAACCTCCCTGCCATGGGCAAGAAATTGTTTCTCTAATGCCCACAGCATAGGACAGAATCACAATCTTTCTCCAATGCGCTCAACAGAAGACCAAAGGCTTGCCAGAAATGGGTGGCAGTACTCCCTGATGCTGCGCATTGCAGACCACGCTAACTGCTACTTCCAGCTAAGAAATGGGCACTGAGTCGAGACCACCAACCTGGGCCCATTTGGTTACATCCTATATCTAGATGGAGAATTCACTGCAGCTGTAATCACTAAACACTGACATAAACTATACAAACCAGACAAATGGAACTACAGGTTTAATGACTCAGAGCCATTACTGACTTTCCTCCCACCTTCCAGAGTTGAATCATGCGCCTGAAGATTAGCGGCACTGGATTCTCTCCTCCCTGTTCATCTTACCCAAGGAAAAAATAAACCTGAAATCAAACCATCAGCTAGCGAAAAAGTCATCTTAATTTACAGCCTTTATGATCAAAGTACAGTTGATCCTGATAAAGACAATGAGAATTTACCTTCAAAGTTTCTGTTTTCATGCACAGACCCAAGAGGAGTCTTCACAAATGCTCCCCGGGGGATGATACCAACTGCTCTGTCTATCTGTTCTATCGTAGCTACAAGGCGGGCCTCCTCCTTGATCACGGGCTTTAAAGAAAAATAGGCAAATTTTAAAGGCAGAGCTTTCCTCATTGTTGTTTCTGAAAATAAACTCAAAGTGACAATAGAAACTACAACAGACTCATCAGCTTGGAGCCCAATGGCACTAAGAGGAAGACCACAAATTGAACATGCTTCTCGTAAGAATGTGGCTAGGAACAGACAGTCTCGACTCACCAGAGAATTAACTCCCCTTCATCCATCCTTTCTTCCCTCTCAGTTAAGCTACTTATGACTTGTCAGTTATAAAGAATGGTACCTGCAGTTCCTTTGTAAAGCTTCAGACACAGCAGTAAGGATCTGTACCAATTGTGCATAATAAAACATAAAGGAGAAAGAATATTTCTGAGCTGTGCCTAACTCCAGGAGTAACTGAACTAAGAGTTCAATCAAGAAGCCATTGCTACACGATGACAGCAAAGAGGAAATTGGGTGTATTCCACCTAAGCACAGGCTCAAGCTGCTTAATATAAACGAGGAGGAGCCACCACCTGTCCAGTGTGAGGGACACAACTGTAGCAAAGACAGTTCAAAAGCGTTTTGCTGTATTTACCTCCTTACCGTCTTCAAACAATCTTTCCGCATCTTCTGCATTTATCTCAGCGTACTCATACTCAAAAGAAGGATCCCCCTGGAAACGGCCCTTCAGCTGCTCAGCCTGCCTCACCATCTCCTCAGTTGCTGGTGGCAGGAGGCTCCATTCCATGCAGTTCAAGCTGCCAGCGACAAGCAGGGCGCAGGCCCGAGCCCTTGAGGAAGAGGGCTCCATGCAGCCTCGCCAGGCCCCTCAGGGCACAGCAAGGCTCCCTCCCGGACGGCTAGGCAGCCCCCCACCCCCGGCCGCTCCCCAGCCCCCTCTCCTCTCCCCACGAGGCCGTTTGGGCCTCCCCGGCCCCACCTCCCCAGGGAGGCGCCGGTCCCCTGCACGGAGCGGTGGTGAGGCCCGGCCCGCCCGGCCCCCGCACCTGTAGAGGCGGCTGCGGGGCGCGGCGCGGTCGGGGCCCAGCCCCTCGGCGATGTAGTAGGCGCCGCGCACGCCCTGGATGCAGCCCCAGAACCAGACCCGCTCGAAGCGGTAGTCGCGCTGCAGGAGCAGCAGCGAGGACCCCAGCGCCGCCCGCTTCTCCGGGCTCAGCCCCGCGCCGCCTCCGACCGCCAGCTCCAGCGCGGCGAGGAGCGACGACGCCTCCATGGCGGCTCCGCGTCGCCGTTGCCAGGCAACCGCCGCTCGGGCTGGCCGGCGCCCCGCTGCTGGGGTCAAAGGTGACGACGTGCTTCCGCTGGAGGGAGCGGCCCAGAACGTCAATCAAAGTCAGCGCCCTGGCAACGGCGGGGGGGGGGGGTCGCCATGGCAACGGCGGATCCCGCCTCCGCCCTGCCCTGGAAGTGGGGCCGGTGGGCGCAGGCGGGTAATGGCGGCAGCGGCTGGGCAGGCTCGGCGGGTGAGGCGGGAGGGGAGCTGCTGGGCTCGGCGCTTCGGGTCGGCCTCACCTGAGGAGGCGCGGGGCGGAGGGACCTCCCGCCGCCTCGGCTCGGGCCTTCCGTCCGCGGGGAGCTGAGGAGAGCGGGGCAGTCAGGGCGAGGAGGCTGTGTGGGACAGCCGGAGGCTTCTTCGAGGGCAAGGAAGGAGAAGGCAGGGCCCTGGAGAGCCTGCAGGTGCATCTGGCTGTGCCAGTCCTGTGTAAAGCTAACCCTGTCCCGAGACCCAGAGACACTGACAAGCTGCAGCCCATTGAGAAAGCAGTTCGGGGTGGCTGTCCTGCATAGGTGTTCCTCAATTTCAAGAGCACTGCATCCAAAGGAAAGCCCAAAAAAGCAGGAGGGCATACAATTGTATTGCCTCTTAGCTGGGAATACCACAAAGGACTCCATTTTCCTCATTTCAGCAGCAAAAACCCCCTCTGAATCTCAGTGCTTACAGTGTCGTTTTTACAGGTCTTATCTAGCTCATGTACATCTATAAATAAATGGCTTATTTATAAATGACAGCATACGGATCACTCTTTGGGGGATCGTTTTGCTGAATCACGTACAGACAGCCACGAAACAGTTCCTGCCCTAAGAATCTTGCAGTCTGGCTTAATAAAAAATGCAATAAATAAGTAATGAGATTGTGCAGCTGCTTAGATAAATAGAATTTCTATTTGACGTCTTCAGGAAGTTTAAGCTTTTATATGTGTGCATTATATAAATAAATCTATGTGTATGCACTTACTTTTAAATCCATTGTCACGTCATAAATTCTTGGATTTCTTTTTCTTCCGTTTCCTGTCCACTTCTAAGGAAAACACAGATCCTGGGACCGCTGCCTGTAACAGTCGTCACCTGTTTGTCTGTCAAGTGATATGTTTAATGAGCTGTACAGCACACAACCTGACCCATTAGTTTTACTTAACGCCACACAAAAAGCGACTCAGATTCCTGAAGGTTAACCACCGCTCTTTGACATGAATCAGGCAGAACACACAGGAGTGACTGCAAATTTTTCGTCCATGCTGTCACCTATCACTGTGCCATAGTCTGATTTTGTCTATGGGAATAGGAATTTTCAGGCTTTGAGAACTCATTTAATCACTGATGCCTCTAGAATCATGTGTTAGTACTTTATGATATGGCTGTTACCTGGCCAGTAAACAGTAGAACTGCAAGCCAAACTCATTTCATACGAGTCAGAGAGGCAACTTGAGACCATAATGAATTTCTGCCACTGTCAAACCACAGCTGGATTCAAACCAGATGCGAACAGCTGAGAGGCTCTTTAGCCTGTTATGGATCTTCTAAGCCACCCAGTCTCCAGTCTTTGCCTGTCCGGACTGAAGATTATCAAAAAGGAAATCTATAGCTTAAGGAAATTCTTCCTGATTCAGTAAAGTCTGGTGGGTAACTGTACTCTGCTTTACTTCGTCTTGACCCCAATTACTAAATGCTGATAAGGATCGGGAAGTAAGTGGTTGCATTATTTAACAAATGAAAGGTCAAAAGCGCTGCTATTCAACAAGGTCAAAGGTTACCATCACTGTTATTAAACAGTTTGAAAGCAGTTTCTCCCATCCATTGCCATCCCAGGCTCAAACAAGATGCTGCTCAGCAGTCGGTCAGCCAGGAGGGAAGAGAGACACCTGGCATCATTCAGCCGGCTCCTGGCTAGGGGGTTTTTCTTAGAGACTTGCTTCAGGGAGGGAAGGTGCCATGCTCCAGCGATGCACAGTAGCTCCCATCAGAGGGCTGAGCTCTCCTGCCTTTGCTCAGAACACGCATGTACCTCTGTGCAAAACAGCCTCAGCTCCTCCCAGCTCCAGCCCATTAGAGCTGGCATCCTTTTGGGTGAGAAATCATAATCGAGTTCCCTTCCACTCGTCTCAGACGAGGTACTGAAGCGCACAGAGCTATTTGCAGCATCAGAGTTAAACATCTCAAAATACACGTAAGTTACTGCTGAGTGCACAGTGGCTCTTATACACTTGTACAGTTTTATAAAACATTTCAAAATACTTCTAGTGATGTAGGAATTGAGCTCATCTTCCTTCATGTTCTTTTGTATACCTCATCTCAAGAGGAAGAAAAATAGTTGTTAATCCAGATCACCATTTCTGCAGGCACAGATTAAGCAGACTGCCCTCAAAATACTCTTGCAGGACAACCTGCACTGCCCGGGGCATCCTTTAGGTTGACGCTGCTCACAAGTTGCAGCGCTATCTATCATCCAGATCAGTTCTTCACGCAGTGGGGGCAGTCTACAGTCAGTTCTGGTGCAGCAAGAAATAGATGGGGGTTATTCCTCTCAGGTGTGTTGAATATAAAGTTATTCCTGACAGGTGTATTAAATATAAAGTCTGTTTTTCCTCCAAATTATCTTAAAAGTTCACACTGTCTCTGGCTTCAGAAATATTGTGGCTTTGAATCATTTCCCAGCATATAAGTCATTCCTGTATAAAGCAAATAGGATAATAAAAAACAGCAAAAGAGAAAGTACAGAGTTTTTCTCAATAAGGAAGGCATAATAGATGGCTACTTGACAGAAGGGGAGGAGATTGTGGATGACAAACAGTTAAACAAACTTCAAGAACTGCAAAGCAAAACCTTGAGTAATGCTGAGCATAAAGTAAGGAACTGGAGCCAAGTAACAACAGCAACAAAAGGGACCAGGGATGTCCCTACATGGTATAATATACTTTCCTCTGTCTTGGAGATTGTACTAAATATGGAAAAATTCTGGGAATACTTTGAGTGCAAACTGTTCAAAGGAAAAGGATGTGTAGGTCTTTTGGCTTGTCTGGGACGAATGCCGTTTTCGCCATTAGTGAGACCTGAGCTGGCTGTGCGCAGCCACTGGGAGTCTCAGAGACGAACGGGTGAAGGTGCAATGTGTGCTGTGGGCTGGGCTCCTCCACATCTGGAATCCCTGCAGTAACATTGTCAGTAACAAGTCAGCAAGAAATCAGGCTAGTAGGTCAGGATGGGAACAGCTGCGCTGAGATAAAGAGGAAATCTGCAGGATGACTGTGACAAGCCTTTCCTGGAGATTCTCTTCGGCATAATCCTGGGCAGGCAATATGCCCAAAAAAGTGGTTACCCTGCCCTGCTCAGGAAAAGATGGGCAGAAGAGCCAAAGAGCTTTGTCATTTTGTGACATGAAATTTTCGATGTCTTTAACATTCTTTTCATGCTTTTCATCACTCCCATAATAGCATCTGTCTTTCTGACTGCCCTTGGCACAGTGGACAGGTTTACTGGGGTAAGAATTATCAACGTGCTGATTGTAGCATCTTGCCTGGGCATCACATGAGTAGCTGTCATTCTTCCAGCTGGCAACGGAATGCAGACGTCTGCCTTTGTGTTTTTCAGGTACCCAGAGGGGTGAGATGCAGCCCTCTGACCCTGCACCCACCATGCTGCCAGTCAAACTGCCGACAGTCTGAGTAGGAAGATGCTGTTGAGGAACCCTGGGAAAGACAAAACAGCACAGTGAGAAACTGCTATGTAAGTGTAGTCCTGACTGCGGCTAGGCTTCAGGAGGATTTAATGCACTGATATAGGTATTATCCACATTTCAGGCTGCCCATCATCCTGGTCTCTTGGCACTAGGAGTTAATATATTCACAAATAAGTAATACAGGGTTTTTTAGACTTCCTAAGCGGGTATAGGCACTGCAAGAAAGACTGCCGAATTGTTTTGGTGATTCCCTGGAAGCAGCTTGCTGATGAAGATCCCTGATCTTTACAAGTTCAGTTTTCAGGGCTGACACTCATCTTGTCTCTACAAGCTGCAGTTGCTACAGCAAAATGGTGGAAGAGCATGTCTTATAGTGGCAGGGACCTGAATGATTTTTCAGAGCCGTGACCAAGCCTACCTATCACAGAGAAGAGTGAATCAGCAGCCATCAGTAAGCACAGCCTTGGTGTAACAAGGTTTAATCAACTTGTCCTTGGAAGAAAGCCCAACAAGTCTGCAGCTTGCAGGTGGCTCCAGGCAGAACTGGCTCTAAACCGGACAACAAAGACCTGGGTGATGTGTGAGAAAAGCATGTGACAACCTGATGATGGGATGAGCGTTTATGGCCTACTACGTGAGAGGAAGTGAGCAAGTGGATGCACGGAAGCTCTGGGATCAGGACGATTGACAAGATAGATCTCATTAACTAAAGATGATGTTGCCAGAAAACATCCTCCTTCTAGTAAGCTTAGCTTTTATCTAGGCAGACTTATTCCCACTGGAGACATCTGTGTCTCTTCCTTTGCAGATAGTCAGAGACTACTGGCCCTTCCTCATGTCACTTTCAATAGTGATTGCTATTTCCAACACCTTTTTTTTCCCCCTCAGGAAAATACTTCCCAATCTGAAATTTCAGATCAGTCTCAGGCACCTGCTTAGAACTATTAGCCTTCCAAAATGTGCAGGAGCCAGAGACCAGCTCAGGTGGGGTGGGTGCTTTCAGATGACTGCCCGCATCCTCCAAGCATCAAACACCCGAAGAGGTGTTTGCATCCCCGTCTCTAGGGTACTGACCTTTGTCAGCAGAGCTCAGCCATCCCCTCAGCAAGCCTTTGGCTTTTGTGTGGATTCACTTTGCCCACCTGCTGCTGAATTGCTTTGAACAACCCACCTGGGTCATGCTGACACTTTTATGTAGTTTCTTTTCCCCATAATAGAGTGGAGCTGGGTAAGTTATAGCTGAAAAGGGGAGGAAAAGAGGGCTCCTACACAGCATCTGCTGCAGAGTCTGTCCCTCCACATGCAGCGTGTGGCCCTCCGCCAGCCAGCTTTGCAGTTGCCCTAACAGAGGAGGGGTTTCCTCATTTTTACTGCAAGACTGAAAAATATGTTCCTTCTAGTTCTGGAGAAAATGTTACTCTTCTGAGATTTCTAGCCTTTCTTTCCCGCCTGTGCTCAGTTCTGGGCAGAGATTGAGGAAATCTGAGATGACCCAGGAGACAGAACAGCAGAGACCTCTGCCTAAACTGTTTGAATAGCTAATACCCTTTCCAAATACTGGCACCTGGGAATCCTTTAATGACTTGGATGGTGCTTTGGGTAGACTGAATATCTCCTTTCAGAAACAAAGACTTATTATTATTTATTTATCTGCCTTAAATCTTACAAGCCGTTAGAAAGTAACCCTTTCTTGTATTATATTCCTGCCCTTGTGCTGGATATCATGAGGCCAAAATGTGCTCTCATTTACTCTGATTTAACAAGTTTAAGTCTATATTAGGGCAGATACTTCAGATTTACGTCAAATCTTCAAAGAGCAGAATTTGTATCTATTAATTTAGTAAAATCTTAAACACACACTGACCATTCATAAGGGAGTTATACGTGAAAAAATCCAAATAGTAAATGGATGTGTGCCTCCAACATAGCAATTGAAAAGCGGAGTAATCATTTGTAATTGAGAAGAGAAGGGTTGTCACTGAAAGAAGTAATAGACCACCCTGTAAAATGTATTTTATCCTCTGTGTTGGGAAATTGTTTTAATCAACTGAAGTTTTATTGTCATTTCTTTATTGACAGAACTCTAGTAGGAGAAATTTTTCCTTCTTGTCTGCTTAGAGACTCCTACTTGATCTAAAGAGAGAACGCAGTCTGTGGTTTCAGGGGCATGCATGAAGACTCTTCCTAATAGCCTGATACAGAGTCATAATCCTTTGAAATTTATTTCCTACCTCTCTCCTTGCCTTGATTTGTTTATCATTGTCTGCATCACTCCCAAAACCTGATTAACTATATAAAATCATCATTTGTAGGCTTGAGCCACAGAGTTCCTTGTAGACTTCAGCCTTTCTTGGTTTGATCTCTTTTCCAGTTCTCTGATCTTTAAATAAGCAAAAGGATTTACAGCAAGACCCTTGCTTCTGCCAGCCTCTACTTCAGGATTTCCTGCAGCACAGTGACCTTGTCCTTGTCCAGCAAGTTCTGGAGGTCATTGCAGATCTGAGCCAGGGAAGTTTCCTCAACTACAATAGGAGAAACTACATGCCCAAGCCCCCACTGTGAGTTTATCAATGCAGCAGCACGACACTATGCCAATGGAAAATGGGATGAGTCTCACACGGTCAGTTGTTTGGGCTTCATAGCCAGCCACAGGGCGATTTCATGCTCAGAACAACCTTTGAGGCATAGAGGTGCATCTGAACTGTGAGGCCTGGAAGTGTTTTCCAGCTTGGACTCCCGGATGTGCACTGCAGTCACATCCTGCTTGCTTGTCAGGATGCAGCCTGGGTGTGTAACTGTCTGCCCTCTCTTCCCTCTCCTCCCTGCCATGCTTCCGGCTTTCCACTGGAGAGAAAACTGGGATTGAAGGCAAGGGAGTGGGTGCTGTGGTGGACTCCTGGTTTAGACAGCTGTAGTATCTCTTACGGTTCTCCTCAGACTAACAACAACACATCACAAAGCCTGGCCTGGCACAGTAGAATCACTGTGGGATGGGCTGTTGCCAACTTCTGAGCACCTGAGACATACAGACTTAGACTACAGCAGTGCTTTTGAACCAAATTTTCTTTCCCAGAGAACCACCATGAGGCAACCTCAAGCACTGTTTGGTTTACAGCTACCACGACCAGCAGGTGTCGGTGTAATTGTTTTGGGAGAGCTGTTCGGTTCAGTACTGACTGATCTGGAGGGCTAGTTCTAGGACTTCAGTGGGTCTCTGTGTACAAATGCTTAATCAGTTTCTAAATACAAAACAACTTAATGTTTCCTTTTCATTTGACCACAGCTTTTTTTTTGCCCCTGTTAACCCAGAATCACATTTTGGCAGCTTGAGATCTTTTATCTTTAAAATGATGGGCCACAGCTGCATGAACTTGGCTGACAGTAGGTGAAAGCTACAGCCTATTTGAAAACATTATCTACTTGATGTAAGCAGAAAGAGGAGCTTAGGTAGGCTCTTAGATATGTGTATTGCTGAGTGGCTGGAAGATTCATGCTATGAAAAAACCTGAAATCAGAAACTGTACTTGGATTAAACTACAGCTCTAGCGACAGCCAGAGGCTATTGGTTGAAGCCTAGGTCTGGCAGAAGTCAGTGGCAGAGCTTTTGTTGGTTTTGCTGATCAGGATCTCATCTGTAGAGTGCCAATCAAACAGCAGTAGCAGAAATGACAGTAAAACAGTTGTGGTAAGGTCAGGAACAATGCTCCATGTTTTGCATGGAGAAACAAAATTATAAGCCTACAATATGAACTTGATGAGCAAGTTAAAGTGATTGTGAGGTGGCTGCATGCTCTAAAGAAAAGCTATAGGATAACATTGTGGGAGATGATTAGAGCATAACCTGGGCTCTGGTCATTGGGAGTACCTCTCTCCCAAAGAAAGCTCACAGCTGCTCCACATTACTGACTAATGTGGACTCCTAAGGGGAGAGATGCCTCACAAATTACTTCTTGTGAGACCACAACAGCATGGTTCAAACTCCCAGAGGACTTCTGGTTACAATTATATAACAATGCTAAAGTCTATTGAACTGATTGCTTAAGCCAGAAGTAACCTTGGCTGATGACTAGCTCCCTTGTATGCTGTAGAAATCCTACCTTGTAAACATTCATAGACTTCATACCCACCAGAGCAGCCCCCTTGCTCCCTCAGTAGTAAGAATATCAAGGTTCTCATTCCTAACCAGGAAATCTCTTTTCTGTTTAATTTGAACAGCACCTCCTTGGGTGCTATGCACAACCTATGAACATGAATGTTGTCGTGTCTCCTCTTCTCCACTGTTTTTAAACTGAGAGTTTTAATGCTAATAGAACCTGACAAGGTAACAAGGGAAGGTTTTGTTTGTGCTGTTAGTAAGTACTTCTCTTTTTAAAAACATATTTTATAAGGATTCTTTCTTTGCAGAGTTACAACTCTGGAAGAGGTCTAGGGTGGATGAAGAAGTATCTCCCTCTCAGGTTATGTGTTCCAGACACAGATGTGAATTGTGTTCTATGTAAAAATCATGTTGATTTTTTTTTTTTTATTGCTACAGCAGTTGGGTCAGAAAATAATGGGCCTGGTGAAGGAGGTCGAGACAGCAGGCCTGTGAAAGTAGGGAGCATGCAAGCAGCAGTTGAGAATTTCACTGAACTGATTTTGTACAGCAAAAGCTTGGTAGACAGTGCCCTCTTTGTTCCACAAAGCAGAATGCATCCCTCTGAACCTTGCTGTTGCAAGAAGTAAACGAAATTCTGGCTAAGTATGTTGAAGAGATGCCAGCCGTTCAGCCTGCTTAATCTTTGTGCATTTGGAAATCCTGTGCAAGTCAGGGCTCATCCAGCCCAAAATGAAGACCGCAACAAATATTTAAGCATAGACTTCTGTGTCCCTGCAGGGAGATCTAGCAAACACGGACATGCAAGCCTTTGCCAGCAGAAATAAAGAGGGGCTTTGACCCTCTCTAGGAGCACCAGAACTGTACCCACTTCAAATGCTGTTTCTGTTGAAAGGCTCTTGGAATTTGGAGCCTTTGCAGGACTCAAATGCAGGGATCCAGCAAGATCCTCACTTGTTATATTCCCAATGCCTCTACTAGAGTTCAGCCGGGCTTGTCACAAGCTGGAACTGCCTCTGTGCTCCTAATTTCAGTAGCAACAAGAAGGTGAGTCTTTTCAGGGAGCCCTGCTGATTGAAAGAAACACAAAATGTAGAGGTGCCAGGGGCTAGGAGCAGAGTTTTCATGCTCCAGGAATACACAAAATTTCTGGGCTTAGAAACAAACCTACGTGGGAAGGATCTGGAAGTAGCAATTGCCCAGTGGTGTGGAAATGCGTGTGGTGGATGGACGGGCTGCGCTCGTCATCGGGGGATGCGGCAGCTGCTGTGCCTGGCACAGGCACGCAGGTGCTACAGAGGCCCCAGCTCCTCGCAGTTCTAGGAAATGGAGGGAGAGGCAGCCAGGAGCAGCAAAGAAAACACAGACTGAATAATCAGGAAAAGAAGATAAACTGAGCTGAGTGGCAGCTGGTCTTTAGAGAGCAGGCTGTGTAAATACCCCAAGGGCCTTGCGCATCATCCCTGGGAAGCTCGTTCGTGGAGAGGGACTCAGCTGGATCACTGCACCACTCCACACTGGAGGTATGTTTACACATACAGCCTTCAGTGTTTCCTGTGAGAACATTCCCCCGCGCATAACCAATATATGCTGACCTTTCAACAAGCAATGTTTCCTTTCTGTGTCTATACACATCTGTCTGTGCCAGGAAAAACCTCCAAATAAATTATTTACGGCTCATCCTTTTTTAGGCACAGAAGGCAGAGGTGCAGTCCAGTCCCACTTTTCCCAGTGTTGAGACCAGCCACCAAATAACAGGATTCTTCATTTTGTCTTCCACGCATAGGTGACATACAGTGCAGTTTTTCTACCTCTATGTTCTTATACTGGAAGCAGCTTGTACGAAAAACTTGCCTGGCATAATTGTCATCTACACTGACAGCTCTACACTGACGCTGTTGCAATTGTCGGGATGGGTGACTTCTGAAAGAGGAATGCAGCTTGCCAGCACAATGAAGTTTCAGTGCCTGCTGTTAATGTTGCTTCTGGCTGTGCAAAGCATCATTTAATGAATATTTAACAAAAGGTATCACCAGTCTGCCCTTCTAATTTACCCTTAGGTCCGCTTTGTGCCTGCTATGTCCCTTTCTTTTCCTTTTTGTCCTTTCCCTCCTCTCTCTGTCTCTGTCCCTCCCCTGCATCTCCAGCAGTGTGCCTTGTTACGCTAATTCCCTGCAATTCAGTTGTACTGGTAGACTTGCCAGTGCTGGAGGCACATAGCAGTTTTGGCACTGGCTTTGACATGATCTCTAGTGATCTTGGCAAAAGAACACCAAGCCTGGAGCTGTGGGTTTCCTTACGGGGCTCTGCAGAGGCCCCATGGAGCAGCGATGGCTGAAGGAGAGGAAGAGCTGAAATGATTTACTATCAAACAGTTGCTTTGTAGAAGCTGAGGTTTGAAGCAAAGACTAGTGCTGTCAAAGCAGTGCTTAGGTGCCTCTCAGCCCTGCTCAGCACTTGGGCTGTAGCTGTTGTAGCAGTGAGACGTTTGGTCTTGCACCAACCAAATCCTTGGGCTCTTTTCCACTGTCCCTAGTCTGCAGTTTCCAACCTCTTCTTCCATGCCTTTAGTACCTCTCAACACCTGGTTCAGCAAAGGAGCCATCTGACAGAAAAATTTCAGTGAGTGATTTACTCTAGGACATTAATCAGGAAGAAACTTCCTAGTGCAGTGTACACCAACAGCCTGTCAAGTGTACCACAGTGCTATAGGCACACGGTGCTTTCTCCGACACAGAAAACATCTCTGCTCTGAGAAACTCAGTCTGATTTAGAAATGAAGAATGGCAAGAGACAGCAAGGAAGAAGAGCGATGTGCTCCATGGCAGGGGTGTGCCCTCTCTGCAAACATTCCTTGTGCACATTCCTTGAAGTGTTTCTTTCATGCAGGGAAAAGGAGCTTGGGATTAACTGTTGTCTTTACTCTGCAAGTGAGAGGCAGGTAGTAGAAACAAACCAGAGAGTGGAAAGCAAATGTAAAGAAAAAACTTGGATGTTCAGAAAAGGAGGTAGGTGAAAGGGACTAGTCACATGGTGACTCCTGGGATATACTTCTGAACTTACTGTCCCACTCCTTAGTTCTCTAATATCCATACAGTGTCAGTTAAGGATCTGAGTCATCCTCTTGTTTATTGGCTGTTGATGGTGCCCACAGGCTCTAAATGAGAACAGATAATTATTTGCATTTACTGCAGTACCAGGGAACTTCTGCTGTGGATCAGAATCTAATTATTCTAGGAATACAAACAAATAGAAAACACAGAAGCACAGAAAAAAACAAAGTCGCTTTCAGTCTAAGTAGATAAGAGAAAGAGCTGGAGAGAGAAGGCATTATCACCTCCTTTTCATGGATGGGAACTAGAGCATTAAGAGATCAAATAACTTGCCCAAAGTCATAGAGAGGGTGGGCCAGGAAGTGAGCCCAATCCGTCAGAAGCCCTTGCTTGCAATCCCATCTCTTCTTTGCATAAGGACTCTGCACCACCTGTGCAGGGAATGTGGTCATCTATCTACCAGGCAATAGTCTGAAAGGCAGCATAAAACTTCCATTTTAGGATGTAAGTTATGTTGTATTTTTTATAAGGTATAAGAACTAAAATTTAGGATTTCTGTAAGAACTGATGTTGCTAATGACCGGCTATTAGCAGCAATGACTCAATTACATGGACCCATGAGAAGGACTCAAGGAGATTATTCCTGTGTTTATATTCACTTGCACCTGTGAATTGCCTAAATCTGGCAACTTAGAGCAGGTGCAATAACCACCTAAATACTAAGTGCGATATTTTGGGACTGGAGATCAGGGGAACTAAAGACTCAGAAAAAAAACTCTGTTTTTTGCTGTCTATTTTTAATGGAGGGACGGAAAAGACAGCTTGTTTTTCCAGAGGCTGAAGTGGTTGCAGCCACTTGTATTGCAGGTGGGCAGTGGGCACGCAGGTGGTGGCCCCTGTGAGCACATCAATTTGCCACTGTCATCACAGCTGCTGGAGATCCATTCCTGCATCCTGCCCTCTGTAAACAGCAGCTCATAACCACAAAGCACCGAGAGTCTCTGGTCCAGCATCAGCTCAGGGAGCCAGAGAACTGCTTGCTGAAAGCTGCCTTCTGTTTGCTTGCAGACGTGTCAATATTTACTGAGTGAGGCTCCACTTTTCCCCAGCTGCAGCATGACAGCTTTGCCACTCTTGCACTCAGTGGCCCGATCTTCCAGCATTAACATCAGGAGGTGATGAGTGACCAGGCTGGCCTGATAAATGAGAAGAGATCTGCAAACAGAGAATAGCAAACACTTCCTGGGGGGCTCAGGACACCTGCTGAGAAAGATGTTCTTTTTTGCAAGGGATCAGGTAGCGTATGATGCCGTATCAGGAGAGGCACAAGAAAGGTGCTATTGGTGGTGTTGGGTGCTGGGGCAGGCCCGGCTGCAAGCAGGGGTACGCAGTGAGCTGTTAAGGTGGCCCTGCAGGCAAGGCACAGTGCGATCTCAGGGCTGTAGCCATCTCGCTGGGGTTCCAGGAGAGCCCCTGTGAGTGCAACAGCCTGGAGCATGCAGCAAGAAATGGGTAAAGACAGTCCAAGAGATGCACCAGCAGGCATAACCCCTCTCCTGTGTCCAAGTACCCAGGAGATGGGGAAGGCAGGACCCAGGATACACTTGTGGGGAAAGTGCCTTCCCAGCCTGGAAGGCAATGAGCTCCACTGCATGGTTACAGCTGCAATTCCTCAGTTATCAGATGTGTATGAGTGAGCCATTATATGCAAATAAAAATCAAGACGCCAGTTTCTGCCATTAAGTCTTCAAGCTTAATTCTCTGGGATTTCACAGCTATTTACAGATACTGTAGTGGTAGGCCATTAAACCATTACAACTAATGGTTTAAATTTGGCTGGAGCTTACTGGCGTGTTCTGCTCTGCTCTGCATTAGGCGGACAATAGCTCCCAGTGAGGATTGGCAGAAGGGAGGGATCAGTAAACAGTAGAGAGGGCTTAGAGATACTGAGGGAGAATATTCAAAAAAGGATAAGCTGTTCAGTTTGTGCTGTTTCTTCTTGGTTAGTTTGTTGGGGGTTTTTTTATTTATTTTTTATTCCTCTCCATCAGGACCCTCTAGGGAAAGATATTTAAATGACTGAAGACCAGGGGCTTTTTGTGCTAAGTGACACAGGAGCATAAGTTCTCCAGAAGCTAGCTGAGGCATCTTCAAAAATCCCTCAGAGATGTCAACGTGGGTGGCAGAATTTCCCTGAGGATTTTAGAAAAAAAGAGGATGAGCAAGGAGGGTATGAGGAGAAGGAGTCCACCCGTTGTATAAGTGGTGGCTTGATACAGCAGAATAAGGGAGGCAGGGATAGACAACAGTATTGAAAGGAAGGCTATGGACAATGAAAGGAAGGCAGGAAAACAATACAAAAGTGGGGAATAATGTGGCTTATGCACTAAATGAGAAAAATGAGTTTTGGCAGCTGAACTGTGTCAGGCAATGTCAGTAGCCCATTCTAACTTTTCTGATGGCAAGCTTCACATCACAGATGGCTTTACATGGCTTGGGACTAATGACCCAGTGGTTCAGATATCCTTTCCCATTATGGATTGGACAGTTCCCCTCAGTGGGGCCAGCATCCCACAGTTAAATGTTCATGTTTTACAATCATCAGGGTTTGTTTAAATGAATTTTTACAGAAATGTCACCCCATGAAACAAGCTGCCACAGCAGAAAAGGGCACCAGCAGGGCCATACTCACTACTGTCCTCTGAAAAGCAGTGCAAGGCTGCAAGGATCCCAGCCCTGCTACCCTAAACTAGTAGAGCCTGGGGCAGGCAGCAGCTGCACCGGGCTGCCTCCCAGGAGCAGGGTGGACAAGATCAGCCAACATCTGTTCCCCTTTAATCTCTTGTTCCTTTATGTTTTGGTGTAGCACTTTCGTGCGTAATGAGTTGCATGCTCTGGCACATCCCCAGCCACTCTCCTGGATGGCGGTTCCTCAGACAGGCAGTGCTGCTGGGACTGAAGAGCTCTCCAAGGCTGGGATGCGTCAGGAGATGGTGCAGGCTACAGACTCAAGGGTGTTTCTGATGGCCTAGCTCCTCCTTCCCCATCAGACTTGGCAGGATTCTTAGGGCTCACCAGACCCGATCAGGAAGAGGCTGAACCATGCAAGTTGGTTCCCCTTCATGTCACTGCTTCCAGTTGTTTTGATTACAAGAGGTTCATGTCAGGACAACCTCCAGGGCTTCCTTTGACTCACACCCCATTAGGCTGTTAGTGTCTGTACCTGCAGGATCGGCTCACCTAGAGCTACCAATGCTTTTAACCTCAAGCATATGCCATTGAACACACTCAGTTGAGTTAGGAGAAATGGAAAGAGGGGAATAATGTACTAACAATCTCCCACAAAAGACTTGTGCTTTCTCAGCTTCCAATGCTGCCACCAGAATTACACTGCGAGCCTGGGAAGGGAGCCAAAGGCGGTCTCCTGCTGAGAAAAGGTGTCACAGATACTCTGTGGCGTCTTTCTCCATTTAACCCCCTGCTGAAGGAACTCACTAAGCAGCATCCAAGGCAGCAGCCTGGATGGTGAAGGCTCCTTGTGATACAAAGGGTTTAGACAGACTTCAGGCAGGAAGGTGCTTTTCTCTCCAAATGATATAGGAAACTCTAGATAACTTCCTTCTGCCTTGGTGTTTGATGGCATTCATGCAAGTCCTCTAGGTCAGGAAGCACAGGAGGGTAATATTAATTGCCTTCCACCACTGAGCCTTTTGAAACATGAGGGCCAGGATCCATGCAAATGTTTGTCATCCAGGAAATCACCAGCAAGAGGAATGTACATGGGACTGAACTTAGCTGAGGTAGTGAGGCACCAGCTTCTGCATGACAGCATGACGCAGTCAGGAGCAGTAATGATGGCAGTATCACACACGGAAGAGCAGTTCAGATGGAAAAGGGATGTCAGGAATACACAATGGGACAGATACTGGAGGCCAACGAACACAGAGCAGCTCCAAAGGATTGTGAAATGACCCTTCTCTATGTCCAGCTGTAAGACAAAGTTGGCTGGATGTATATTCCCAAAACTCAGAGCAAGGGAGGATGAATAAAGCGTGAGGCCTAAGCAGAGGGGGTTGCTGGCTTCCGGATTTCCCAGGCCAACATCATTTCACACTAGCCAGTGTGTCTCTGCTTTGGTGGACATGTTCTCCTCCTCTTGAAGTCAAACGGGGAAAGGGTGGGATAACAGCACCCTGCAGCTAAAGTACAGGAGCAAGGAAACACCTGGAAAGCTGAGCTGCTGCCCTGCTCATGCATCCAAGAAGCAGGAGCCAGCGATGGCTGTGACCTGTTGGTGACACACCAGCAATATTTGCACATCTTTTCCCACCCCCATCTCTGTGTTAGGGGGATGATGCTGGACTTTCTCACATGTTCTCCCTCGGGGTCTGTGCAGCAGGCAGGGGCTGTCATGGCTGGGGAGCACATATAGCTGTGGAAGCTATTGCTGTTCCATGGGTCGCTGTTCAAGGGCTCAGCTCTTTTTTTTTTTTCACAGTCACAACAGCTTTATTTTACAGAAGCCAGTGAAAACAGGATATGATGAAATAAAATGAACCTCTCTGACTGCTTCTCCCAGGAAAACAGCCTATGGGTAAGGACCCTACAAAGCCAAGAAGGAACTGCCAGGAAAAACAAAACAGTCTCCTAGCAGTGACTTCCCCTCCAGCTAAGGGGACCTCTGCCATGTCTTCTGAAACAGAACAGTTTGTATCTCCCTCTTCATGTCACTGCACAGGTCAGATATTTGAATGCATTGCCAGACGCCGTTTGTCTGTTGCTTTGCAACAGTAAAACCCAAGGGTATGAGATATTAGAAACCAACATGGAGCAATAAGCACTTCAGTACTGGTCTCCTCCTTTCCCTTCTCATCCTCAGCTCAGAGATACCCAGTTTGGGAACCTGCGGAAGATGCTGGTAATGACCAGATAGGGCTTTAAGTTGCCCAAAAAGCCATGGGTTAGTGCCCTCTATTGGAAAATCACTTTGTCTTTTCCTAACAATTTCTTCTAAGTTTGCAGGGTAAGTAGCCTGTCTTACGGGCTTACGTGCTCCGGGTCCCAGCTGCTGTGCCATGGAGGCATGAAGGCCTTTGGCGCACAGAGCTGCCCACACAGGTTATCCATAAGAAAGAAATTTGTCCTCTTTCCTGGAAGCAGTGGTTCTCAAAACAAATGAACACTCATTTGGTTTGCTTTTGCTTCAACAGAGATTCAGGCTTGAATTCAGTATTAGAGTCAAAACAAAAGCTGTTTGCTCTTTGATTACTAATCTTTATCAGTAACCTGAAAATAGTGGACTGTGGGATTAATGCTCTGGTGGAGATGGTGCATCAGTCTGCCTCCAGGGTCTGAGATAGGCTGATGTATTTGAGTGTTGACTCCTTGATCTCAGGGAAAAAAATATTGCTGCAGACTGTAGGAAAGGGATCTGGTTATCCATACTTGAAAATAAGCCCTCTAAGAGCCCATCTTTTTTTTTTTTTTTAAGACCTGTCATCATTGGTACAGTTCAATCCTATAATGGGACTATTAGAAGAATTAGGGAATCTGGAAAGGGAAGGAGGGGTTGCTGTCTTCTATTGCTTTCTGTCTGGAATCAGTTTAGTTACTTGAGCTCAGTTTGCTTCCCAAATTTTCAGGCGCCATCACACTTAGGGTATACCTACCACAGCATCAGTGTTTAACTGCAGCATAGCAACTGTACATAAACTCTAACAAGGATGAAGTAATGAAGACAGACTTCCAGGAAGACCAGTCAAGTCTGGTCAGGAGCTTGAGCAAGCTTGTTAGGCCACACTGCCGTGGCTTCACTGCTGTTGACATCCTGACTACTTGGAGATAGATGAGTCTGCCCGTTCAGCATTCCCTTCTCCAACTGCATTTTAAATAAGGAACATCTTACGGATTCTTCTGCAAGTCCTGGTATAACAGGGCACTCTGCACATTGGACAGGTCCAGAATCACTCCTTTTCCAGGGCTCTCCAGTATGGCCTCAGATCACCCTGAAACTTTCAGCTCTACACTTTTTCAGAAAATGAATCCCATATCCCGTGTCATTGAGATGCAAGTCTGCAGCTGCTAATCATTTCCCTTCAGGATTAGCTGAGCTTGCTCCACTTCTGCCTAGGGGCGAGGCACATACGTAAATGCTGGAGAGCTTTCCGAAGTTGCAGGGAGTTCTGGGCAAAGAGCTGATTTTCATGCTGGCATGTTCCAAGGGCTGGTGTGGCCCTATCAGTGGCTAAAGGAGGTGGGTGGAGTGAGGACACTGAGAGGGAAATAGAGCAGGAGAGCTAGGTTGGTGAGGACTGGTAACTCCAAGACCTGCACAAAAATCATAGACTCATAGAATCATAGAATGGTTAGAGTTGGAAGGGACCTTAAAGATCATCAAGTTCCAACCCCCCTGCCATGGGCAGGGACACCTCTGACTACAGCAGGTTGCTCAAAGCCCCATCCAGCCTGGCCTTAAACACTTCCAGGGATGGGGCCTCCACAGCCTCCCTGGGTAACCTGTTCCAGTGCCTCACCACCCTCACAGTAAAGAACTTCTTCCTCATATCTAATCTAAATCTCCCCTCTTCCAATTTAAAACCATTACCCCTTGTCCTATCACTAGACTTCCTGACAAAGAGTCCCTCTCCAGCTCTCCTGTAGGCTCCCTTCAGATACTGAAAGGCTGCTATCAGGTCTCCCCGGAGCCTTCTCTTCTCCAGGCTGAACAGCCCCAGCTCTCTCAGCCTGTCCTCATAGGAGAGGTGCTCCATCCCTCTAATCATCTTAGTGGCCCTTCGCTGGACCTGTTCCAACAGTTCCATGTCCTTTCTATGTTGAGGACTCCAGAGCTGGACACAGTACTCCAGGTGGGGTCTCACAAGCGCAGAGTAGAGGGGGAGAATCACCTCCCGTGCCCTGCTGGCCACGCTTCTTTTGATGCAACCCAGGATACGGTTGGCTTTCTGGGCTGCCAGCGCGCACTGCCGGCTCATGTTGAGCTTCTCATCCATGAGCACTCCCAAGTCCTTCTCCTCAGGGCTGCTCTCCAGCCATTCTCTGCCCAGCCTGTATTTATGCCTGGGATTGCCACGTCCCAGGTGTAGGACTCTGCACTTGGCTTGGTTGAACTTCATGCCATTTGCATTAGCCCACCTCTCAAGCCTGTCCAGGTCCCTCTGGATGGCATCCCTTCCCTCCAGTGTGTCAACCGTGCCACCAAGCTTGGTGTCATCAGCAAACTTGCTGAGGGTACACTCGATCCCACTGTCCATGTCTCCAACAAAGATGTTAAATAGGACTGGTCCCACTTACGCCCACTTATCGCCACAAGGGTGCTGGATATGGCAGACTGGGTTTAGATGAACAGACAGAAGATGCCACCCCTGGTTTGTAATGTGTGCTTTAGTGAGCACTGCTAACCTGGGCAGCCTGGCAGCTCCTACCAAATGACAGGTCATGCCTCTATCTTAGCACCATTTTCTTGTGTTGCGCTTACAGGGGCACTCAGAGCTTCCCCTGTGAGCACTGCATAAGCTTTTCCCTTCCTGAGCAGAGGATGGGTGCTAACCTACCCCCGAGCGCTACAGCTTTAGCTGTGCAGCTTAGCTCTGCATTCAGCACTGGCACAGCATGATCCTGCCAACTATGTACGTTCCCAGGTTGCTAAATCCACTCTTTGATGAGGCTCAGGGAGCACCAGGGCTTGCAGTGCCAGCGCTCGGTGAGCTTGCCCAGTGCATCCAGCTCACCCTGTCCTATCCTCCTTGGCCCCTTACTGGAAGACTCCTTGCACCTCTCTCCCGCCTTCTCAGGCAGCTGGGGAGGGCTGCCTGCCCCGGAGGAGGGACCAGGCTGAACTGCTTCCGTCACAGCCATCCTGTGGCCATTAGAGGTGCTCAGTTGTGTCCACACTGCACGGCATCCAGTTCTCGGTCCCTTTGGGTCCCTCTGACACAGCCCTCCTAGCCCATGGCTCACTACTGGTTCATCAGCATGGTGAACACCTCATCGCCTACTTCTATGAGGCTCTGCCAAAGTTGTGCTATGGTAGACACATCCATACAGTGAGGAAGCCAAATATGGACTGCAGGACAGGCAGGATTTCTGTGTCCCCTCTCTAGACCTGTCTGCAGGTCTAGGTGGCACTTCACATCAATATTATAAATTCAGCACTCCCTTCCATAGCTTGTTCTAGGCACCAGCTCACTGTTTGCACAGAGCAGGATGCCTCCACGCCCTTCCACACCAGAAAAACAATTCTCCAGAATCAGGGCAAATGGTGATGTATCCCATGGACTGGCTCCAACCACTGTCATGCCAAAACACCTGGTACCTCGGAAAGGCACAGGAAGGTGGAGAAGTAGCTCTGTCCTGAAATGAGTATTGCTTTGAAGCACCCCCAAAGATATATCAAAGAGGATCCCAAGATCCTCCTTGGGACCATATGTATTTTGAAAGTTGTGGTTGAGGGAGAACAGCTCAGATTTCCAGGGACTTCTGACACTTTTCTTGGAGGACTGACTTCTCTTTTTCAAAGATTCTCTTACTTTGGGGTATCCCTGTCTTCCTGCCTCCACAACACTCGTGTTTTTCACCCGCTAGTCATCTCCTGACTTTCACGTAGACTATGAGCTGCTTTTCTTGACCAAGGGTCTCTATTCCTGGCCTGTATTATGCTTACCCTGACCTTTCATTACCGACTCAGAATATGAATACCTCAGATTCACAACCCAGTAACTCACAGATAGGAAAAATACAACAGGAAGACCAGGCGCATTTTCCTTGCCTCATTTCCACCAATTACTCATAGTTCTATCTTCCTTTATTATGCTGAATAATTTCTCTTCACTCTTCAAATATTTGGAGGCCAGGATCCTGTTCCTAATCAATCACCCCTTAGGCAAACTAGATTTTGCTTTTGTAATGTTTTTCTGCATAGTAGCTCCAGCCTCCTAATCATCTTTGTTGCTGTTCTTTGGCCTGCTTCTTGTTTGTCACGATTTTTCTGGTAGCGTGGTTCCTGGAAGTGACTGCAATATTCCAGGCACAGGATCCCTGCGTGTCCCATTGCATGTGTGATGTTGCCCTCAGGTGGTTACTCCAGAGAGAAGATGCAGCTTTAAAAAAAGCCTCTGATATCTTTGGAACAGAGATTTGTAACTGCATGGGAGCTGCAGAAAGGATAACTCTGCACTGTCTTAGGTGATGCCTTTGCATCAGAAACCAAGATTACACTGATTTTTTTTCTGGCTGTCCATCCTCAGCTCCATCGCTCTCTCCACATTCTCCATGTGGACGCTGCTGTGCTTAAAGAGCAGCAGGAAGAAGCTCAGCTTTAGTGAACTACACAAAGCTGAATGAGAATCCTAAGACAAGAGGGAGAAGAACTGATAGTCTTTCACAATCACCGACTTTGCTAATACTAATTTTATCACAACAGCTACTTGACTTGGTCACATTTTTCAGCAATTCTTTTTGTCTCAAGATTATATGCATCATAAAATTAGATTTCCTTTCTTTATTACACTAGATGTTGTGTAACTCCTAGATTATAGTTCATATAAAGTACTCAGAAGGTGACAAGAGATGTTATTAAAGGTCAAATTAGAAATTCATTGTGTTTGTTTCTCCCCTAACTTAACTCTTCACAAAGCTAAACCATCCTGATCACTCATTCCCTTCTCCCATCACAGCCTCCACTGTCCTAGTGATTATGGCGCTGAGGTTTTTTCTGCTTTTTCTATTCCTCTCTGCCCCTTTGTTATGGAAGTGACCATACCTAACACTATTTTCAAGGTGGAGATACATAGCTGATTTATTTAGGAATTATTATGGTAATATATACATTCCTGACCTATTTAGTACATTACATCTTATGTTAGTTTTTTTTGCTCTGCACTGAGCTTCCTCTCACAACATTGGACTATCCACAGAGATGCTCAGAGCTTTTTCCTGAGATCAGCTCTAACTCAGAATTTTTCATTTAAATATTAGGTAAGTAAAATATTTTTTACCAGCTTCCCTTAACTTGTACTGGCATACAGAGAGCTCCTTCTGCCATCATTTTGTCCCACTTACCTAACTTACGGTTCATTCCTGCTCCCACTGAATGCAAATGCCAAAACATGCATTGGGTTTAAAAGGAGCAGCCTTTACTAGGGCCTGTTGGAGTTTTCCCCAAGTGTTCTGTATCTTACACAGGTTTGACCACCCCACTGAATACTTCATCCTCTGAATGTGGTGCAAAAGTAAGCTGTGGTCTCACTAACAGCACTGAAGATTTTGCCATTGAAACAAAAGGAGATGGACTGGATCATTCTTGGCTACTGTATGTCTCAGTGCTGACCATGAGGGATGCCCTGCAACTCCTGTCAATGCAACACTGGTAAGAAGTGGATGCTTTACCTTTTTTTTTCACAACTTCACTTTAGTTCCTTCCTTCCTGCAGAACCAATGCTTGTACAATAACTTGCTGTGTCTGTAGGTGTGTTCTCCCAGTAACTTTTTGATCTGTTTGCTGATTTCAACAACTTCGGCAAGCAGAGATTTCAAAAATAGTTATGAAAGGTGTTTCTACATGTTTCATGAAACTAATTGCTTTGGGAAGTGCAAGAGGAATTTTGTAAACATACCTAGAGAAAACAAAGTCTTAGAACAATTCAGTTTGAAAGTTTTTGTGTTTGTACTTGCAAAATACAAATTCTTTGTATTTGCAAATGGTAGATGTACTTTGCAAATACGTGTAGGAAATGAGGCTTCATTAGTTCCACTGCTTGTGGAACTGCTTGTTAATCTTTGGCAAGGATTCATCCTGCAAGCTCTTGTTGCCAAGTTTTCTTAATAGCCACTTGCAAAGGGCTTTATCCTTGTACCTTTGGGAAGGGCCAGTCAGTTACGTATGCTGGGATTTTGCTTAGATAAGTCTTTCCAAGAACGCTGAAAAGCTGGAGGAGAGAAAAAAACCTATACTTATAGACTTGTTGATAGAGTTTGTTTACCATATTCAGGCCAATATCTTAAAATACATACCTAATTATTTTCCCAACTGTATTTGTGTGTCCTCATACAAGGCTCAGTGTCCATAGTGCCATTTTCTTTAGATGTCTGCAGTGCTGTTATTACATTATACACAAACTTCCCTGATTTTCCAGACTAGCTGTTTTTAATGAAAAATGAAAATCATATCCTTATGTTAGAAGTTCAGCCGATTCATTCTTCAATTTCTTAACGGCTGTGGACCTGAAGAGTTTCTTCATATTACTGTTGTTGTTGTTGTTGTACAATGTAGGCATAACAACTATTAATGGACAGTAGGAAAAACCATAGAGAAATAAATAATTATTCAGAAAGGAGGCCACAGAAATATTTCCAAATAGCTAGCGCAGTTCCCAAAAGGGTGGAAATAACGCACAGGATCAGAGCAGAAAACTTTCCAAAATTTCCAGTGAACTAAACACATCATGAGACCAACTTCTGAAAAAGCACGTCTCCTCTTGTATATTTCTTCAAGCCTGCAAAGGGGAGCTCACATGCTCCAGCAGCCCCTTGGCTGCCTCCGGTACCAATCGTGGAAGCTCTTCGGGTGTCTAATGCTCAGCTGGTGTCTCTGCAAAACCCATGCTTAGATTTGGGCTTCTCCTTTTCCCTCAGAAGCCCTTCTTTGTAAGGGCTAGTTTTGGGAAGCTGGCTATGGCAGAGCTATGGCAGGGCAACAGGACAGAGAAAACCTGCCCCTCTACAGCAACGCATCTGCCCCTTGCAGCCACTGGGCACTGATGCTCACTGAAAGCAAGACCAGGAGTTTGCCAAGATAAGGATGAAGAAAAGGAACTTGGGATCTGGCCTGTGATATTACAGTTACTATTACAGGATCCTCAGCAGCGGTCATCGTTATTGAGAAGGATGGAGATCACGTTCTGCCATTTCTTTTTTCCTCAGCCAAATACAATAGATGCCTTTTTCGAGATTTTTTTGTTAAACTACATAAATTATTGAGTATAGATCTCCCACGCATACTGATTCATCTGCAACCCTTTGTTGAAGATTAGGCCTTTGTTTCTGTCATCAGTGCTACTGTCACTACAGTAATGACAAATCGCCCAGGACTTTCTTTTCCATAAGATATTTATATCTATATTGTCCTGCAGATCTTAAGACTAGGCCCTCCCTCAAGTGCCTTTGGTCAGTTGCATCCTTTTTTTTAATGATTCTTGCTTGCTTTGCAAGATGATAATTTTACATGGCTTGGAGCAACAGTTGCAGGAGATACACAGCACACTCCTAAGACTGTAAGACTTAAAGGGCACAACTGACGAGGTTTGAAGTTGTGTCTGTACCGATTGTATGGAGTTTCCTTCTGTACAAGAAATTCCCCATGTCCAGGCTGCTGGGCACCTGGGTTAGCTGAGCCAAGGCCACAAGTCCCCACCACACTCACTTATCAAAATGTCAGCAATTTGTGCAAGCCCAAGAGGGCTCTGTCTCACATTATGCTCCAGGATTAACAGTCCTAGGGGCAGCATAGCAGGACTCATATCCCAGAGCACAGACAGGACCTGTACACACATCTTTCTGTGCGCGGCCGGGAGCACATGCAGGGACCATCATGTTTTGTGCATCCAGGCTCTGAGCACAAGCTCCCAGTGCCTGCTGCCTGCCTCCCATTACCAATATCCCCGAGATTATCCCCGGGGTATCAGTGACCCAAATACAGTGGTTTGGACTTGAAAGTTGCTTTTGTTTTTAATGTTGCTGAGTCTCTGAAACTAGCACACGTAACAAACTGCCTGTTTCCAAGCGGCTGTTGTATAACTTTGCTCCCCACCCCCAGAGATGTTGCCTGCCATTCATTTAATGGGCTCGGTTTCACTGGGAAGTGCCCGGGGGAACCTCTTAGGTCCCTAATTAGCAACAGAAGGAGCTAGTCCTTGCTGGAGGTAGCAGTGAAACATTTGTGAGGTCTCCTGAGAATAAGGGAGGCAGAGAAGGGGCCATTTCCAGCTGGGAAAACACTAACTTTTATTCAAGGTACAGTGCAGAGCAGAGGACTAAAGAGAAGGCGATGGGGGGAAGGTAACTGCAGAAACGATGATGGGCTTTCTAGGCAAGAAAGGGGCATTTGTGAAGGGGGAGGAGGGGGTGGGAGAGGTTGTCTGTCGCCCTCCCAAGTTGTTCATCACTCCTGCAATCTGAGTTTTATGAAAGATACCATGAAGCAGCACAGAGGCCCCGTGGGCTAGCTGCCGGTGGAGGCAGGAGGAAGGTGTTGCTGCGATCTACACTCAGATGTTTGAGCTGGCTCTTGTTAATAAGATGCAAGAATTAACAGCTTGGAAGCACTTAGGAGCTCAGTGTTCCCTCCAGGGATATGATCGCTGAGGCTGAGGACAGAGCCTGCCATTCAGGGCTGGAGTACACTTTGGTGCAAAACAAATCTCTCACTGACCAGCTGAATGTCCTGAGACCTCACTAGGAAGGTGAAAACTTTGCTTATCCGTTGCAGGTAGGGTGATGTTCTTGGGGCTGTACCTTAACCCCTGGGACACAGGCACACATGGTAAGCTCTCTGATTTTTCCTATGCAATCCCATTTCTGGGCAGGGCTTTTTTCATACAATACCAATTGAGAAGAGTTGCGTGTGCATGGACAGTCACAGTTTGGACACATTGGACCGTGGAACCATTCGCCTTCAGAAGTCATGCAGGGAAATACAACATTTGGTATCTTTAGTCCATGGGAGCAAAGATCCAGTGAAGCAGAGGAAAGCCTCTCTAGCCTTAGGGACCTTCCTTAAAAGCGTAGGAAGAAGATTAATTTCAAAGACAGAGTGACACCATGGGAGATCTGAATCTTTCAGCTTGCCCTGCAACATCACCGGATAGCAGCTCACCGGTAGTGGCCATGGATCAGATAAAAAGGAGAGAACTGGTCCCTGGTATAAGTCAGGAGACCATGTTCATAAAGATCCCCTGTAACTGAGCACCATTTGCTCTCTGGTAATATTCTTAAGACAGTGAACCTGATTTTGTGCATGAAAAAGGAAAATTATGCAGCAAAGCCTTCGTGCTGTAAGATGAAAGGCAGCGCATTACAGCTAGGGCCATGAATCCCACCAAGTGCCTTGCAACGGCTCTAAAGGGCAGAACGATCATTTCCAAGTTGCCACAGCTTGTCAAGCTATAAAAGGGCTATGTTCAAAGATCTTGTGCGCCACTCTTACCCTTTTTCATTAGCTCCTATCATAACCAGAAGTCACCAGCTTCCCCCCCTCTATCTCAGGTTTTAGTATGACCTGTATTTATGAGGCTTGGATTATGATTGTATGCTATTGGCAACGAGGAAAACAGAAAGCCCAAACTGGAAAAAAAGCCCAAGTAGGAAAAAACGTATTATGTGTACTCTGAGCTTCTTTCCCACTAGAGGGCACCCAGTGTTCGCAGAACTGCTGCGTGCCCTTTGGGTGCTTTCCTCGGCAGCAGGTCACACTACACCAGCATTAGTGAATGGACCTGGGAGAGCTGGCAGGTGATGTTTTGTTTGGCTCCTCCTGCTTGTATCCAGCTGCTAAACCAGCTAAAAGAATACATTACGGTAACATTTCCATGTGCACATTTTCTATCATTGCTGCAGGGGTGATCCTGCAGATCAGTGACGAGCAAGAGAAAAACATAGGAAACAAAGTTCTCTGTCAGTACATGATTTGTGCAATGGAAACATATGAAATCCCTTTATAAAATGATGCCATTTGTAAAGGGACTGCAGGATGGCAGCAACTGGAAGTTTAGATAGAGGTGCAATTATGTAGATACAGTATATCAAATGTTACTCTCTCTTTTTCTCTCTCTCTTTTTTTTTTTTTTTGAAACCTGCAGAATAGCAGCCGAACCAGCAAAATCACAGCACTGGGGCAGAGGCAGAAAACTTTCTAATAGTGCTCCAATGCTTTTTAAAAGCAGGTTTCTAAGACAGCTGTCATTAAGGATAAAGGATCCTGCGCCAGTCCAGGGAGATGATCTGAAACACTTTTGCAGCTCCTTTCCTGTGGGATTCCCCTTTCCATGTATGGGACATGCATCCAAATCTTGTGTCAGGCTGCCTTGTTGACTCCAGCAGTTTCTGCCTGGGTTTCCGCATTTTGGCCACTAGAGGTTGTAGGAGAGAAGGGAAAAAAGTTGTTTTCCACCGAGAAGCTACAGCAGCATCCCAGGGCAGAATTTCCTCTGCGACCCTTTGATCTCTGCCCACCAGCACTCCGACAAAACTCCTGCACATACTCTGCGTTTCAGTAGATGGGATCCTGGCACCTCAACTCTTTCAGATTTATCAGTCGGGTTTTGTTGCCTTTTAAAAGAAGGGTCTTAGTGGCCTCAGTGTCCCCCCTTATATCTTGAGGAAAAGCTGTTCTGATTCTCCCAGATCTTTTAGATAGAGAGCAACAACTTGTATCTTTTCTCTGCAGCTTTAACTAGCTCTGCTGGCTCTTTTTCCACATTCCTGGTATAGGTAATTTCACCCTCAGATGTTTAAGCCAGACCTTCCTCTGCCAGGCTTTATGTTTCTTTCCCAGTGCTAGGTAAGAAATAGAATATTCCCAATGTGTCTTTTGTCTCCTGGAGACATCACAGCCTCACACCTTACAGAGTTCCTCAACTACCTTCTACATGGGTTGTAATTCTTTCTTTTTATTGCTTAATCATTCTCCAGCCTTCTGACTATAGTCCCTCTGCAATCAGGGATACCATCTCCCAAGAGGCCTCAAGAGTCCTGGTTTTGTTTGGGAAATAGGACCTTAAAGCTAAGTAATCCCAGGTGGACACAACCAGAAATAGCTATGGTGGAGCAACAAATTGAAATTTGATGAAATTAAGGATTCACAAGCTTTTTTTCCTGATGGGTCTTTTTAGTGGCACAGTGGCTGCATGTGAACTCACAGCAGTATGAGAGCTTATCACCACAGATCTCACTGGTGATGGCATTTCACTTTAAGCATTGTGTGGAGATAGGAATCGTTTCCTCTGACAGTAAACTCTCATTATTCCTACAGTGAAGCACAGCAAGGACACTGTGCAACAATTTAGGAAGGAGAAGCCTTTATCCAGTAAGATTTTACTGACCATGATGGAAATGAAATCTAGTTCTCTGCACTAAAACAAAGCATTGGCTTCTGTGGAAAATGAAAAACTTAAATTTTCCTTTTTGTTTTGGATGCTGCAAATTACAGGTGCACATGGAATAGAGCCACATGATACACGGGTTGGAAGGGACACCTGAAGACCAGCTCGTCGCATCTTCTGCTCAGAGCGGGTCCGGGTAGGTGAGGTTGCTCAGTGCCTTGTTTCTGTCAAAATTTGAATGCCTTCAAGGATGGAGATCCCACATCCTCTCTGGGCCACTGTCCCAGTGTATGAATATCTCCATGGTGAAGTAATTTCACCTCTTATCTAACCAGAATTTCCCTTGTTGCAATTTGCATCCATTGCCTTTTGTCCTGCAACTGTTGCTCCTCCAAGATGAGTCTGGGTCCATTTTTCCGGTGGTCTCCCCTAGCTTGCTGTAGACAGCAGTAGGACTCCACCCTTTGCCTTCTCTTCTCCAAGCTGAACAAGCTTAGGTCTCTGTCTCTCCTTGTCTGTGACATGCTCCAGTCCCCTGACAGCTTGCTGTCACCTACACCACCAAAGGTGGGCTCACTCAAGTCCTTCCTTCACCAGCAAGGCCAGAACTGGACATGACACTCCAGATGTGGTCTCACAAGTGCTGAAAAGAGCGAAGGGTCACTTCGCTCAGCCTGCTGGCTAGCATGCTTGCTAGATAGCCCTGTACACAGCTGGCCTAAGGGACACCTTGTTGACTCAGGCTCAGCTGAGGACCTCAGGCCACTCTCTGCAGAGTTGCTTTGTATGCATTTGGCATCCTGCCTGCGCTGGTGCACAGGGCTGTTCCCTCCCCGTGCAGGACTTCGCAGTTGCGTCTGTTGAACTTAATTTGCAACTGCACACTTGGGCAATAGGTGGCACTAATGGATGATGTAGCTTGCATTGTCACCAAGAGAGCGTCACTGCTGAAGAGAAACCAGCAGAGGAGACATCCGGGCTGCTTCGCTCCGAGCAGCGGCCAAGTGAGGAGGAGCAGATATGTGGCAGGAGTTCCTTCCAAATGTCTGGTGAGATCTCGGTGCAGGGAGGAGGGACTCCGAACGGGGCTCCCCAGAGCTGGGTTGGGAGAGAGCCCCTGCGGGGTCACCAGACCATTGGAGGGTGGGAGCATGCAGCTGAGCTCTCCTGAGCACGAGTGCAGAGAAGGCTTTATTAGACTGAGCTTTGTGTTGTGCTGCTCAGAGAGCCCCTTCTGGGACATGCTTGCTTTGTTAGCCGTGCCGAGTTTGTGCTATTGCCATGATAACTGGTTTCATGTCTCTGACTCACTAAAATCCAGGATGTAAATGCAGGGGGATATTATTACCTGTTGCATAAGCTGCTCAACCTCAAGGGAGGTAGAGGCTGGCACTGTTTGTTCTTAGGAAGTCTGTTCTTCCTTGTTTGGGAGCGGTTTAAGAAGATACCTGCTTAAAAATCACACATAGGCTGCCTCTGAGATCATTACCAAATTGCCTTGGTAACTGCTGGGGTCTCCAGTACAGGCACCAGGTTCTGCATCACAGGCAGCAGTAAGAAACGATACTAGGTAAAAAGAAATACCCAGTGGACTTGATTTTTCATGGAGTTTCATGTCTTTTTTTTTTTTATTATTCTCAAGGTATCATAATTATGGCACCAAATGGCTTCCTAATCTAGCTGCCTTCCACAAGGCGGAGTAACAAGACTTTGTATTGTTGCTTCTAATTTTGCTAGATTTTAGACTGCGCTTTTCTTGCAAACGAATCTACCAGGCTGAAAAAGAACCAAGGAGGATGGTTTGGGATTTTTTTTCTTGCAGGCAGGTGAGACCTAAAGGCTTGGTATCCCATCAGGAGTAGTTAGAAGTAGCAAAGGTATGAGTAGCAGCTCATTGGACTCTGACCAGGGAAAGGTCCCACAGGCCTCTCCTCCTGCCAGCCCTGCATTGTGATGAGTACCACGTGGTTGGCAGCATAATAACCCTTGAGCTTGAAAGTCCCCTGCCAAAGCTGTGCACCTATCACTACACAGCCATCGAAATAAACTTTTTTCTTGGATCAAGTAACACAGCCGCTGGTAGGATGAAACACCGCAAGGACATCTACCCAGTTGTTTCGTGCCTTTTATCTAAATTGTGCTGAAGGAGGGAATATTATGGCAACAAACTATTTAGCTAAAACACAGCCCAGAAACACTGTGTCTTTGCGCAGAGGCAGTGCACTGAGCCCCTGTCTTTCTCTCCCATCCGAAAAGTAGGAAAAATAATGTCAGGTGTTGCTGGGTGGCTAAATAGCTTATGATCCCATGGCTGGGCAGTAAATGGTGCTGGCAGGTGACATTCTTTGCACCATCCCCAAGGGCTGGTACCATTCAGATAACACTACCAGACTATAAGGAACTTTTCCCCCCCCCCCTCTTTTGTAGGCAGAGCATCTTGTCCCGGATCAGGTAAGTGAAATAGTTGCTCTGTGCTGAGGCCTCCACTTTTTAATAGCACACTAGTTGAAGCACAGTATAGTCTTTCCCCTACCCTGTATGACAACAACAACAAAACCTTCATTCACAGTCCCCTTGCAGCCCCTTGCTGTAGCCCCAGACACCTCTACTAATCCCCAAGGGAAGCTGGAGAGCTGGAGGTACACGTCAGAGGGATGGGAAGGTTTAGGATTTAGGACTGATTGCTCAAGCATTTAAATCATTTTGAAACATGGTCTGTTAAAACCAACTCGGGAGACTTAGCTCCCACACCTCAAGAAAGTGTGAAGCCTTGCTGTCTAGAATAGAAATAGGGGCACCAGGCAGACAAGTTGAGACCCCTACCCATGGAAAGCTATGGTGGAGGGCCAGTGTTGCCCTAAAAGATGACTAAATCTGTAGGGGAGCTATGTATAAAACACTGCCAAGAGGGGCACATCCAGCTCTCTCCAGCAACTGAAGATCCGTGTGTCTGCTCCTGCTCCTCAACCCATTCTGTCTGTGCAGTTTTTACTCCTGGAGGAGTCCACCATTCACTTCAGCACCTGCCTTAAAATAGACTGGACCATATCCTATTGACCCTTGTCCCCCAGGGCACCCTGCTTCACAAGGGGAGGGAAAAGGAAGCCTTGTGATCGACAAATCCTGATCAGCAAGGACTTGAGGTCCCTAAGAGGCACTGGCAGAGGTAACCCAGCCCCAAATCTTGCCTGTGATCTTCAATAATAACTAAAAACCCTGGCCCCTGCTGACTCTATGGGATTTATAGGTATTTGTTACTGCTGGGGCCTAACCGATGTGAATACAAGTCTCAGCACAGTCCCTTCACCCTTGACACTTCTGTTGTTGAACAAAATTTTATGCTTCCCCAGGTCTTTTGAATATTCTCAGAAGAATGCAGTCCTGGTCCCTGCAGCCACCCTGGGGGTTGGAGGGATGCTGGTTTTCTGGCTGAGGTCTAGGCACAAGATCAAGACTATTGAAATGGGTGATGGATGGTGGGGGTCAGGCGAAAGACCCCTAAAAGGGAAAGAAGATGAAAGTATCCGTCCCTTCAAGATTGAAACATCTGACAAAGAAATTGAGGTACCTCTGGCTTGGATATAGGGACGGGCGGAAAGCTGCAAGGTGGAGCCAGTCCATCACCCATCTTACTGCTGTGAGGTGATGTCTTGGGGCTGGCAGCAGGGCATTTACATAGGCCAGTGCAGCTACCTAGCACCATTACACAGTGCCCTGGCTCACTGCCCTTTATGAATGGGATTTGAGCTCAGATTCATTGCAATGTCCCATAAAGACTTTCAGAGACCACAGACTCTCCATGCATCCCAGAGCCGCTCCTGAAAAAAGGGCACGCTTTTAGCAGCAGACTTCGATAGTGGATCTGTGGATGGTGGACCGGGTTGGGAGGGCATTGGGACAGTAGTGGCACTGGTGGGGCAGATTGAGGGGCTTCCACAAGGGGAAGGGCTAGAAGGGTGAAGAGGGACATGGTCTTGACTGAGTCGCAGCACATGCCCTACATGCCTGTCTCTGATTATCTGGCTGACTAGCGGTTGACAGCTCAGACTGAGCTTCTTATTCTTCTCCCAGCCAGTGATGCCGGCAAGCTCCTAGTGCTGAAAACCCTAAAGCAAGTTAGTAGCAAGGCAAGAGTAGGACCTGGTACTCCTGGGTGCCCCAGTAGAAAAATATATTCCCCATATATATGATTCAGGAGGTCATGCACAATATGACACAGCTTCAGGTGGGCTCATGGCATCCCAGATAGTGGTACAAAAGCCAGGAGAGCCCATCCATGCCCACCCTGGTGTAGGGCACGTACAGGCAGCTGGCCAGCCTTGCAAGAAGGGCTCCCCTCTGCAGGACCTGCACCGCCGCCTGGAGCAGGTGCGCTACGCACCGCCGCTGGAAGGGGCCGCCTTCCACTATGGCTTCAACTCCAACTACCTGCGGAAGGTGGTGGCCTACTGGAGGAACCAGTTTGACTGGCGCAAACAAGTGGAAGTCCTGAACAAATATCCCCATTTCCAAACGACTATTGAAGGTGAGGGGCTCTCTGTGGTTTGATTAGGTCTCTCTGAAATGCACAGAAATAAGGGGAGGATTTAAGAGGTTACAATACTTAAGAGAACAGTATGCATGACAGGTTAGTGATATGAGTGAAACATCACTACTGGAGGCTATGTTATTAATAACCTTCTATAGATTAAGACTACTACACAGTGGCAATAAGGTTAGGTCTGTTTCAAGATGGGCTTCATCTGGCTCTGAACCTGTGCTAACTAATGATGAGGTTTTCTTCTGCTATTGCCTTGAAGCCACCTTTGAAAATTGCAAAATTTACCCAGACTCTGGTGGTGATTCCCATCACCACTGCCACGCAGCTTAGCCAGGTGAAGTTAGCCAAACTTCAGGTAAGTGATCTGCAGGTTAAACTTCTACCTTGCACTTAACTTTTTCATGTTTCTCTTTTTATCCCCCACATATTTTGTTATTTTGTAATGTTTTTTCATGTCTTACCTGCATTATGTTATTCATTTAAGTACAGCTCTACTTACATACTGTGAAACCAGTTTCTCAGGAGATGGATGCTCAATCTCCTGTGACCCCATTATCTGGGGCTGGGATCAATACTTCTGTCTGTATGAAACAGATGAGACATAGGTAAAATACCAGGTATCCCCTTTCAGCTAGGGATCTTCTTGCCATGGATTGATTGTATAACTTCTGCTATGAATGCTAATTACAATTTCACCACTCTCCTTCTTCAGAGTAGAGAGCAGGGACTGTGATGGAACCAGAACTTTTATTTATCTTATTTATCTGTCTTGGATGTGTGGCAGGGATCGATATTCATTTTATCCACGTGAAGCCCTCCTATGTCCCTCACGGTCGAGCTGTTCAACCTCTGCTGATGGTCCACGGTTGGCCCGGCTCCTTCTATGAGTTCTACAAGATCATCCCTCTGCTCACGGAGCCAGCCAGGCATGGCCTGAATGAGGGTGATGTGGTGTTTGAGGTCATCTGCCCATCCATCCCAGGCTATGGCTTCTCAGAGGCACCACACCAGAAAGGTAGGCAATGAAAAGACTCTGCAGGAATAGCAAGCTTTCTGGAGTAACACCTTAGCCATCCCTGGGCTCCCTGGGCTTGGCAGGTTGTGAACGCAGTTGCGTGGCTCTGCACTAACACCCACTTGGCTGAGGTTCTGGGGCTGGTTGTGGAGATTTGGAAGGCAATGGTAGCTGGAAGCCAGGTCTGCTTTCCACTTTCTCCACTTCCCACTGAATTTTGCTATCTTGTTTGCTTTAGTGCCAAGGAGTGAGGCAGAGCAGCATAGCACACTGTGCCTTCACACAGCAGCCCACTCATGTGCTTCTGTCAGGCCACAGTCTTTGGCCAGGGTATGAACACTAGGAAAAACAGGTCTCCTGTACAGTGTTTCTCTTTACCTACAGGCTTTGACACCATAGCAACTGCTCGGATATTTCATAAGCTGATGAACAGATTGGGCTTCAAGCAATATTACCTCCAGGGAGGAGACTGGGGATCTCGTATTACCACAAACATGGCCCAGATGCTGCCACAGTGAGTAGCAAAGGGAATCAGTGCAGAAAAGCTGCCTCCTATTCTTTCCCTATCTTCTGATTCCACAGTCTTGGTCCTGCCTTCTGTTTGCCCTGCCTCTCATCCCCTTCTGCTTTGTTTCCTCCAGGGACATCCCCACCCCTGTCCATGCAGCTGTTTTCATATGCTTTGCATTGATATTGGCCGAGTTCTCACACTTAGTAAATTTCAGTACTGTGTGGCTTCTCTTTCACTAGCTCTGGAAGTACATGCTGCTGCATTTTGGTTCGAGACAGATCATCATTCTAAATCAGGAAGGAAAGAAATTTAAAATCAGCAGAGAGAAAAGGAAGGAAGGAGCTCAACCTTTCAGCAGCTGAAGAGTACCATGAAGCACAGGACTTTCCAATCTAAAATGCAGAGTTGAGACTAATTGGAAAAGAAACACAATACCTTCCTTAGAAGATGGCATCACAGCTCATTGTTTAGCATTTAATGAAAAGTGAGCACCACAGCCACGCTTAGGTCAGAGAAAAGATAAAGGGGGAAAGCTCTTAAAACAGTCGGATTGCAGGCGGAGCAGCTCGTTGCTTCTGATTGCAATTGTGCTTCACAGCACCCAGAACAGGGTGGCCACATGTGATCTACTCAAGCTTTTCAGAAAAAACCCAACACAGCCTGTTACCTACTGTGCAGAATGACACAAGAGCAACAGCCAGAGCTACCAGCACAGATATGCCATGTCCAGAAACTGAGTGCCTAAAGCTAACATCGTGCCAGTGCCACAGCTGGATAGAGATGGCACCAGCTGTACCATTTCTAACTCACACAATTTTATTTTTTTTCAACCATGATGAACCTGCAAGGTTTATGTATTTTGCTCAGTGAAATACTTCTATCACAGTTCCAGTCAGACTTATTTTCTAGAAAATCTGGAGACAGAAAATTGCTTGATTTAACCATCTATTCATTAATTTAATTTTAGATCTGTGAAGGGTCTTCATCTGAATGTCGTCTTCAACATCAGACAAGGTTTGAGCAGGATGATTTCTGTGATGCTTGGGGCTTACGTACCATGGCTTGTAGGCCTCACTAGGGAAGACGTCCGACGTATGTACCCTTTCATCCAGAAGAATATATATGAAATTCTGCGAGAGTCTGGTTACTTACACATCCAAGCCACCAAGCCAGACACTGCAGGTAATGAACCTTCTCTATATCACTATGAACATTGTATACTAACTGCTTACAGTATATAAAAACTTGGAGTTGAACAAAGGCCAACCATGTTTGAGAAGCAATGAGTTCTGGTGACTGAATGCAAGACATGGGGACAAGAACTATGTAAAAGGAAGTTGAAAGCTTGAAAAAAGATGGAGACTACAAACACCACTTTTCAGACTCTTTTAAATAGTATGCCACTTTTCTTGGGAAAAGAACCCCTTTGCAAAAAGCCTCTTGAAGTAAAGCACAGGGCCCTGAAATTGAAGCTTCTAGAAAGAAATGTGTGTGAAAACAAGAAAAATATCATAAGCAAGTGCAATGTGAAACTTGCAGAAAAGTAGACACTGCCTTAACACCCGAAAAGCCAGAAGCTTGGCATAGTTAGTGAGGCCAGTAGATAAGGAGTCTGAAGAAAGCCGTGGCCATCTCAGAAAAGTTAAATGAATTATTTGCATAAGTCCCCACTATCGAGGATTATTGGTTATTCCTCTATTGAAATAATCCCTAATCAGGAAAGGCAGCAGAGCTGTCTCCGACTGCTGTCAGATGTGAAGACCATAGAATGAACAGCACCCCATCCTGGCAATTCACTGAAAAAGAAGAAACTCAAACTGAAACCTTAACTAATGCCTAGTCTGTTGCTCAAACTGATCACAATACCAAAGAAATAAAAGGAGACAAACAAGATGACAAGTTGGGTGGGTTTGGGGTTTTTTTTGTTTTTTTAGGAGCCAAACAGAAGCACCAGAAAAAACAAGACCTGTATGTCTAGTCTCTGATCAGAAAACTATCAGAACTATTTTAGAGAGAAGAATTGATTTACAGGTGATAATATCACAGGGAAATCATGCTTCAAAAATCAGAGCTCTGGAAGAATCAAAGAGCCGTGGATCTAGTAATGGAACCTATTTCATTTTCAAAAAAAGTTTTGTTTAGGTTCCTCCCCCAGTGTTCTTAAAGAAATTAAGCTGCCTTAAGAAAAGGATTACATTAATGGATTAATAACTAGTTAACATGAGAATCCGAGCATAGGAATAAGTAAGCAAGTTCCAGGGGAGGGAGAGCATCACAAAAATCTGTGCTGGCACCTGTACATTTCAACATGATCCTAATTTCTCTGCAGAGAAAAGTTAATGGTTAAGTGAAAAATATGACAGCTATCCAGGGTTTGGTTTAATCTAAAGATAACTGGAGAGAGTTGCGAAAACATTTAAGTGACCTGCTGATTAAACTGGCCAATAAAAACTGATGTCAACAAAGTCCAAAGCAATTTAAGTAGAGGCAAAAATCACAACAGGCTCTAGTTTGGCTGCTGCCGAATGACAGAATCCATGAATCGTGGACAGTGCTTTGAAACATCAGCCAGCTCAGAGTCTAAGAGAATCTTACAAAGTCTTAAAGAAAGCAAAATGAGAGTAAGACAAAACACTAAACCCCTGATATTCAGAATCCATTGCACCCCTGTTCACCCTGTTTCATAAATACATTTTAGAATCAGAAGAGTACAGGAAGGGGAGAAAAGGAAGACCGAAGTGACCAAGCAGCTTCCATACAAGCACTGCTGTACATAGTCTAGGGTTCCTCAACCTGGAAAAAGGGCAGGGATTTTGTAGCACACTAAAATTGCGAAATGTAGAAAATGAATAGGGGAAAAAAAATGTATTCCTTACCCAGTCTCAAGAAATATCTACATTATCAGTTTAGTTCTCATTAGGCAGGTTTAAAGCAAAGCTAAAGTATTTTCACTTGCCACAAAGTTGTGGTACCTAAGACGTGTTACAGGCTGAATGACTAATAAGCTGCAAACAAGACTGGTATATCTGCAGATCTAATTCATGCAAGTTGAATACAGTGGTTTAGAGGCAGCTTTCAGCCCAGAAAATGCTCATCTCCAGACAGGTCACGTGCTAGCTGGCACATTTTAGCCTGCCCTGCCATCGCTGGTCAAACATGACTTTGATTTGTAGCAAATCACTCTAGGCCTGCTAGTGCAGGGAAAACTGTTTTGCCAATGCACAAACTTACTTTGCATTAGCTATGTCCACTGTTGAATTGAGACCACGTTGTGCATCATCTTCTACAAAGTCACTCAGTGCTGAAGTCACACTAACACACACTTGAGAGCAGGCCATACTGAGTACTCTGTAAAACTACAGCCTAGGGTATGATAGAGGAATTTTCCCAAGGCAAGCCTCTACCATTACTAAAGTAATCCCTACCCCTGTTTTACAGGTAAGAATACAGGTATATGTGCTGTGTACCTGCTGTGTTTATAATGGTTGTTAGTGTTCCCCAAAGGCAGGAACAGATAACAAGTACGCAACGCTCCACTGTTTAAATCAGATAAAGAGCGATGAACAGCACTCAGGGTCCTGGTTATCCATCCTAAGCAGGACAGAGCTCCCAAGTAGTTTATCTGAAATGTTTTTTCAGAGTGCAATCCCTTTACATCTGAATTTGTTCCTTCTGCCACATGTTACCAAGAAGACAACAAGACGTTCTTGGCTCCTAGCTTCTTTTGGAATTACCCAAGTCTGTAGTGCTGTTAGTTACAGCTGGAATTCCATTGGGGTGAATTTGTCAAGAATAAAGTACTACCAGGGCTAGTAAAATACAGACCGTCTGCTGAATTTTCATAGAAAACCCTGAAGAATTCATGAAAGTCCAGTTTAACTTCCACTGAAGTATTGCAATGTCAGGCAACTGCAATAGCTCTCCCGTTCTTCTCCTGAATTAGGTTGTGGACTGAATGACTCCCCTGTGGGGCTTGCTGCATATATTTTGGAGAAATTCTCTACTTGGACAGATAAATCCTTTCTGCGGAAAGATGATGGAGGCTTGGAAAGGTAAGAAAACAGATGCTCTTCCATGAGAGGACTTATTAAAAGAACGAGTGATGCTAACGAATGAGGAGACAGGTAAAAGACCGGCTAGTCAAAGATGAATTTTAAGGATGAAAGATTACATGTGACCAGTACTTTAAACTTACAGTAAACTGCCTGCAAACTACTGACTTGATCACCAGACCATTTTGCTCTTGGCACACGGGTGCCAATTAATTTGCTGCTTGAAAACAAGGGGAAAACAAGAACAACAACTGTTCTTCAGGGCATGAGCCCAATATAGCACATTGAGAAATAGTTTCCAACAAAATTTCTTCACCTTTCTCTCTCAACAGCAAATACTCTCTTGATGAGCTTTTGACCAATGTAATGATTTATTGGGTGACATCCTCCATTGTGTCCTCAATGCGATTCTACAAGGAGAACCTCTCCAAGGACCCTCGTCTAGCTGCTGATGCCAGGTAATGAAGTGGCAGGTGCAAGACTGTTCAATACAGTGATCAATGACCTGGATGAAGGTATAGAGTGTACCATCAGCAAATTTGCTGATGACATGAAACTGCGAGGGGTGGCTGACACCCTGAAAGGCCAAATTGCCATTCAGTGTGACCTGGACAGGCTGGAGAGTTGGGCAGAGAGAAACCTTAGGAAGTTCAACAAAGGCAAGTGTAGGGTCCTGCACATGGGGAGGAAGAACCCCATGCACCAGCACAGGTTGGGAGCTGACCTGGTGGAAAGCAGCTCTGCAGAAAGGGGCCTGGGAGTCCTGGTGGACAACAGGATGACCGTGAGCCAGCAATGTGCCCTTGTGGCCAAGAAGGCCAATGGCATCCTGGGGTGCATCAATAAGAGTGTAGAAAGCAGGTCGAGGGAGGTCATCCTCCCCCTCTACTCTGCCCTGGTGAGGCCACAACTCAAGTACTGTGTCCAGTTCTGGTCTCACCCGTTCAAGAAGGACAGGGAACTGCTGGAGAGCAAAGGGCCACAAAGATGATTAGGGGACTGGAGCATCTTTGTTATGAGGAAAGGCTACAGGACTTGGGTCTTTTTAGTCTGGAGAAGACTGAGGGAGATCTCATCAATGCTTATAAGTACTTAAAGGGAGGGTGCCAGGAGGAGGGGCCAGTCTTTTTTCAGTAGTACCCGGTGACAGGACAAGAGGTAACGGGCACAAACTTGAACAGAGGAGGTTCCATCTCAACATGAGGTGGAACTTCTTTACTTTTGAGGGTGGCAGAGCACTGGAACAGGCTGCCCAGAGAGGTGGTGGAGTCTCTGACCCTGGAGACATTCAAAACCTGCCTGGACGCCACCCTGTGCAACCTGCTGTAGGTGGACCTGCTCTGGCAGGGGGGTTGGACTAGATGATCTCTAGAGGTCCCTTCCAACCCCTGTGATTCTGCGAAGACAGATTTGCAAATGAGATTGAACCACATTTGCCTGTATAAAAATTCAGATCACTCACAACAGCAAATTTAGTTAAAAATAATCCAACTTCTTACTTTCTTTTGATAAACATAGTTAAAGGTCAGTTTTCTTTTGAACCTATAATCCACACAAGGTGGCTTGTGGCCAAGACAATGCAGATGACTTATCAAAGTATATTCAGTCTTGTTTGCATTCAAAATACAGGTCTATAGACAGTCACCACACAAACGTCATCCATGACTCAGTTCAGTAAAAATGAAACAGAAAATCATGGGCATTTCTAAAAGAAGTTTAAACTGAATTAGGAAGGATATGGCTTACTGGTGGGTAAACTAAAAACTACAACTGTTAAGCACAAACTCTGGGAACAAATTTGGAGAGCAAAGTACCACAAACCTCCTAACAGCTGCTGGCTTTAAGATCAGTATAAAAGAGGCTGACCAGGAAAATGCTGCTGAGCAGAATTCTCCAAGCGATTGATCATACAAACAAACAGGAGAGTTTTTCCCTTTGTAGTCTGAACCAGTTTACCTTTTCTCGAGTCATTTGTTATGCTGATACCATAAATTCTAAAGTAAACATGAGCTAGCTCATTTCTGACTGTCACAAGAAGTGTGCCATCTTGCCACATATAACAAAACAAGGTAAACTTAAAAATGTGAAATATTTCATGATTGAACTGTGTGCAAAGTTTGCTCTACATTACACATCTTTGGGTATAACATTCTTAAACTCAAGGAGGTCCAAATACAAGTGAAGCTTTTCAGCAGAGTATAGACCACAAAACGGGTTGCTGTGGTGAAAGTTCTCCAGCTGACTGTGGCAGTTAACAGAGTCAGAAGGTTTTTATAGACTCTACCCAAGACTTCTTTCAAAAATGCAGTTAACTAATGTCTTCTAGGGTTGGAGTATATGTTCCCACAGGGATTGCAGCTTTTCCTCAAGAGATAGTACACATACCACGTGTCTGGGCAAAGGAGATCTTCAAGAACATCATCACTTACTCTTACATGCCACGTGGAGGGCATTTTGCTGCTTTTGAGGAACCAAAGCTTTTGGCACAAGACATCATGCACTTTGTCCGAAAGGCGGAACAGCTGTGAACCTGCAGTTTAGACACATACATAGAATGAAAGCAACCTGTTCCGCCACCAGCAGAACTTTTACTTAGAGGGATTAAATAAATCCAGTGTAATCAGAAAGAGAAACCAGCATTTTATTTTGGTAATGATTATAGTACTAAACTTGTTAATCAAGCTCTAAAGCTCTTCATAAGGAATAAAAAAAGCATCTTGTCTTCTTTCATTCTTGGCACCATATCACTGTGGTATTCATAGTTCAAGTATAACAGAAAATGTAAACAGTTTAATGCAGTAACATTGCACTCATTTGGGGAAGAGAGTAGAAAGGAACTGGTCCCTCATTCCTCAGAACTAAGGCTTCTGTTCAAAAGCTTCTTTAAATACTTGAGTGCCAGCATTCTTAAACATGCATTACAAGCAGCTTTGGTGGAAGTGTAAAGGGTTTTCATCTCCTGAGCACAAATACTCCTACGTTCAAGTTATTTCATTCAAGAGACCTGCAATTACATATTCAAGCGTGCAGCTGCACATAAGGCAGCTTTCTTCATTCTATCAGGTTTTCCCCTAGAGCTAGCTTTAGCAGTTACTACACATTGTAAACAGCTGTTAATAGATAATAAGGCAGAGACAGCACTCCTAGTGTTCTCCAAGATCAAAAATAGCAACTTAATTTCCTTCTAGTTCTACAATCTCATTCCATTCCAAAGGGTCAGAGCTAAAATGTGCATCAAGTGTAAAGGGCTACTTCAAGATTTACCCTCCTTTCAATGGATTTTTACCACCCCATCGTGCAATTTTTGCTAGCAAGAAACTGCAAGCAACCTCACCACCAGTAGGCTCAAGTTTCCCTTCAAACGTGTTAAGAGGTATGTGGAGCTATTAAGGTCACTGCAGGTACGTACCCAGCTGACTGAAGAGAACTCCAGCAGATATCTAGTCCTGACACACTGTGCTCTAAGGTTTCTCTCCCTCCCTCCCTGTCCCATTCCGCACTAGGCATCAGGCCAGAAGAAACGGATCAAGTTCTGTTTCCAGGTATTCCACATGCTGATTAAGACAGGAATTTGACAGGTAAAGATAAGTGCTGAACTTGATCACACTTCCCCTCACCTCTTCCTCAGATTTCAGAAATATTTGGAGTCTAAGACTTCTAAGAGGTGAAAGTAAGCAAGAAACTAGCTTTGTTGTTGTTCTAAGTGAGAATAAACTAGCATATTGGGGCAGGAGTCCTAACTTCCTCTGAAGAGGATTAGAGCAGAAACTGCTTGCTTTTAACTGTATATCTGATTGTCAGGGCTGTTAGACTAAAGGTTAGTTAAAAAAAAAAAAAAAAAGGAAGATGTGCTTCCTTGCCTCCAAAGGACTGCTCAACATCCTTCCATTACCAGTACAAGACCTCCCAGTTGCTGAGAAGTTCCACTCTTTGGATTATTAAGTAACTGAAATTGAGTTACAGGGAAGTCTAATTTTATCAAATAGATGAGCAAACACTTGAGTGCTGAAGCCTGATCAGATTGCAGGGAAAGATCTCCTTCAGCAGAACAGGGTAGGTAAGAATGGTTACGGCCTTTATAGCAAAGGCCAAGTGTATTAATAATCATGTACATTATCTAAAGTCCCAAACAATCAGCTAATTAGTTATTACCACCAGAGAAATTGCCACATTAAAATTCAGGAGACAAAAGACTGCATCCAGTATTTGCGAGTTCAGCAAGTAAGTGGCAGGAAAGTTTTACTCCCAACACACCAATTCATCTCCTGTGCCACAACTCAGGTTCCCTAAAAAAAAAAAAAAATCACTGTGTCTGTGTGCAATTGTGCCTTAAAAGGTATTTGCTTTCAACAACAATTCAGGAGATGAAGACAGATGAACACAGTCCAGCTACAGGAAGGCAGTAGATGCCCTGGGGAAGGGATCCAGACAGAAAAGAATACACGGTTACATTTCATGAAGTTATTATCACTTAAAGCAGCACCAGAGGTTATTCAATATTCCATTAAACTTCTACAGAGCAGAGGTCATTCATGAAAGCCTTTGAGTGTCACGGGTGCTTGAAACCATACGTAGTCCTCCCACGTAGAAGCCATATGCTGAGGAGGCGAGGCACTTATGTTGATGTCTCCAACACAGGACAAGTTAACAGTTAATTTCCTCCCTCGGGTTGGCACTTTATAGTTGAGTTTGGGCCGAAACCAATCAACACCACAATCGCGGTGTCCTTGGAGCATAACAGCAGTGCCCATGACAGGGAGAGCCTTAAGTTCACTGAAGACATCCGCAACAAAGAGTGAGTGAAAGAGCTTGCGAACACAGGATGCAGTTTTCAGGCTCTCCTCAGCACTGCCCTCATAGATACCTTCCAAGTTGAGCTCATAGAGCTCCTTGGGGCTCATGACATTGCCTCCAAGTAGAATAAGAACCCGAGGAACCATCGTCAAACTAAACATGACTTCCAAGTGCTGGAGCACTTCCTCCAGCTCTGCCAACATCTGCTGGCACTTCTTGCTTGCCAGGTCCATGGATGGCGGCTTCTTAATCACATCTCCATTCTGGAAAACAACAAAAATATTAGTACATTTCATTATTAGGCCATAGTAGTTCTAATACACTCTTCAGACAGCATAGCCTATCCCATGCCTGAAAGTCAAGGAAGGTTCAGAGGGTTTTGTGCTCCTTTTAGGAGATACAGATAACCACATATAGAATCAGGAGATCCAAGAGGAACACAGAAGGCTGCTCTATAGCTGGTTTGAATCTGAATCACACTATTGATGAATTCCCACAGGAATTAGAGACCCCCATCTTTTAAAGATCAGCCATCACTTCAAAATCACGCAAGATTAAAGCAGCTTTTCTTAAGAGCCGTTTGAGCAACAAACAAAATAGTAACATACTTTGAGCAGGAAGTGGGACATCAAGAGGTAAACAGTAACTTGTCGAGACCTTTAATCACCAAACCTAAAGCTTTTATTTACGGCCTTTTTTTAAATTTTTTAACGCAGTTGTGGTAACATTTAAGGCTGCAGCTAGAACGAGCGCTTTACTTTAGAGGCAGCTGAACACATTGCAACACGAGTTACCGAGGTAGAATGTCTAGCCGGCAGGCACAACGCAAACGCGGCCCCCCCGCCCCGTCCCGGGCTCCCCCCCGTCCCGGGCTCCCCCTCACCTGCGCCGCCCGCCGGCAGAAGTAGGCCAGCTGCTCGTAGGGCAGCGGGAGCTGGTGCCGCTGGTGCAGGACGTGCTTGAGGAGCTCGCAGGCGAAGCGGCAGCAGCTCTCCCGGCTCACAGCGCCCGGGAACACCACGGACACCGAGGGGCAGACAGCCGCCACCGGCCCGCTCCGCCGAGACCTTATCCCGCCACCGCGATCCAGGGCCGGCGGCGCCTCGGCTATGAGGAGCGGGGAGGCGGAAGAGGCCGCTCGGGCGAGAGCAGGAGCAACCGCTAGACCGGGATCCGCCATTTTCTGGCCAGCCGCGGGTGGCCGGCTGGGATTTGAATGGCCGCCGCCGCGGGGCATCATGGGAGTGCCGGACAGCCCGCCTCGCCCGGCTTCCGGTGGGGCAGGCGCCATGTTTGGTGGGGCGGAGCGCGGTTTCCGCCCGGCCCAGCAGGAGGAGGAGGAAGAGGGAGGGGACGGGAGAGTGGGTAGCCCGGCCCGGCCCGGCCCAGCCGAGCCCCACTTTTCCCGCCCCGGGCTTGTGCAGGAGCCGTTGCCGGGCTGCTGGAAGAAGCACCGTAGCGATTGCGGCAGACCCAGGTGCCCCAGCCGGGCCGCGGGCGCCGCAAGCTCGCGCTGTCCCCTCGCAGGGCTGCCCGGGGCGCTCCGGCAGACGGGTCGGAGCTGGTGTTTTCCCCCCGCCCTGCGCCGGGGCTCACCCACAGCGCACCCACAAAGTGTGTGCGGCGGCGAAGCCCCGCCGAACTCGCCCCGCCTCCGAGGGGCAGCCCGCTTGGCTGCGCTCTGCTTGCAGGGGAGCTGCCTCGGCCCCGCGGCAAGGCGGAGGCGGGGAGCGCGCAGCGAGCGGGCGCCGCCGTGTTTGGAAACAACGTGGCCGCAGCCCCATTGGGTGCAGCCTCCGGAACGCGGCGAGGGGAGGCACCGCCGGATGCCGGCGGGCAGGGCCGGGCCGGGGGAGCGGTCACAGCCCCGCGCGTCCTGCGCCGCGGCCGCCAGGCGGCGCCGCCTCCCTCGGACTCCGTCTCCCATCCGCCCCCGCGGAGGGAGCCCGTAGGGGAGCGGGCGGAGGGCGCCGCGGAGCACGCCGGGAGCTGTAGTTCGGCGCGGGCGGGCGGCGGGGCGGGCCGGGACTCGGAGGCGGGCGGGACTCGGTTTCCCGTG